>CM062817.1:1818762670-1819312670 GCA_031772625.1 Pinus tabuliformis
AAAGTTTAGAGACGTTCACATAATTAGGCGTTGTTTACTTTGGCATCAATTTTCTCCAATCAATTTTCTGCGCTAACCTAAAGTTTAGAGACGTTCACATAATTAGGCGTTGTTTACTTTGGCATCAATTTTCTCCAATCAATTTTGATATTTTTTTATAGTGACAGTGTTTGAATCATATTTTTGATGGTGGAAATAGATTCTGCATCATCAAAAATCTTGCAATTTGACAACTATATTTTGTATTTCCAAAAATTTCCATTAGTTTTTATCAAAATTGTGCTGGAATTTTAGTTGTTTTATGAGAAAAACAACATCTCCTTAGAGTAAGCGGACAATGTACAATTCAGTCTTAATTTGGGACAACTTTCCAAAATAGCATAGTTTAATTTTTTTATGTTTTGGTTTTTTTGGTTGAAATGTGGTAATATAATTTTGGGAGAATTAGTGGCTATAAATTACAATTTTGAATGCATAAATAGATTCAACATTTTAAAATTTTCCTAAGGTATTTGAATTATATAGATTTCACAATTTAAACTTCTGATTTCAGCGAATCCTCCCATATTTTAGACAAAATTGACTAGAAAATATACCCAAAAAGACAAAATATAGAAAAATTAAACCACAACTTCGAAAACCATACATTTAGAAATATCAAATAGATCAAACATGTAAAATACAAATGAGAAAAGTTTTGGATAGCTTTGAAGTTTTACTTCTCTAGCCTCACTTCTGCAAAGGAAGACTCCACTAATGTTCCAATGTATGGACTTACGTATATTTCCCATCACAAGTTTTGGAATAAATTTACAAGGACCCACAACATCCAAATGTACATATTCGGAGAGTTTACTACAATATGAAGGCGACAATGGTAGGGTTAGAAAAAATGTGACGATAAGATGGACATGATAATAGATAACAATATATATGAAATCTTAAACACAATCACAACTAAGGTATTTATGAAAGGACCATTATTCATGTTTTCATCTCCTTTTGCCTTTAATGGAGCAAGAAGAGAAGTCTTATGAGATTTCTATGGCCATTTATAGGGCAACAATTTTAACAAGATGGTCATAACATATTTCCTTGTTACCAAGCTTAAAAAACAATTTCTAATAATAAAAAAAATATTAAGTACCATTAGCAAAACTTATATGCAGAAGTTACTACCTCGGCAAGGTTATCACTTACATTCACTTTAATGTTTGAACCATATGGGAGGGCAAAATAAATGACCCTAATAACTCACCAAGTGTTGTACACTTCATAAATCCCTAGGAAGATTCATTTTTTTCCTTCCATAAATTTACATGCATATAATTTCAGGGGTTATACATAGCTTCCTCTCAACTCAAACCAACTTTTGAAAATCATAAATTTTGAAGTGACTAAATAGGTCAAAGATGATAGTTATGAATGAGAAAGGTTGGGAAGTGGATTACATGCTTATTTCTCTTATGTTGCCATGCTTTTACAACATTTGACATCAAATTAAATTAACTATAAGAGTGGTTTTTTAGTTTTCCCCTCCATATCGTAGTTAAATTTAAATAGGGGATTTATTCCAACCCCTCCCATAAATCTTATTAGCTCAAACACGCAAACGAAGGTCCACATAAGTTTCCAACAAAGGGGTTGTATTCTAGCACCAAGGCTTCACACAAAGTTGATGGTAAAAGAAAGTGGTAATGGGGGGTGCATTAACATGCTCACATAAGAACATGTACAAGTTCTTAGAAATGTTCATGTGTTCCTAATATGATATCCTCGATGCTCACAAAATTGCCATGCAGACTTGTTATCTCAAATTTTCCAAGAACACGCATGCATTCTTAAAAGCGCATTTGCATCCTTAAAAGAAAGTGTGCATGCATTCTTAAATGCATGTATGTGTTCTTAAAAGTATTTTGCATTCCTAATAATACGAGCACACTTTTGCGGCTGAATTCTTCTGCCCAATGTATGGCTTTCATCTCTCAGTGATAATATCATGACAAAAAAGGATTTGCACATTAAGTATGGGTAATCTCCTTGACATGGTAAGGGAAGGAATCTTGGGCCTTAGGCTATAGAGGTTGCTTCTAATTATTAAGGCTCTTGGACCAAAACCTTAAACCATCGCAATTGACATACCAAGGGTTTCCTTGTCTTCCAAGTAGTGTATGCGCATCATTAAAATATTTTAAGCACTTGTTATGATCTAGGTGAATATTGGTGGCCACCCAACTGTTCCAGTTGGACCCCCAACACTGTTTCTTTTCAATTTCCTGAATTCTAGCACAACATTATATTTTTGGCAATTTTATGGGTCCTAAAATTTCGGAGCCATTTTGAGGCCCTAAATGACGTTTTTTTTTTTTAAACGCACCTACGGAAGGGACTTTTGGGAAAATTTTTTGTCCTCAGATAGTTATTTCTAATGAGGTATTGTGTTCTCCAAACAGAGAACATATGCCCAAATTACAACCCTGAGAAGGTGGTGTTCCAGCTAATCCCAATGTGGCCCACAAACTTTTGGCACTCCATTTCCTAGGGTTAGGTTTTTCATGTTTAGGGTTTTTCATTATTTTTCAAAAGAAGAGTGGTTAGACTACTATCTATACATGGAGATCCACGAAATCTTCTGCTCGTCCTTCCCTACTGAGCTATACGAGTGGATCACAAAGCTAGCAGATAGCCAAGGAAGGTGGAAACTTAACAGTCCTATTGTGTGGATCCTAGAGTTAGTGCGAAGGTTGGAAGCATCGGAGGATAAGATCACACGTGCCGTTGATCATTGGCTCGATTGGATTATAGAAGGATTCATTACCGAGTTCGCGGTCGACACCTCAATCAACTATAGCAAGGCAGAGTGACGCTTTCTCAAAGGATCGCGAGGTAAGTACATAGGGTCTTTAAATACTTGGATTAAAATGCTATTGTGTGAAAAGAGGGTTACGCAGTTACCTTGTTGTTTGGGGCTATGTGGAGTGGAAAAGCTTATAGGAACAAAGGAAATAAGGGACCAGAAAATAACCCCTTGATTTCACCTCCACTAGGGGACAAGGAAGAGCTCGCGAAGCTCTCATTGTGAAGTGCGATCCATCTGATAAGGCAAAAAATTCTGTGAATACCACCTCCACCCACACCACCACTAGCTTCACCACCATCACCTCCATCTTCACCTGTACCACCTCCACCACCATCGCGATTCAATATGGCAAACACAGTGAAGTTTCCTGTGTTCAAAGGATTGGGAAACAAGGATATGGACCAATTATGTTTCATTTTAAAAGCTATATGGGAAGCGAAAGGAGTTACAGATGACAATATAAAAAAAGCAACACCGGTTAGCACCCTGCAGGATCGCGCGTTGGCCTGGTACATTAAGCACTCCAATGATAATCCAAATGCAGGAATCACGAATATCCAAGCGGCGCTAAATAAATAATTTAGTAGGCCGAAGTCTGAAGCACAGTTGACCATTGGATTCAAAGATATCACGATGCTACCAGGCGAGACTCCTTGGGAGCTAGATGAGAGACTGAAATGTATGATTCGCGAAGCTAATATGAATCTGACAGATGGACAACACCACAAATGGTTTGTAGCTTCACTAATGCCACATTTAAGGAGTGTGCTATCGCAGCAGAAGATAACAACTCAGGTAGAGGCCTTAGAGATCGCGATGAGGCTGCATGAGACCCTTATGCAGGATCCCAACTTGGGAGTTTAGCAGATCCATGTGCAGTTGAAGAATTTATGCCTTGAGATACAGAGTCTGAAACAGGACATGATAGGTCAACCAAAAGTGCGTGAAGAGGTATGGTGCGTAAAATGCAAGGGTCAAGGTCATGACAAGGACCACTGCCCAGTTTTCACAAATTACCTTGTAAGAGGACGATCGATGCCTTTAAGGCTAGGAGGGAAAGTAGGACCTAGCGCAGTGCCTACCTTGTGGTGCGTGATTTGTCAAATTGCTGGAAAACATGCCACAAACAACTACCACTTGTTACAGAAGTTTACACAAAATTCACAATAGTTGTTCTACAACTTTTGTAGGTTAGTGGGACACGATGAGAACACTTTTAGAAGCTATGAGTTGATGATGGATAGAACTCTCACCTATAGAGTTCAAGCCCAAACAT
The DNA here is from genome assembly GCA_031772625.1 of Pinus tabuliformis. Classification (NCBI taxonomy): domain Eukaryota; kingdom Viridiplantae; phylum Streptophyta; class Pinopsida; order Pinales; family Pinaceae; genus Pinus; species Pinus tabuliformis. The sequence goes on from CM062817.1 coordinate 1,818,766,807, forward strand.
GGCCCCTTGACCAGAATACAGGAATGGCGTGAACAGGATTTTGGGGGCGTAGACGAGGCCGAGGTGGAGGAGGACCTCGAAGAGGTTGTGGACAGTGATATGCTACAATTGCGGAGGGCCAGGACATTATGCTCATGATTGCACGAATCCAATGCGGCCGTCATGTTTGTATTGCACCTTGTTTGATCATGAGACAGAATATTTTCCTATGCTAATAGCTAGTATACGTGACAAAGGAGCGCTACTATCTCCCTCGACTCAAAACCTGCAAATGATGAGGTTTGAGTCACGTGAGGAAGATCCAAATGTGAACATTCTGCTCCAAAGTCGAATTGTGATAGGAGATGACAAAGGCAAACAACCAGAAGATAGTACTTGGGTTCGCAAAGCTCCAGTGAAAGAAGTGGAGTTTGATTTGGAGCGCACTTGGGAAACCTTCATGGAATCTAAGAAGAGCTTCATTGATGCCTCCACTTCAGGAAGCAAAGATATACCAAAGCTAGAGATGGACCCATCCATGCTCATAATGTTCCTGGAAACATGTATAAAGTTAATGCATGACAGTAAAGTGGTGTAAGGGTTACAGGAACTCATCAATAGATGCACTGGGACCGCGTCGGAAGATTGGAAAGCATAAGACAAGGACAGGAAGAGAAATGTGACTAAACGCGCAGATCAGAGTATATGAGATGGATCAAGTCATCATGGATTTAGGATCAGATGTGAATGTTCTACCGAAACAGACATGGGAGCGAATGGGGAGACCTGCACTGTAGTGGTCTCCAATTCAGCTGTGAATGGTGAACCCACAGAAAATAATAAGCATGGTTTGATTGCAGGGAATAAATGTGGATATTGAGGGAGCAAGCATTCTAGAAGACTTTGAAGTGATACAGATTGTTGATAATAGCAATCTCTACCCCGCGCTCTTAGGAATTGTTTGGGCCATTGACATGAATGGGGTGATTAATCTGAAGAAGCGCAAGATGATTTTTGAGAAGAAATCACTACGCGTAATTATACCTCTAGACCCTGTTGAAGGATCGCGTTATACGGAGCCGGCGCACGACTATGAAAGTGATGATGATTTGGACTGCATCTACAAGGTAACAACATGAGAGAAAGACTGGGTGAATCCCACAGCGGATGGGCAGATTTCATGGGAGCACGAGAGCTCTTGTACTTCAGATTCTGATGAGGAGATAGAGTGATGGCAGAATCAGTTACACGAAGTAACTACACTGAATTGTAATATGATGACATGGTCACTGTGCTACGTATCGACAGAAGTAAGATATTTGCCTACTTATGATGGGTTAAGTGAGGTAGATACCTTCTTGGATAAATTTGAAAGGGAGGTGCCGGAAAAGCAACAGTTCCAGACCTTCGACTGGGAGCTGTGGACTACGCCCGCGAGATGGTGGGGTGCGCGCAAAGGAAGCTTTGACGACTGGTGCAAATGTAGGAGAATGATGCGCACACAATTTGGGAAGCCTAGGGTGCAACTGATAGACAAGTACAATCGATGAGATAATCCATGTGCGCATCTAGCCAGGTGGGCGCAGGCATATGGAAAACAACCTACATGGATGAACATGTACTCCGCACTGCAATGCATAATTAATAAGTCTGTGTTGGGGTGACAAATGTGCAAATGGCTCTTAATGTTGGGAAGACATTACGTAGGAAGAACGATCGTGTAGAAGGTTCTACACGTAGAAGCATTCAACAAGGTATGCAATGCTCTGAACAAGGTATGCAATGTGCAGCGAAGTGATTGGGACCTGCACGTACCTACACTATTATGGGCTTATTGGATGACGTGCAAGAAACTGATGGGACAGACACCTTTTAGGCTTGTCTTTAGAGTGGAAGCTATAATTCCTATGGAATACATCGTGCCTAGTCTTTGCATAGAAGTGCTCACAGGTATGACAGATTGCGGAGCCTTAGAAGAGAGGCTCGCATAGTTGGAAGAGCTTGAAGAAGAATGTTTTTTGACTGGATTTCACCAGCAAGTATAGAAGCAGTGCAAAAAGGCCTGGCATGATCGTCATATCAAGTTGCACACCTTTAAGGTGAATGATTTGGTGTTGTTATATGATAGTAAGTTTAATAAGTTCTCTGGAAATCTCAGAATGCATTGGCTCGGACCATATGTTATTAAGGAGATCACAGATGGTGGTGCGGTGCAGTTGGTAAAGTTAAATGGAGAACCTTTCCCAGAAAGAGTAAATGGTAGTCATTCAAAACCATACAAAGGTGGCCCCACCATCTGACTCATCGATAGAAGCCTATTCTTAGTGCTCTAGGCAGATGAAAGGAGCCGTGGGACTATAAACTACTTTGCTCGGGAGCTGCGTGATGTTAGGACTGCGCACAATAGTGAAGTGTCATAGGGTCCATGACAAGATGAGGGTAGTTGTGCTGCCATGCGGGTCGACTGGAAAGTGACCGTTACAGTCACTATTCACAATGTGATGCTTGGTTTGAGACCAAATGGAGCGGGCGACAGGTAATTAAGGTGAACTTTATGGGCTAGATTCTTGAAAATCTACCACTAATCGACATTAATGGACCAAATGTGGGGGGAATGGTTGAATTCAAATTCAAAAGGTGCCATAAATTACAAAGGGTTTTCCAACAAACAATACTTGGCAATTTGAAAATTGAGTTGTTTTGCACCCAGACATTCATGAACCTAGACTTATTCGATCTTCTGAAGGCAAATTCGTTGATTGAGCAATTACCCGAGACATTGAGAGAATTATGGAATCAAACTATGGCAGCACCTAAAGAAGCCATGGATACCGGAGTAATGACTACCGAGGAGTCGTGCAGGCCATGATGGAAGTACAAGCCCTAGAAAGTGTCGGGATAGTCATAGAAATCCCTAAATCGTCGCCCATGCCGAAACCCAAGAAAGACAAGAAGGCCATGGCACTGGTGCGCGTATCCCTTAGGAATATGTTAAGGACTAAGCTTACCATGGAAGAAAAGGGGAAGGCTATCAATTTGGAGGCCGATGAGGAGGAAGAATTTGAAGAAATCCTAGTAGAGGAGGAGGATGTAGAAATGGAGGTTAAAACCCAGGGTGCAGACCCTCTTACTAGGTTGCCTGCATATGTTCCTCTGTGGAAGGGTAAAGAAAAGGTGCCCAAAGATATAGATGAGAGCAAGAGCTGTCTGCAGACTCTGCTAATCCCTGATGACATTATTTTTGAAGCAGCGCGCTTGGGGCGAGTGCCTCTACTAAAATTTGAAGAGTGGGATCTCGCGGACCTTGAGAAGTTCCCACATTTGGAAACCGCGCAGCTAATGCACCAGAACAAAGACATGCCGATTAGAATCATCAAATTGGATCTGCGTAAATGGCTAAGAGGTGTAGAAGGTAGGATTGTTAAACTTGCTCTGGGTGCCGCATTACCATCATGCCCTAGTGACCATTTTTGTCATCAAGTAGTTGCTATGCCTGGTGCATGATGGGTGCTTGTGGCTGGAGGAGTCCATCCCCATCATGGACCATTTGATTCATAGAATTACCTGGCTCCCTTGCAAAGGGGAGGACCCAGAAAACATCTCGGAGGGAAATAGTGATGATTTGGCCATCGCGAAGGCCATGAAGAGGAAGTTTAAAATGGAGAAGAAGAAGAGAGGGTACACAATTTCCAGCATCAACAACCCTGCAGTCAAAGTCGCAATGCAGATATTGGTAGGAAAGGTTATGCGGAAGTGCTGCATGGATGTGGTGCCCATGCTAATGGTTGCACTAGGAGCGCAATGCGTAGAATGGGTCTAGTTCAACCAGGAAAACTACTTATGTGGAGAGTTCCTTGAGAACCACTGTGAGGCACAAGATCAGGGAAAAAAATTTCACTATGTGTGGCTTCTGTTGTCCATAGTAGTGGTGGCATGGGAATTTCCCGAAGATAGCCAGTTCCCAACGATCGTGCAGGACCTCCCGGAGACAGCGAAGTATGCCTCGCTGTGGGCAACCAGGGATGCACAAAGAATAAGGGACAACAAAATTTTCTGGGTGTTCATGGAGATGAACATCAGAATTGGGATTAATCGCAAGTTGTGGTTATCGCCCATGGTATACAATAGTCTGTAGAGCTTTGCAGAGTTTAAGGCATATTTCCACCACATCTACATCAGAGCATAGAAGGACCCCGCGAAGACGTTGCATGAGCTACCCTATTTGGCGACAAATGACATCATCTTTTTGGTCCTTGAGTCATGGCCGTCGGAGTGGCATGCCCCAGCCAGCTCCATGGTGGAAGCAGAGAAATCCACCGCACAGTAGAAAAGGGAGTAGGTGAAACTGTGGATGGTGCAGTTGGCAGAAAAGCATAGAAACAAAGTAGCAACAACTAAGTCCCGGGCGGTGCACGATGCTGTGAAGTTGGCAGAAGAGCAATGGAAGGCAATAGAAGAAGAGCGTGAAGGACAGAAGTCACCTTCGCCTGAGCCAGAGACAGATATAGAGCAAGGTGGCATGAACCTGCTCACGACGTCCACCCAGCTAAAACGTTCATGCCCAAGAGAGCAGGTAGGGCTGCGAAAGAAGTTGAAGGCTTCAAATACTTCATTTGACCTAATCACCCTCACTGAGGAGGATCTACATGACATTGGCGAGATGGTGAGGGATGTCATTAAAAAGGCCCTCCAACAGTTCGAGGAGGAACACCAGATGGTGTTGGGGACTCTCCCGGCATAGATATAGGAGTTGCAGGTGTGCACTCCGCAGGCTAGCACTATGTCAACCAGCCTCACAGTAAGCACATTCGCGGTTGAGGAAATGCTATGCACCCGGATGAACAACACCATAGTGTTTCTAGATGGAGCACTTGTTACAGAAAAGGAGGTCGACAGGCCTATGGTTAGTGGGTTGAAGGGAATCAGATTAAACGTAACTACGCTCCCTCGGGAGACACTTTATATTTTGCAGGATGGAATCACTGCAGAACTACGAGCTAGGGAGGGTCATGTGCTCCAGGTGATGAGTGAGCAATGCATCAACATTGAACAATTGAGCCTGCAGTGCAACGAGGTAGTGGTGCAGAACAAACAGATTGTGTAGGTGGTGGAGGAAGCCTACTAGATGGTTCCGAAATTGGCCATCCAAGCAAAAGAACCAGTGGAGGCGCTCATTCGAAAATTAGCAGCAGGTGTGCGCGAGACGAAGGAAGAAATGGCCAGGGTTCAGCTCGAGTTGAAACTTCAGATAGCAGAATTGCAATTGAAGGCGCAACCTTCAACTCCACCGGAGGTTAAGGAACAATGCGCCATTGTGATTACAGCAACACTAGCGGAGGTTAATAGTGCAGTGACAGATTGCACAAAGCTGTTCGAGTAGTCGTTTGAGGTCCTCACCACTTTGCAGGAGGACGCGAACATACAACGCCTAGAGACAGAGGTGCACGAGATACAACAAAGATACAACGAAGTAAAAGGGACTGCGTAGACAATTTTCCTTACACAGAGGCTTGTGAGGATGCAGTGGGCTAAAGCGCTCAAGGAGCAGGTGGATGTTGCTTGACATAAGGAAGCAGTTTTGAAGGTGCACCTACAGCTGTGGATTGATGAGGCGTATATCATTATAGCTTCCATTGAAGCAAAGCTTGCACAACTGCAAGCAACACAGGAAAAGGTTCAGGGCAACAGTTTAGCCACAACAGTCTCTAAATAGCATGTCGAGGAAGTACAATAGGCAACCGCTCAGTGCACTGCCGAACTTGTAGCAATCCAGGTAGAATTGGGAGGTCTTTGCGCAAAGATCTCCACAGAGACAGAGTGACTCGAGGGCGAGTCACGATGTTTGTGTTGGGGGCCTGTTAGGTTCAGGATCCTCCAAGGGAAGTTTTGGGGCTTAGAGCCCAGATTTTGGTCAAAGATTGTAATTTCGATGTAAAGGCTCCGCATTTTGTGGGCGTAGAGCACGTAGCTTGTAAAAGACTGATAAGGTTGTCCACCCTTAATTTTGTTATTGTAAAGTTGGTTGTAGAGATCTACCCATGGTCCATGGACCATGGGAATGTATAAATAGAGCGAGGATCTAAGTAGTTAAGACATCTAATCTGATCTAACAATCACGATGAGGATGAAGAATTGAGTCATATATGGAGTGTAAGTTATAGTTTTGGGTCGTAGAGTAGGAGAAGGCTCTACAGCTAAGTGTGCAGAGGCCTAGTAGTTTGTAGTTGAGTGCGTGGACCCCTGCAACTAAGTGTGCAGGGCGAGTCGAGTCTGTAACAGTTCGAAGTATTAGTAAAGAGAAGGTTCACATCATTTCTATGTATTTATTTCCTATTTTATGCATCTGTTACATTGGTTATACATTGAACTTTTAAGGCCTATATGATGCACAAATATGTATAAATGTGTTGATTAAGTAAATGCAAGATACAATATCTATTTACACGAAGTTAAGTAAGGTCTGTTAAGAAGATAAGTAAGATACACAGTGTAGTTTTGGGAAATAGTGCAGGTCACTCCCATAGTAGCGCGAAAGCATCTCAGCCCCTGGTTAGGGCTGCACAAAAGATGATTATAATAGATGACGAAGGTATTGAAGGTTAGAACAATACGTGAAGTGAATTGTGCGAAGGTAGGCACAGTTGAACTAAATCGACACCACAGACATCTCAAGGGTGCGGAAACTTGGTTCCAACATCCCCCCATACTACTTCGGGTGAGACTTCAATCCGTGCTCCGCGAGTTGATGCTGAAAGGGCCAGTAGTGTAGGGATTTGTTTGGCTAAATAACTCCAAACCTAGGTTAGGCCCCCGTAAGCCAACACTTCACCATCACAAGCATGTTAAAGAGTTGGTCTCAACATTATGGACCAAGTTGTTGAAAATAGCAACAAGAAATGCTAAAAATAAAAGTGCTAAAAGTAACATTTCTATAAATAGCATTTCGAGATACCTTCCTATTTTAGTTAGTCCCTGAACTAAAATTGAGAAGTAAAATTCAAATTTGTTCTTAGCAGTTGTTTGATTAATAATTAATTAATTCATCTTGAGTTAATTAGTTGGAGAAACTCAAACATGAAGTCTATGTGAAGACATGCAATAGTTATCCCATTGATTGAGGAATTTATCCCTTAGTTAAAGAGATAAGGATGAGTTGTAATTAGTTAGCTCAGTTAATTGAGTTAAGTCCAGTTAGATTAGTTCAAATAGTTTGTTGAACTAATTGTGAGTTCAGTTAGTTAATGCATGCATGCATGTAACTGCTACACTTTAGATAACTGAATATTCTCTCGTAAATAACTCATGCATGTCAGTTCAGACAGAGACCCAGTTGAGATTAGATGATGGGAAAATGTACTATTGGTTGCAAGAATATTCCATGGAGTATATATCTTGCATGCAGAAGGATTTCATTCCTTGGAGATTGAGCAATTACTTTTGGGTTTGGTGAGTGTGTGATGAGGCCAATTGACACAGGTGGTAGCATTGGACCCCAAGGAAAACTGCGCAAGGAAATAGGAGGCTTGGAGGGTTGAGGGAAGTCATATCTTGTGTCTATTCAGCCTGTGAGCTGTATTGTTTGATTGTACTAAGAGTAGGATAGCTTGTGAGCTGAGTTTTTTATGTAATCTGAACATATTTCCACTTGTATGATTATACAAAGATTGGGGTTTTTAGCTGAGGCTTTCCCCAGAGTATTCTTCTGTGTTCATGTGTGATTGATTTCTCTTCATTTGTTATATGTGTTCTATTTGATCTTGCTCAAAATCGATTAAGCTTCCACAAGTTCGTTGTAGTCTTGTAGAAGTAGATCAAGTATTTTGCTTTAGTTATATTGCATTATCACGTGATCTACAGTGGGAAATTCTACATGGTATTAGAGCAAAGGTGATCAAAGAAGAGAACAATATACAAGAAGGGAGAAGTTTGAAGTTTAAAGTTCCTGATTATAGAAATTGAGTTCTTATCACATCTCAATTTCACCAATGGTGTTCAACGATTTAAGACTCGAGTATGATTTAAGACTCGAGTATGTCCTTGATGGCAGCTCGAATTATATAGCTTGGAAGGATCGCATGGAAGCAGTATTAGAGGAAAACGGTCTAAAGGACTTCACTGATCAAGAAGTCCCCAAGCCCACAGCGGCTAATGCTACAAAATTGGTGGAATTGAAGAAATGTGTGGCTAGAGTGAGGAGAATCCTCCTGGAGGGAGTTTGAGACCACATTGTCTCGAGCCTCCATGGGAAGGAGACACCATTTTCGATGTGCAAAACATTGAAAGATTTATATCAGAATAGCAGTGATCAGAGGAAGTTGGCGCGGAAAGACAAGCTTTGGAAAATCAAGTGTGAAAAGGGTGACACGATCTATACATATCTGAACAAGCTCACCACCTGCAGGGATGAGCTTGGAAGTGTAGGGATCACGACAACCGATGATGACATGGTGAGTCTTTCTCTCCTCAATCTTCCTAAGAGCTGGCATAACTGTCAAGACTCGGTTAATGGAAGAGAGAAACTGCCAGATTGGGAAAAACTTTGGTCAGATTTGATGCAGGAGGAGATATGAAGAAGCACCAGAGATGGATCTTCATCAAAACAAGATGATGAAGAAAATATAGCCTTAGTGAGTAAGGCGAGGAAAGGGAAAGGGAAGGTGTCCCATCCCAAATCTAGTTCTTCCCATGGTAGGAAGAAGTTTGACAAATCGAAAGTGTGATGCTTTCCTTGTCATGAAGTGGGCCATTATGCTACAAATTGTCCACAGAAGAAATCCAAAAAGGGATCCTCGAAGGGATCAGACGGTGATGCACTGGCCTCACAGTTCAAGTTGGATTTCTCTCTCATCGCGTGCATGGTTTCATCCATGGTGGGATGTGTTTGGTACTTGGAGAGTGGAGCCTCTTTCCACATGTTCGGTGATAAGAATCTTTTCGGTACCCTAGAGGAGAAGGATTTCCAGATGCAAATCAAGATGGGCAATGATGGAAAGTACCATGTTTCAGGTGAAGGTACGGTTGTGTTTCAGAGGGAACATGGAGCTCCTCTCACCCTGACTGATGTAAAGTATGTACCAAGTCTGAAGAAGAATCTTGTGTCTGTTGCTATGCTAGAAGATAAAGGCTATGATGTAGTCTTTAGTAAAGGAAAGATATTCCTGAGGCATATTAGTACTAGACAGACAAAGAGGACTAGGATTCAAGTTAAGAATCTCTACATGCTAGAGGTAGACGATTGCGCTACATTGAGTTCCAAAGAAGAAGTGGTGCAAAGCCAAGATGTTGGCGAGCTATGGTGTAGAAGATTGGGCCACTTGCACCATGGGGCCTTGAAGATCATGCAACAAATTTCTACCAGACTTCCCAAGGGAAAATTGGAGCAGACGGATACATGCAAAGGTTATACCTTGGGTAAGTATGTGAAATATTCCTTTTAGGATCGAGACTATAGAGCTGGAGCAATCCTGGAGTGAGTTCAATCAGATGTTTTTAGACCATTCTCTATAGCCTCGACCGCTAAAAAAAGGTACTATGTTATTTTTATTGATGATTTTTCTTGTAGACGCTGCATCTAATTTATGCAAAAGAAGGATCAGACCTTCTTGAGGTTTTGTGAATTTAAAGCCTTGGTAGAGAAATAATCTGGAAAGAAAATAAAAGCCTTGAATAGCGACAATGGTGGAGAGTATGTCTCCCAATAGTTTAAGGACTTCTGCGCTGCAGAAGGAATTAAACAAGAGTTGACAGCACCCCATAACCCACAGCAGAATGGGGTGGCCGAAAGGAAGAATAGATCGATTGTGGGAGTAGCTTGAGTGATGTTGCATGACCAAAGCCTACCACTTCATTTGTGGGCTGAGGCATGCAATACAATAGTATACTTGCAGAACAAAATCCTGTACCATATACTGGGAATGGAGACACCTATGGAGGCTTTTTCTGGGAAGCGACCAGATGTGAGTCACTTCAGGATCTTTGGATCATCAGTTTATTTCCATGTGACCAAATATGCATAGAGGAAGCTAGATCCAACAACTGAGTTGGGGATACTTGTGGGGTACACTGATACACCCTACAACTATCAGGTGTATCTACCTACCAGTCAGAGGACAGTGGTACACAGAGATCCGAAATTCGATGAGCAGAAAGCCATGCGAGTATCACTTGAGAGGGAGGTCAAGTTGCATGCAGAGGAGGAACTTTCAATTCCTAAGGAGGAGGAGACTCAGATTGATGTAGAGAAGTCACACGCAGAGGATACATGGGTGGAGACATCCACTCATGCTGAGTCTTCCAGAGATGGGCGAAAATGCTCATGGGAAGCTAACAGGTTGATGCTGGATGCGCAGGAGAATGTGGGATAGTAATATTCTCAATGGAGATATAGGAGGTCGCCCAAGCAGTACATTGGTTACATGGCCCTAGTTGGGGAGTGTGTAGAGTTCGAGCCTTCTTCATTCGCGGAGGTAGTGCAGCAACTAGTCTGGGTTGATTCCATGGTAGAGGAGTATGACTCTATCATTCGGAACAGTGTTTGGGATGTTGTCCCAAGACCTCAGGACAAGTCAGTGGTTAGTTCTAGATAGCTTTACAAGGTAAAGCAGGTAGTTGATGGTAGTGTTGAGAAACATATGGCAAGGTTTGTTGCCTGAGGGTTCTCACAGGTTGAGGGGATCGACTATGATGAGACCTTTGCTCCTGTAGCAAGGTACTCATCTATTAGATTGATGTTGGCACTATCAACTCAGATGGGTTGGAAGATCCATCAGATGGATGTGAAGACCGCATTCCTCAATGGGAAGATTGAGGAAGAGGTGTACACTGAGCAGCTAGAAGGTTTCAAAACCTTCAATCGTGAGTTGCATGTGTGCCGACTCAACAGGGCTTTGTATGGGCTGAAGCAAGCACCTCGTGCTTGGTGCACCAGGATCGATAACTATTTCATTGGGTTGGGCTTCACCAAGAGTGAAGCAGATGCGAACCTTTACCACATTATGGTAGAAGGTAAACCATTGATCATTGTTCTTTATGTTGATGATCTGATTTTAACAGGTCATGATCAGTTGATCAAGTCTTGCAAGGAGGATCTTGGAAGAGAGTTCAAGATGAAAGACATGGGTCTTATGCACTACCTTCTAGGCATGGAAGTGTGGCAGAAAGATGGGGAAGTATTTGTGTCTCAAGGCAAGTATGCCAATGAGATACTTAGGTTATTTCACATGGAGAAGTGAAAGCCCATGCAAACTCCTCTAGCTGGGAACTAAAGGAAGGAGGATGCTACTTTAGGTGAGGTAGTAGCTGCTACTATTTATCGGCAGCTTGTGTGTTCACTTATGTATCTAGTGAACACACGACCAAACTTATGCTTTGCGATGAACCAGCTGAGTCAAGCTATGGTTCAGCCTACCAAGCTATTTTGGAAGGTAGCAAAGCATGTGCTAAGATACCTCAGAGGCACATCTTAGTATGGTTGGTTGTACAGATGAACAGAGGGAGTGAAGCTTCAGGGCTTTACAAATGTAGATTGGGAAGGGAGTCCATCAGACAGGAAGAGCACTTCTGGAGGAATCTTCAACCTTGGTTCAGTGACAGTTTCCTAGTATAGCATGAAACATAGGTCAGTTGCACTTAGCTCAGCAGAGGCTACATACATGGCTGCCAGTCAAGCAGCATGTGAGGCCATTTGGATGTGGAAGATTCTAGTAGGATTGTTTGGTCAGAGGATGGATATATTAGGTATATTGGGTATATTAGTTTCGGTATCATATGTATATGTATGGAAAGCCATGTAAGGTCAACAGTGTTAAGTTTCTGGAGGACTGTTATGTTATTTTTTGTTTTCTGAACTTGCTTGCTTGGCTACCGGGTATAAACAGTGTCTTCTACGAAGATGGACTTGTTTCTAGTCTCTTTGCTAGATGGTGTATAATTCAGTACCAACGATTATGTTTCACTGTGGCGCATTGAACTATCAAAAAAGGTCTCGTAGATATTGCCTCTGAATGGTACAGGACTCTCATGTGGGCGTAATATAAATCTGAACAGAATGATGCGACACCAGCACTATGTGGATAATTTTTGCTTTTTCATCACTTTTTTTAATATTGTTTTTCCTTTTTCATCACCTTTTTTTAATATTGCTGCAGTCTTATACTACAAGACTGACTTGATGATGGGAATATGCATCTACGGGCATCCATCTATTTGCTATTTCATGAATATATCTTGTATAAAATTATTTTGCTATCTGGTTTTTCTTGTTGTATAAGGATTATGGACTGCTTTTTCCCCTTATCTTGTTGACTTTTCAAAACACAAGGGGATATGTATTTTGGATTTGCTGATGAGGTTCATGTTATGAATATTGTATGGCATAAGTATATCCAATTATTGATAGGAATATAAATTAAACTTTTTTAGTACTAAAAAACAATATGGAAAGTCATGATATAAATATAAATTAAGCTTTTTTTAGTACTAAAAAAACCAGATGGAAAGCGATGTAAATGTGTTTTGACAATGAAATATTATTAATTTAATTTAAAAAACAAAAGAATTTCAGGCCATAAAAGTGTACACGGTTTTGCAAATTAAAAATAGAGAAAGACCAAAAAAACAGAGACGGAAAAATATATGAGTTTGAGATCTTAAGGTAATAATACCATTTAGGGAGAAAGTGGAATATTCATTCCTGCGCTGCTTGGCAAATCTCGGCTTGAGTGATTCCTCAGAAAGTAAGGAAAGTCAGTGTCCGCGCCTGCCTGACTGATAAACCTATCGACTTACTACCACCCACCGGCTAAAGTGACCCCTCGGGTGGGGCGGCCAATCAGAAAAACGAAAATTTCATCTATCTAAATTATCTAATATCTCTTTGCCGAAGAACTTTGGTGGATGGGGTTTGCTGGACTTGCGGACCTTTGAAAAGGCACTCTTATGCAAATCATTGTGGAGAGGGATTTATGGAGAGGGTCCTTGGAGCAACACAATAAAAAAGAAATATATGGGTGGTAAAGATATCTCATACTGGTACAGGATGGGAAGGATTGGTTCCACATATGGGTCAGCGATATGGTTGAGTTTTCGCAAGGTAGAATAGTATTTCTTAAGGAATTTAGCATGGAGTTTCCAGTTTGGTAGCAAGATCCTCATTGGAATAGATCATTTCTTGAGCAGACAGGAGGAAATCATTTTGCTTGAGGCACTCCTAAACGTTTTCCATAGAAAAGGTTTTTTCTATTGGGACAAACTGATTTCAGAATGGTAGGGCCCTTTCCCTTTATGAAAAGAGGCTGACAATATGCAGATTTCAGATATCTTAGCCCGGCAATGGAAGAACATCGGAGACTACCTAAGAAACTGTGGCATATATCGCTCTTTGGAAACTGATATTCTTATCTAGAAGGATTCAAAAGGTATTAACCCGGTTCGTGTAAAGGACATTTATCAAAATATGATTGGCCTAAAATCTGCTCTTCCCAGTCCTATATTCCCAGCAGTGTTTCGAAAATCTGGATGTCCTTCCAAAATGTTTTTCTTTTCATGGTTGGTCTTTCACAACAAAAAATTATCATGGCAAAATTTGAAAAAGAGGAGATGGCACGGTCCAAGTATCTGTTTAATATGAAAATCTGCGGAGGAAAGTAACTGTCACATGTTTTTTAATTGCCAGAAAACTTAGCAATTATGGCAAACACTCGAAAAGCTTTATGGATTCCCACATATTTCTCATGCATCTAAAAAAGAAGTGTTTCTTTGGTGGAGCGGGCAGAAGGAACCCTGGAGGCCGATAGTTATTATCACTCTCTGCTGCATATGGAGATGGAGAAACAATGTTATTTTCAACGACAGGAAAGAGCCTTTCATGGAAATTTTACCTAATATCATATCTCTCTATGACTCTTTACTGGAAAAGACTCACAAGCAAAAAAAGTATGATCTTAAAGAGCATGCACAGGCTCACACAATGTTCCCAAGAGCATATTTCGACGGTGCTGTGTAGAATGGATCCTGTGGTTGTGGAGTACAGATCATCTTGAATGAAAATGTACAATATCTCATTTATTGGAATGGGGGAAAGGGCTCTAATAGCAAAGCTGAGGTGATGGCTCTTGCAGGCCTTCTAAATTTTTGCCTTTTCCTTAACATTCAGGCAGTCTCAATTTTTGGAGATTCCAAAGTCATGGTTGATTATGTATCAGGAAAAAACCATATCCACAAGCCTCACCTTGTAGGCTGGATGGACAGAATCAGGTTCTTTTGGAGAAGGATGGAAGGATGCTCCATTCACCATATTTACAGATCACAGAACCAGCAAGCAGACATCTTATCAAAGGAGGGTTTTCTATCAGAATCAGGTATTTGGAACATGAAGGTAAAGTCTGATGAGGAAATTTTCTCTATCCAGGAATTTTCCTTCCTAGGTACTTAACTTCAAAATCTTTTGCTAAAACTCAGGTATGCACTGTCTTTTTGTTTCCTTTTTGTCTCTTCCCCCTACTGAATATTTGATTTATGTATGGTCGACGTATAAATTGAAATTTCTGTATAGTGCTGCTTTTCCTTTGAGAATCTAATTCTCCTATTTTCCTCTCTATGCATCTTTCTAACAGCTCAATAGACTGTCTATTTTTCTTTGGAAATCTTATCCTTTGCTGGGACTATGCTTCCCATCTCATCTAGATACTTCTGGCACAAATCTACAAATAGGCCATATGAAGAACTTCATGTCAATGTACTGATCTGTTCATTATATATCTTATATAATACAATTATGCTTTTTTTGCTCTGAAAATATAGATATATATATATATATATATATATATATATATATATATGTAATAAAATGATTAATCATGTAAATTTAGTTTTATTTTATTATGGATATTTTTAATTTGTAAATATGTTTTATTATAATATTTTGGTTGTTTATCAATCTTACATATTTAATTATAATTTATTGTATATTACATTTATTTAGGTGATATTTTTATAACTAATCAATTTAATTAAAAAAGAAAAATATACAATTAAAGTATACATCCCAGAGCCAGAGGCAATTTGGGATGGGTGATCTCCCGGGAAGTCCTGATTACCTCGTGCAAGCCCCCAAGTGATGATTGACACTATGTGATTCATTTCACTAGTTTCAATCCCATTTCTTCACCTCTGTGAGCATCCCCCGATGCAATGAGTGCTAAGTGGACCATTCAAAAATCATGAGAAATTAGTCAGTTACAACTACCTCTCATGGAAATAGCCCCCAAGTGATGATTGACACTATGTGATTCATTTCACTAGTTTCAATCCCATTTCTTCACCTCTGTGAGCGTCCCCGATGCAATGAGTGCTAAGTGGACCATTCAAAAATCATGAGAAATTAGTCAGTTACAACTACCTCTCATGGAAATAGTCATAGATGAATGACTTACTTAAAGCAGTGGAATCCCAAAAAATGATATCCAATATAATGCACTACGTAAGCCCCTATACTTAAATTCAAAAAGAGTGAAGGCTACTTGAATGGTTCATGAGGCACAATACTTGCTAAGGTTTTGTAAATGAGGTAGCAAGTTAAGTGGCCTTGATTGTGGAGAAAATTCCACAACTAAGTGTGCTTGAGCGAGAGGCGATCTCGGATAGATGACCTTCCCATGAAGTTGAATCCCTATAAATGATATCCAATATACAATTCATTTACAAATAAATATAAAATCTGTATATATCATAAAAATTAAAAAATAAAAATATTTTATAAAATTTAATTTATATCATTTAACTAAAAATAATCATATTAAAATTTTAAAAACTCATTTTCAAAATAATTGCAATATAAGTTTTATCCCACACATTTGACGCCCAACCAATCCAGATTGAAGTTTACACTGACACAGGGTGCACATTAAAATCAGAGAAAGACAAGAAAACATAGACGGAAAATAAATGATTTCTAGGCAAGTTGTCGGAATAGTGATTATTCCCGCAACAGAGAAACGGAAAAAATATTGATTTTTCGGAATAGTGAGTATCTTCGCCAAATTTGATTGGAAAATATCTGGATTTGCGACTTCGGCATCCGTCCACGCTAAATTTTCACCAAAAAACGGGTATTCCTGAAAATGGAAACATATTGAAAATTCGGAAGTGTTAAAATTGGATAAAACTGTTATAATATTAATCAGGCAATCTGTGATTGTTGATATGATGGCAAGTTATTAATGGTAGTCTACGGGGAGTCCGCATGAGTGGGTTAACTATGGTAAATAAAGATAGTCTGTGGAATTTTTGTAGATTTTCTGGCTGTGCTTCTATTTATTTTGTTTTATTTGTAATGTAATGGATAAATTCACTTTAGTACATAAGAGTGTTTACAATCTATTCACTGAAGAAGGTTGTGCTGATTGTGAGGTTTGTGTGGTATAAATAGTTTTCAGTGGAGAGTTGGTAGGTAGGGTTGTTTGTTGAAGAGGGTTGTGTCGATCATGATGCCTATGTAGGGTAGATCGCATAGAGTTTCCAGTGGAGTGTTGGTAGATAGGAGTCTCTGCAACCCAGTGTCCCTTGAAGAAGGTTGTGCCAACCATGACGCTTGTGTAACGTAGATTGCAGAAAGTTCCCAGTGAAGTGTTGGCGGATAGAAGTGTCTGCAACATTAAAGTTGTGTTATGTAAAACCAACAACAAAAAGAAAAACCCCCTTATCAAGTTTTTTTTATGTATTGTTGTAAGCCCTCGCTAAGACTAAGACTAAGACTAGCATGCACCTTAAAGTTTAGCTCAGGGGAGGTTTGTTAGAATATTAATCACGCCATCTGTTACCGTTGATATGACGACGAGTCATCAATGGAAGTCTGCTCAGAGTCGGCATGAGTCGACTAGTTTTCCTGATTTCGGTTGTTGATTCGCTGAATATTCGGCAATGAGATGGACATGAACACGGTCAAATAATTAACTACATCCATATCCCTTGACTATCAAATATTCAGGGAATCAACAATCAAAATAAAAATAACTAACTAACAACGTTGAGTGCATATTTCTAAACGTGTTAAAAATAACAACACAATCATAAAAAACAAATGCCAAAAGATATAGAAGTAGTAGTTCCCAAACAATATTGTGAGACTAAGCATCCAACATTTGTCAACAAATAATGGTAAAGAGACCAGTTTTAGAATCAACTATGCTCTCATGAAGAACTCGATATACTGAGAAACAGCGTCCCCAAATCAAAACTCTAAAATAACCTCACAAACAAAATAGATTTGTCCCCCCATTGGCCTTCTCTGTCATAATTCTTCTAAATTTATCACAGCCGCGAGACGAGAACGAAGTCCTTTGCCTTGGCTTGCCCTGTCATTTGTTTTGTTCGTAATTTGTAATAAAATGGAGCACCGAACGGAAACAAAATAAATCGTTGTATTGCACAGGAAGCGCCTAACCAGCATACCATAGGGTATTCAATGCCCCGGGAGATGCAGGGGAGATAGCGCGCTAACACGCTAATTCTGAATTCAGAATTAGCGTGTTAGCGCGCTATCTCCCCTGCATCTCCCGGGGCATTGAATACCCTATGGTATGCTGGTTAGGCACTGTCGTATTGCACACCTGCTCTCTGCCAGCTATGTTGCATCAAAATTACGTCATACGTGATGTTATACTATTTTAATTGACATTAATTTACCGTCCTATACGTGTTTATTTCCTATTGATTGTCGTTGTTTTTTCAAACAGTTTGTCACACCTTTATTACGCTATTAAAGTTAATTTCCCTATCACTATTAAGCTGAACTAAATTTAATTTTCCTAACTAAACTTTTTCGTTACACTATTAAACTAAGCCTAGGCATCCTACTTTTTGTTTCATACTTGAAGCTTTAGGATTAGCATTGCCATTAGTTTCTAGTATACAATGTACACTACGGGACAACTTCACTCGCATCAAGGTTCATTCTGCGCTACCCTAATGTTTTACACTATTAAACTAAGCCTAGTTATCTTACTTTTTGTTTCACACTTGAAGCTTTGGGATCAGCGTTGCCATCAGTTTCTAGTATACAATGTACACTACGGGACAACTTCACTCACATCAAAGTTCATTCTGCTCGACCCTAAAGTTTAGAGACGTTCACATAATTAGGCGTTGTTTACTTTGGCATCAATTTCCTCTAAACAATCAAAATTGTTAGTTGTTCAATTTTTTTGATAGTGAGAGTGTTTGAATCATGTTTTTGATGGTGGAAATAGATTCCACATCATCAAAAAATTTTGGGCACCCAAAATCTTGCAATTTGACAACTATATCTTGGATTTCCAAAAATTTCCATTAGTTTTTATCAAAATTGTGCAGGAATTTTAGTTGTTTTCTGGGCAAAAACGACACCTCGTTAGAGTAAGCAGACAATGTACAATTCAGTCTTAATTTGGGACAACCTTCCAAAATAGCATAGTTTAAGTTTTTTATGTTTTGGTTTTTTTGGTTGAAAAGTGGTAATATAATTTTGAGAGAATTAGTAGCTATAAATTATAATTTTGAATGCATAAATAGATTCAACGTTTTAAATTTTTTCTAAAGTATTTGGATTATATAGATTTCACAATTTAAACTTGTGATTTCAACAAATCCTCCCATATTTTAGACAAAATTGACTAGAAAATATACCAGAAAAACCAAAATATAGAAAAATTAAACCACAACTTCTAAAATCATACATTTAGAAATATCTAATAGATCAAACATGTAAAATACAAACGAGAAAGGTTTTGGATAGCTTTGAAGTTTTACTTCTCTAGTCTCGCTTCTTCAAAGGAAGACTCCACTAATGTTCCAATGTATGGACTCTCGTATATTTCCCATCACAAGTTTTGGAATAATTTTACAAGGACCCACAACATCCAAATGTACATATTTGGAGAGTTTACTACAATATGAAGGTGACAATGGTAGGGTTAGAAAAAATGTGGCGATAAGATGGACATGATAACAGATAACAATATATATGAAATCTTAAACACAATCACAACTAAGGTATTTATAAAAGGACCATTATTCATGTTTTTATCTCCTTTTGCCTTTAATGGAGCAAGAAGAGAAGTCTTATGAGATTTCTATGGCCATTTATATGGCAACAATTTTAACAAGATGGTCATAACATATTTCTTTGTTACCAAGCTTAAAAACAATTTCTAATAATAAAAAAAAAAGAAAAAGTACCATTAGCAAAACTCATATGCAGAAGTTACTACCTCGGCAAGGTTATCAATTACATTCACTTTAATGTTTGAACCATAGGGGAGGGCAAAATAAATGACCCTAATAACTCACCAAGTGTTGTACACTTCATAAATCCCTAGGAAGATTCATTTTTTCCTTCCATAAATTTACATGCATATAATTTCAGGGGTTATACACAGCTTACTCTCAACTCAAACCAACTTTTGAAAATCATAAATTTTGAAGTGACTAAATAGGTCAAAGATGATAGGTAACTATAAGAGTGTTTTTTTAGTTTGTCCCTCCATATTGTAGTTAAATTTCAATAGGGGATTTATTCCAACCCCTCCCATAAATCTTATTCGCTCAAACACGCAAACCAAGGTCCACATAAGTTTCCAACAAAGGGGTTGTATTCTAGCACCAAGGCTTTCACACAAAGTTGATGGTAAAAGAAAGTGGTAATTGGGGGTGCATTAACATGCTCACATAATAACATGTACAAGTTCTTAGAAATGTTCATGTGTTCCTAATATGATATCATCGATGCTCAGAAAATTGTCATGCAGACTTGCTATCTCAAATTTTCCAAGAACATGCATGCGTTCTTAAAAGCGCATTTGCATCCTTAAAAGAAAGTGTGCATGTATTCTTAAATGCATGCATGTGTTCTTAAAAGTATATTTGCATTCCTAATAATACGAGCACACTTTTGCGACTGAATTCTTTTGCCCAATGTATGGCTTTCATCTCTCAGTGACAATATCATGACAAAAAAGGATTTGCACATTAAGTATGGGTATTCTCTTTAACATGGTAAGGGAAGGAATCTTGGGCCTTAGGCTATAGAGGTTGCTTCTAATTATCAAAGGCTCTTGGACCGAAACCTTAAACCATCGCAATTGATATCCCAAGGGTTTCCTTGTCTTCCAAGTAGTGTACGCGCATCATTAAAATATTTTAAGCACTAGTTATGATCCAGGTGAATATTGGTGGCCACTCACCTATTCCAGTTGGACGCACAACATTGTTTCTTTTCAGTTTCCTGAATTCTAGCACAACATTCTATTTTTGGCAATTTTCTGGGTCCTAAAATTTCGGAGCCATTTTGAGGCCATAAATGACGGTTTTTTTAAACACACCTACGGAAGGGATTTTTGGGAAAAATTTGGGAAAATTTTTTGTCCTCAGATAGTTATTTCTAATGAGGTATTGTGTTCTCCAAACAGAGAACATATGCCCAAATTACAACCCTGAGAAGGTGGTGTTCCAGCTAATCTCAACGTGGCCCACAAACTTTTGGCACTCCATTCCTAGGGTTAGGTTTTTGATGTTTAGGGTTTTTCATTATTTTTCAATAATAAAAAGGTCTCCAAGCCTCACTGTGACATAGTTCAGAATGCATGTAGCCATCACATCTCTTCTCAGAGATAAGCCTTACCAGCGTCTAAGCTAGTTTGTTTCCATTATGCATGTAAACAATTTTCAACATTTATTTTAATTAATTGAAGTTCAATTTTCTCTATAGCTCCATGTTTTTGTTTAAATCTGTATTTCATTTTCTTCCTGCATAAATTCGAACTGAGTTATGAGTCTCATGGTCCTTAACATGGTCATGGCAGGAAATGTGGTGATTAGACCCTAAGGTAATCTTTTTGACATGCAAGGCAATAAAGAATACCTTAGAGTACAACAAAAGACCACTCAAGGTTTTCCCTTCCTTTGAAAATGGATATGGATGTCATTAGGGGATTTTATATACTAGGTACATGATTCTTCAGACAACTCAACAAAATGAAAATAAAAGATAACTTTCTTATTCCTGTCACTAATGAATTATTAGATGAATTACATGGAGCAATTTTCTTTGCTAAGTTGGATATTCGATTTGGATATCATCAAATTAGAATGAGGCAAGAAGACATTCCCAAAACAACATTTAAAACACATGAAGGTCATTATGAGTTTTTGGTTATGTCCTTTGGACTTACAATTTCACCTTCAACATTTCATAGCTTAATGAATTCCATTTTCAAACCCTTCCTTAGAAAATTTGTGCTAGTATTTTTTGATGACATACTAATCCACAACAAATATTGAAAGAGTTGTATAACATGTTGACACTATTGGAAGAGCAACAACTATATGCAAATCCTTCCAAGTGTTCCTTTGGGGTTCAAGAAGTAGAATATTTGGGTCATATTGTATCACATGATGGTGTCAAGGCGGATCCTAATGAAATCAAAGCTATGAGGTAATGACCAATCCCAAATACCTTGAAGAAACTTAGAGGATTATTATAATTGGCAGGATATTACCGCAAGTTTGTCAAGAATTATGGTCAAATAGAAGCACCTCTAACACAATTATTGAAGAAGGAATAATTTTCTTGGACTAAAGAAGCCAAACCAAAGTTTTTTAAGAACTTAAAGAGGCTATGTGTTCAACTCCCTTCTTGGCAACACATGACTTCACAAAAATATCCATTATCGAGTGTGATGTCTCTGGCCATGGAATTGGTCTTGATTGAAGAAGGAAGGACCCTTGACTTTAAAAGCAACAAACTTAAAGGAAAGGACTTACTTAAATCCATCTATGAAAAAGAAATTTTGTCCATACTATATGCAGTTAAGAAATGATATCCATAACTAATATGAAGACGACTCAAAGTAAAAAAATATCATGATAGTCTGAAGTTCTTCTCACAGAAAAGACTATCTTTATAAGAGTAACAAAAGTGGGTCATAAAGATGTTGGATTATGACTCTGAAATTATCTACAAAAAGGGAAAACAAAATATTGTGGGAGATGTACTCAAGGAAAGAGGAAGACACAAATGGTTTACTATGTGATATTTCCCTTCCATAATATGACTGGATGGAAGAACAAAGATAGAATGGCAATAATATAATAAGATATGAAATATCTTTCAACAACTACAGGAGGATCCCGATGTAGTAGAAAATTTTACATGGAAAAAAGACTTGTTATGGTATCAAGATCTCTTATACTAATGTAAGAATATTAAACTCAAAGATAAGGTCCTTTTAGAAATACACACTTCTTCTTTAGGAGGACATTTAGGGTTCTTGAAGACATACCATAGGATCAAGAAGGATTTTTTTGGGAAGGTCTTAAAGTAGACATGCAAAATTTTGTGGCGGAATGACGCAAGTCTATGCGGTGGGTTCTCAAGGTTAAGTAAGAAGATTTGTGTAGTTGCTGAATTTTGATTTTTTGAGTGCTATGTTGATTTCCCACATAATGTGAACTCCTATGTTCTACTCAATGCACTATGTTGGGGACACTGCGAGGACACAAACCCCAAAATATTCACTATGGTTGGGACCCCACAAACTGCGACATCATTTTTTTTTTCGTGCAATAATTGGATATTGATAATCCTTTTTTTGCACAATGGGCACAATTTCCTCCATTTTTTGTGAGTCTTAGTTGGTCTACACATAATGGGTAATGGAATTGAGATTATGAAATTCATTTTAAATCTGAGGGTATGATCTAGGTTCAAATTCTAGTGGACCTTAGTTTTATTGTCTCTCAAAATTTCATGGGTCCAACTTTAAATATCTTATGCCTCTTGGGGAGTAATATTTGTCTTATTGCTCTATATCTCGCCAACTACGGTTTTCTACAAAGAAGAAAAAAAAACAAAAACCTTCCAAAGCTTAGTATTATATATATATATATATATATATATATATATATATATATATATATATATATATATATATATATATATATCAGAATTCTAATTACAATTCGACTTAGGTGGTATGGGAGTTTCTCACAAAGACTCAATTTCGTTTTTTTTCTCTTTGTCTCATCCATTTGATTCTAACATACATCATATATTCAATAGGAGAAAAGATATTATAACGAAAGGGAGGTTTCTTTGCTAGAAATGCCACTCATATGGCCACATCTGGCCTACTTCTAGAAATCTATCCTAACTTATTATTTGCACTTGTACCATAAGGACGAATAGACATAAGAAATATATTATTTTCAAGTGAAATTTCTTTCATGAAAAAAAGAAAAAAGAGGTTAATGTGTGATGCTTCTGCATTAGACTCCCATAGAACAAAATAATTTCATGGATTCATGTCCAGAAGGTCTTCTATGGTCTTTCCATGCTTTTGAATCTTGAAAGCACTCATCCACATTGCATATTCTTTTGCGATTCCCTTCCAATTAATTAAGTATTCATAGTAATATTTTTTGGTGACCTTCTGTCAAGAATATTTTACATTTGCAATAAATTCTTGGTTATGGGTAGTTGTTTCACTTACAAATCTTCCTCCCGATCATTCTCCTTCTCTATATCAGGTTCTTTGTAAGGATATAAATTAACAAAATTATATTGGGGAGATTCCTATATCAGTTGGTAGCTCAAGTTCATAAGCATTAGTTGAATTTTTTTTTTTCCAGGATCTTATAGGGTTTTATCTTCTTCAGTTTCAACTTATTATAATCATTTTTCATAAATATCTCCTTTCTTAAGTGTGTCAGGCATAGATATTTGATTTCATAATGTGATTCTCTTTTCTTTAAATTTTCCCTTTGTTTATATTTTTGGTTGTTGTCTTGTAGTTGTCCCTTGGCCTGCTCATGTAAATTTTGCATGACTTAAGAAAAGTCTTCTACATCTATGCTTCTCATTTTTTCCCTTCTCAACATTCTAAGTTTTGAGATTCTCCTTGGATGCATACCTTACACAATTTGGAATGGGCTTCTTTCTCAACTTCTATTGGGTGAATTTGTAGGTTTTAACCCTGTACAACAATTATGTACAAACTAATTCTTAAAACATAAAATATACAATGGCGATAACATAAAACAAATACACAAATATTTTCCCGTGGATCCCAAAATCGGGACTACCAAATTGTTTTTTTTCATTATGTTCCTTTCAATGTTACAATACATATATATATACATGTTGAAGTATTCATAAATCCCAATCCATTAATTGTCAATTAGAACATAACCATAGTTCTCTTGACTAGATCTACAAAATACCTTGGGAAAAAAACCATCATGCCCAAAACCATGTGCAAAATCTATGCACAAAACCATGGGTAGGTCCGCCCACCATCTTTGGATTTGCATATATATAGGAAATAAAAAAATCTCGGGGTGTTTCCCCTGACACAGTGCAAGGGGGCTGCTGCTCCCCTGTAAACCCCCGGAGAGGGGGGGCTTCCCACCCCCCCTTGCGACCCCCCTATTTCACCCATCACAATGAAAAGAGGGTTTTCTACCCCTGCTTATGACCCCTCCCTCATGTGCGCAACTAGTCATGGAAAGGATATAACACACACCCAACATTCTCCCACTTGTTGTTTTGCTTTCCACACAAGGGGTCACAGGAGAGCTTAGTCATTTGGTTTAGCCCTACAACATCCATTATTTCTCTAACACCAAGAAAACTTCTCAGTGCTCACAGACTTCATCAATCCATCTGGAACATTCTTCAAAGTGTCCACCTTTACCAACAACACCTTTTTGTTGTCAACCATATCCCTCCCAAAGTGATATTGGAAATCAATGTGCTTTGTCTTTGAATGATAAGCAGGTTTCTTTGCCAGGAAAATTACACTTCGGCTGTCACAATCTATCCTTATAGCTTTTTGTACTAACCCCATACTTGAACACAATCTCTACAACCAAACTGCTTCCTTGCTTGCATGAGTGGATGCCATGTATTCTGCCTCTTTAGTTGAAAGTGCCACTACAGACTGTCTCTTGCTCATCCAACTGTCTGCTCCTCCAAATAGGTTAAATACATACCCACTTGCAGATATTCTCTAATCCAAATCTCCAGCCCATTCTGCATCAACAAAGCCACGAATGTCCAAAACTCTGTCGAAACCTGGTCTTCCTTCATAGCACCGACCATAATCACTAGTGCCATACAAATACCTTAAAATCCAATTCACTACTATCCAATGCTCCTTCCCTAGTTTTGACATAAACCTGTTCAATACTCCCACTGCATATGCAATGTATGGTATGGTATAGACCATTGTATACATCAAGCTACTGACTGCACTTGAATATGGAACACATGACATGTCCTCTTCCTCTTCTTGTGTTTGTTTAGCAGACAAATTTACACCTACGGGAATATGAACCTGTTGTAACAGCTACAACCACCCTCCAAAATTTTTCCTTAGCCTATTTTGGACCCTCCCTACCAACCTTACACAACATTTTGTCTTGCTTTGTCAAGTACTCAAGTCTCAATGTTTTCCTCACATAAAGGCAACCTTTCGATCATAGTTGATCCATTCCCCTCACATGCTGCTCAACCAGACTTGGTCCAACTACAGGCTAAGTAACTTCCCCTTGAAAATTGCACATTTCTTGAGGGAAGCCAGCCTTCCCTCCAGGAATTGCACAATCCTCTCTGACAGCCTAATGGGCTCCAAGATTGCGCAATCCTGCCAGCCAACCCTCCCAGCAAGATTTGCGTAAATTTTCCTAGCAGCAGGATGTTCAACCCAGGATTTGCGCAAATCTGGGAAACAGTCAGCTGCTCTGCCTATAAATTGCACAAATCTCCTAGGCAACCAGCCCAACTCCTAGCCAGAAATGTACATTTTTCTCTAGCAGTCGAACAGTCTCTTGCATGTGCAGCTGAGTTGACCGGTTCCCTCCAGGACTGAGAAAAACAGACTTGCATGCATGGGCTGCTTCTCCCAAGGCAGCATGCAAAGGCATCCCTTGTTTCAAGGATCTATGTTTAGCAGTTGGAGGTTACATGCAAGGAGCAATTCCGAAACCTCCCACTAAGTGTCGCTTCCCCTAGATTCGTGGCATGCGTGTCACAACCTCGATGTTATCAAAACTCATCAACTGGACGCTGCAGATCTCATTCCTCACATCAACCTTGCAGCTCTGACATCCCACATCACATCTAGGAGTAGTCGGCACATTTAACTCAACTGTTTTGGGGTAAGCCCGCTTCCCATGCCTTGTGCTACATTTCTGTCGCTTTTTGTGTGTTCGCTTGTAGGAGTATTGTTTTTCTTTGAATTCTTGTTGTTGTTTACATATATACTAGCTTGTCCTAGCTCTGTTTCAGTTTTCATTTCTATCTCACTGTTGTCACATGCATGAAACTGTTTCGCACAAACGTTCGCCCAACGGAAAACTGCCTCACCCACATGCATGTTGATCTGTTTGTTGAATCTTTTTTGCTTGCACTATCAATCACTTCTACTGTCACATAGTGTCGCCATGCATTCACTGAATTACTTGCTTTCAGTCGCCCTTCGGCGAGTTGGGCCAACCTTGGCCCGGGCTTTGCCTTCATCAAGGCTTCATTGCGCAATCTAGGAAAGGAAGGCTCACCTTCCTCTCCATATTTGCGCATTCCTAGACGACACTGGCCTCCAAGACTGTTTTGCACACTTTCAGAGGACAATGGTTTCTTAGCCTAAGAAATTGCGCAAATCTGTCCCTAGGCCAGCAGTCCTTCCCAGTTGGAATTGCGCATTGTGCAATCCCAGCAGTCAACAACGAGACTAGACTGTGCATTGTGCAGTTCCAGCGGTCAGCCAATCCCCCAACAACCCAGACTATTCCTTGAGTAGTGTTGGCAGTCGGTCTCCCGACCTCCCAGCCGAAATTGCGCAAACTTCATGAGCATTCACCCAGGTATGTTGCAAGTCAGTTCTCATTTTCATTTTGGTTTTCAATTGACAGATTGCTTGGTATGAGTGTTGCCATGTATCCAGGTACCATAGGTGTTCATCTGCCTCTCAGCAATACAGGTACAATGGTTTCCAAGAGAGCAGAGATGAGGATACCGTTCAGAGCACGCTTGGGGATGCAGTCGATCAAGTGTCTATGAGCTTGCCTACTCACGAAGACATCAAGCTATTTGTAGACAAGGACATCAAGCAACAACATCACAGTGAGCAACATCATGGACAACAGCTGAAGAGATCATACCAAATGCAATGAATGCAAGAGGAGGGTTGTTGAGAACACAGAGGCCTAACAAGGTTGTAAGCTCAAGCAAGTCCATTGATGATGAAAGAAACTTTGGAGACTCCGACTATGGAGTGATGATGCGACATGAAGATCGTACAAAGGCAAAAGATGTACCAAAGAATGAGTTTCATGTGCTGAAGCAGCAACTCAGGAAGAACATGAAGCTGCGAAGACAGACGAATGTGTTGCAGCAGGATCAGGAACAACATCAGGCGCAACGTGCACTCACGGATGAAACTGCGCCCGGACAAGTTAAATATCCATTCCAAAAGCTAACACGGAGTAGACATGGTGAGCAGTGTGGTTGATCGCATGCAAGGGATTTAGTAGCATGCATTTCATTGTGCGCACGCATGCAATCCAACCCATTCAACACACTCACCAAAGCGAAGACAAGAAGCAAGTCCACCTGGAGCCGAACGGGTACTTCGACAAGTTGATGCGCATGACCACCAACACACACTTGAAGATCAACATGGACACTATGCATCAGTTTGTTTTTGGTTCAACCGCACCCAAGAAGACCATGCACATGTTAGCAGACGAGTTGGATGAAGGGGCCGAACCAATGCACCGATTGCAACAAAAGCAAGAGTTCACTTCAGCAACATGTCACCATGAGGTGCATGCACACCATCACGGACGACCAAGCTTGGCATCATCTCACTAGCTTCATGTTGGGCGCGGGATCCCCCAAGGGAAGTTTTGGGGCTTAGAGCCCAGATTTTGGTCAAAGATTGTAAGTTCGATGTAAAGGCTCCGCATTTTGTGGGCGTGGAGCACGTAGCTTGTAAAAGAGTCATAGGGAAATGGAGGTGAAAGGAGGATAGATGAGGTGGAGGGGAAGGTGAGAGCGACCAGTATGGGCCTCCTTTGAGCAAAACCAAGAACCAAGCCCACTTCTGCTCCTCGAATATCAGCGACATGTAGCAGAGCTAACAAGGCTTTGCACTAGGCTGCTAGATTTTACGATAACAACGCACATCATTAATTGAACACATACTCTTGTTATTGAAGGTATGATTCCGTATGAGAAATTGTATGAAACAAACCTTCGATTTCACTTTTTCAAACATATGGTAAAGTGCATGAACTCATAGTCCCGATGAAAAGTGAAACAAATTGACACCTAAAAATCACTCCTACATTCTAGTGGGATACAATAGAGTGTCCAAAGCACAGTGTTTGTATGATTCTTCTATGTACAAGATCATTAAGTCTAGAGAAGTTAATTTTGATGAAGTTCCTACTCATGGTTTATTGTTAACTTTGATGAAGTTCCTACTCATGGGTCATTCCCATTGCTTCTTAATAATGATTTCATGTATGTTTCAATGCATTTCTCTCTTTCATACTATGATGTTGAAGGACAAGAAGATAAAGTCTATGGGTTGAAGAAGGAATTTTATTGGTTGAAGCAAGCTTCCAAAGCTTTGTACAAGAGAATATATTTTTATTTGGTTGCTAATGGGATCAACATAAGCAGGAGTGAACCCACCTTGTATATTTTTATTTGGTTGCTAATGGGATCAACATAAGAAGGAGTGAACCCACCTTGTATATAACATTAAATCAACAAGGAAAATTTTAATAGCTTGTTTGTGTGTGGATGACATGTTGAATTTGGAATGACTAATTTGGGTTTGATGAAGTATTTTCTCAATATAGAAGTTGAGCAATCTAGGAAAAGGAATTTTCATTTCTCAAAGCAAGTATGAAAGATATTTAATGAAAAGGTTCTCGATGATGAATTGCAAGCTAGTAACCGCACACGTAGTAACGACCACTAAATATAGCATGATGAAGGATCAAGAGTTGATCCTACTTTGTTTAAGAGGCTTGTTGGTGGCCCTATATATCTCATAGGGACAAGACTAGATATAATGTTCACACTCCTTTTAATTTTGAGGTTCATGAAGTCTCCTAAAGACACACATTGACAAATTGATAAAGCAATTCTACAATATATTGCAGGGACACCAAACTATGACATTATGTATTCATGCACTAATGATGATCTTTTAGTTGGCTACATTGATAGTGATTTTGCAAACAATATTGATGACAAAAAAAGTACATATAATTATGCATCTACTTTTGTGCAAATCTGATTTCATAAGCGTCGAAGAAACAACCCATTATCACTATACATTAAATATATATATATATATGATAGCCACTTTAACAGCTTGGGACACTATTTGAATAAAAGAATATTAGTTAATATTGAGTATCAACAAGGGAAGTAACTTAATATATTATTATAACAGTTCATCTACTTTGTCAAAGAAGAATGGATTCCACTGCAAGGACAAGCACATGGACATAAAATATCAATTTATCAAAGAATTACTATGCTTTTGAAATTTTTTAAATCCAAAGACCAATTGGCAAATATGTTCACAATTGGCTAAAACCAAATTCTAGTTTAAAACAGAATTTGACAAATATGTTCACAAATCCATTGGCTAAAAACAATTTCAAATTTAAAAACAGAGTTTAACAATCTCGTCACAAATCCATTGGCTAAAAACAATTTTGAATTTCAAAAACAGAATTTAATAATTGCATGTAGTAGTAAAAATTAAAGGGGAGTATTCGACTAGTGTAATTTCTACCACTTGCCTCTGTACAAGTATCTAATGTCTTCGTTGCAGCGGCCATAGATTTTGATTGTTCGAGCAGTTAACGCGGCCAGTGAATGAGCCGAGACTTCTAAATGAATGCCCAGCCGCCTTTTTTGTTTTCCTAAATTTTTTTTAGAATTTTCGGAGAATGTTAAAAACAGAGCTATAGTTGTAATTTTAGACTTACCTCTGATCCGATGTCTTCGACGAAATGCAATGCCCGCCTCGTCACTGAATCAGCAATGTAAAGAGATTGTCAGTTTGGGTTGTTGCGCAAGGGTGCTATAGAGCTATAGTTGTAATTTACTCTCTGTCTATTTCATATAATTAATGCAATGTTGCAGCTTCCAACCATTTTTAATCATATAAAGATATTCAAAATCAGGAAATCTGAGCCCACTTAAATCAATTAAACGCGAAGTGAAGATATTCATTGAACAGTAAAAATGAATTTTGAAGCATTTTAGGCTTAGGACAAAAAAAAATGTTATGCAGCTCGAATTTTCAGACATTTCAGGCCCAGGGAAAAAAAAAAATTGATTATGCTTGAATTATACATAAAAAGTGACATAGCTTGCATTTTCAAGCATTTGAGGCCCAATTACACAGGGTGCAGAAGCTTACAATGACACAGGTTGCAGATTAAATCAGAGAGACAGGAAAACAGAAACGGGATTTGTGAAAAACAGAAACAGGGGATTTGTGAAAATAAAACAGGGGATTTGTGAAAACGGTATCATAGACGCTAATTCGCTGTCGGGGACGCTAACGGTATGATAGATGTTTGTTGTAATAAATTTTCCAGATAGGAAGATAGTTTTTGTTGATTTGAAGATAGTCGTTTGGAATCCACAACTGTGGTTTATTATAGTTAAGGCTGTTGGAAACCAGACGTAATTTCAACTACCTGTCATCAATATTCAACAATGATTTAATGCTGGATTTAGAAATCCGCCACTGTATTTAATAAAGTTTTAGAAGTCAGCCGATACATTGACAATAGGGGAAGCTTCTCCAAGAAGCCACCAACTCAACCCATCTCCATAAACTTCTCCCGCTTATATATATATACCTGTTAAATGATGAATGGATGTATGTTATTGTGTTCAGTGTTTGTGTTGGTGTGCTGTGCGCCTCTGATCTTTTCATGGTATCAGAGCCGTCTCTGCTCTCTCTGTCATGGTATCAGAGCTGAGGGTTTGAGCCCAAGTGAGGTGAGCTGCGTGAGTTTGTGAGAGCCTCTTCAGCGTTAAGAGCTTGAGGTGGCTGTGAGCGCAGTGTTGCAGAGAGTGTGTCCGCAACACATTACAGCGTATTGGCCAGACGCTGCCGAAATACCAGATCCAGCGTAATTGTTGAGCGCTGTGTTAAGCATTGAAGAGTGTGCTGCCAAGCCGTGTTGCAGACAGGATGTGTTGAAACCTTTCGTGTGAGAGCGGGTCAAGAAGTCGAGTTGGGAGCTGTGTGCTCAGCCAGTTGTTGGCTTTGGAGGGAGCCACACTGTTGGAGAGACTGCAGAGTGTGATTAAGAGAGCGTCGATGCTGCGGTTTTAGATTGGTTTTAGATTAAATCTTGTGGTGTTTTTTTCTAGGTGTCATGGCCTGCAGCAGTAAAAGATCCCAAGGGTTTGGACTTTAATCGCTGTAAGTGCCTGATGTATATGTACAAGTTCGAAAAACTTGATTAATCGCTGTAAATATATGCTGTAGGTGGGATGTCGAGTGACATCCCTAATGTTTGTCCAGTTACCTTAAATGTGTGATATTGAAGTGTTTTGCTGTTATTTGGAAAAAAAAAAGTGAAAGTGATTTTGTAGTATGTGAGATTAAAGAAACACTCTATGGTGCAGAGATATATGAAGTCAAATTTGATGACAATTATGTATCTCATGATGAGTGGTTAAATATGATGTATGAAAAACATCTTATTGATGAGTTGTTGTTTGGTGAGAAGAATCAAATGCAAGACAACATGTTTGTAGCAAAAGAATTGACGAAAGAGGTTGAAGACATGAATCAACCAACCATGTCAGCGAAGAAAAATGAAGGAAGCAAAACCTTTTCCAAAGAGCACGATGACAAAAATCAATATGGTTTTGTTTATGAATCTAACGTTGTTTTTAAGTGTGCAGATATTGACAACCAAGAAGCAGCAATAAAAGAAGAAATTGCAAGCATTAAAGACAAGCATAAGACCCAAGACCTTGAAGCAATATTGAATACGAAGAATGTTAACCTGCAATCAAGAAAGGAAAAGCTCCATCACTATTTTATGACAAGAAAAGTGAAAATGAAATTGCATCAACAAATGAACCAGAAGTGAATTAAATACTTAACAAATGAACAAGAAGTGAATTAAATACTTGACGCTTCATTAGAAAGTTGTATACAACTAAAACCAAATTCTACATAGTATATGTTTGGGTTCGTGATCATTTAACAATATCCAAGCCTCTGTTTAGACGCTTATTGTCGTAGACTATCATAATCACAGTTCAAACAAAATGAATTTTGAAGCATTTTAGGCTTAGCACAACAGAAATGTTATGCTATTCGAATTTCCAGGCATTTCAGTACCAGGAAAAATAAAAATAAAAATAAAAACTGAATTTTCCATAAAATAGCTTGCATTTTCAAGCATTTAAGGCCCGATTACGCACGGTGCAGAAGCTTACAATGACACAGGCTGCAGATTAAATCAGAGAAAGACAGGCAAATAGATCAGTTTTAGAATTACCTCTGACCAAGGTTTAATCCGATGAACAAGGCGTAATCCGCTGAACAAGGCTTCAACGAGATGCAAGTTAGTTGAGGCTGGCAAATGTCAGAAGAAGAAGAAGTTAGTTGAGGCTGGCAAGTATCAGAAGAAGAACATTTAGCGCATTTGGGCATTTAGCCAGCTTCGGCGTTTGGGCATTTAGGCAGTTTCGGCGTTAAAAGAAAAAGTGACACTAAAAAAAGTTTCACTAAGGTGGATATGAATAACACATAAGCATTTAGCGCATTTGGGCGTTAAAAAATAAAAGTGACAATAAGGTGTATATGAATAACACATAAGCATTTAGCGCATTTGGGCATTTAGCGCGTTTGCGCGTTTGGCGCGTTTGGGGGTTAAAGAAAAAGTGACAATAAGGTGGATATGAATAACACATAATGTGAGTCACATGTATGAAATATTACACACAATTACAACTAGGATAGGTGAAAATGGATTATTATTCATGTATTTTTATCTTTTGTGATTTTCTTTGGAGTAAGAAGATGCATGTTGTGAGATTTTTGGGCCATTAATAAGTAGATTTTGGATTCCTTCTAATAAGGTGGGCTATTAATAAATAGATTTTGGATTCCCTCTAATAAGGTGGAAATTGAAAAAGTTATGACCAACAAGGTTATTAGTTTTATCCACCTCAATGCTTGAACCTTAAGGGAAGGTAGGATAAATGTCCCTAGCAACTCACTTAGAATTGTGCACTTTGTAAATTCCTACGAAGGTTCGTTTGAGCCTCCCATAAATTTATGTGTGTATAAATTCAGGGGTGACACATAGTTTACTCTCAATTTGAAGCATCTTTTGAAAATGATAAATTTTGAAGTGATTGAATAGGTAAAAAAATTTAAGTATGAATGAGAAAGGTTTGGAGGTGGCTTGCAAGTAATTCACTTCTCTCATGTGACCACTCTTTATATCATTTTGGATTCTTAGTTTGGAATTTACCATGGATGACATGGATCAAGGTGCAGAACATCACTGAGGTGGAGGCTAGGTGGCAACCAAGATAACGAGGATTGGTAGATTTAATTTTGGACAATCAAGTATCAGGTGTATAACAAGATAGTAGTTACCAAGTTCTTCTCTCGATACTAATATACTCCAATAATGTCTTTTAACTGATGGAGAGATTATTTTCAAGTAACTATCAATTTATCAACTTTTTGGGTATCGAGTATCAAAACATTGACCATCGAGTATCGAGAGGTCAAGACATTGACTATTGATTTATCCTCCCAAAATCATTGAAATGCAATATATTTTGACGTGGCAAGCTAGCATGGCAAGTATCAAAGGTAGGCCGACATGATTAGTTGTGGATTTGGTAGTGTACGATGGTGACACATGGGAAACAAGACTGCTACATGTCTACTAAGTGGCATGTTATGGATGTTGATGTGGCACTTGGAGGGCATATTTTCAAATGGGCATAACTTTGTATCCATAGCTCAAATTTAGATGAAATTTATATCATTAGAAAGCTTTTAATGAGAAAAGGAGGATGGTGGCCTCAGAAATAAGTTTTAAGCTAGTTGAAGGAAGAGGAATCATGATGATCCCCATTTCCATAAAGAAACCTTCGAGGTCAAGTTTGGGTACCTTGCATCCTTAATCAAGCTTTAAGGAGATGGGTATATCATATCCCATGTGCCCCCTTCATCACTAGGTCAACCTTATGGCATATATAGTTGCATATGATATGTACATTTATCCCCATATATGTGCTCCCCACCCGCCCTTTAGGGTCATCATATACATTTAGCCCAATATAGGCCTCCCTTGGGGTCATAATATTTTATGACACCAAGGGGGTCATACGATTTTATAATTTTCAAGTCATTTACGTTATGCCATTTGGTACTGCAACTAGTCCTAGTGTTTTTCTCCTTCAATCAAGACATCTTGGGATTTTCGCTTTAAATTTTTGTTGGGAAGTTTAATATAGTGAATTTTTTAGCATACTGAGGTGAAATATTGAGATACATGTGGTCAAAGTTTCAATATATGGCCCCTTAAAAAAATTTAGATACAGTATATGAAAGCTAGGGCTTGTGACTAATCCTAAAGTCACTTTTAAATGAGTCATCTTGCCATTTCTCCATAGATTTCTCTAGGAAGTTTTAGATAATGAAATGTCCAAGAGACTAATGAGACATATCGGGGTACACATGTCAAAGTTTCAAGTTCTAGTTCATTATAGTTTTAGATATATAGTCTATGGAAGATAAGGTCTGTGACTAATCCTAAAATCGACTTTGGAAGAGTCATCTTAGAATTTTGCTATAATTTTTTTAGGTAAGTTTCAAACTTTGAAATTTTCAGTGTCTTGAGGAAACATAATGAATTATGTGCGATTTTTTTTCATATATTGAATCTGTAATGCTCCCTCCCACCCCTGACAAATAAAATGAGATGTTGTTGTAGGCATTGAAGTGTGTATGGATAACCTACAACAAAGGATGTGCTCATATTGTCCTTAATCTCATGGGACATGTTCAGGAAGTCAACATGCAAGAGAGGGATTTGAAGAAGGTGGAAAATACCTACATACAAAGTTTGGGCTTAGGCTAGTTTGGTAAAGTATGAAATCCAGGGCATTCGGGAGGTCTGGTGAGCGATGAAACCTGCTAGGGCCATATCTTGAATAAGGTGGGATGTGGTGGGGGTGGATGTGTAATAATATAGATAAATATTATCTGGGGTGGGGCCTTCTAATGGGAAAAGGCATAACTTGAATTTTTTATGGAATCAGACTCATCCAGGAGTCCAAATAAAGGTCAACATATGCTTTTAAACTTGTAGAGATTATGTTTGCTAATTTTTGTAATACATTGATTTTAAACATGCTGACACTCATAGGTATAAATGTGTTGATATGCCATTTTAATTTCTTCAAATGTGTACTGACCGAAGAATTTGACTAGTAATTGTGTGTTGAATGTGTATGTTGAGATCGAGATTGTGAACTGATAGGATGACATATTCTAGTATGTAATTTATTTTTTAACTATTTGTTAAGCTTGTAGATTTCTTGGCTATTAGTCTTGGTAAAAGGGATGATTTCAAACTTAGTAATGATATGAATATAAACATACTAATGTGCACTTTTGATTCTTAGAACATGTCATTGAAAAGAATTCTAGATATGTGAACAACAACATATCACCATGCTTTAGATCAACGTGCTTGGTGTTGGCATGGCAAGGTACGAAGTAATTTTTTTTATGTTGATATAAAAACTATATGTGTATGACAACACATAAGAAGATCCATTTGCAACAAGAAATAAAAGGATGAAAAACAATGAGGTACAACATAGCATGGACCAAGTCCATCATGAACATGAAAGGGAAAGTTCCCCTGAAAGAGCAGAAACTTCCAGGAGCTTGAAAGTTGAATTGAAGAGTTGTAAGGAAGAAAATAAAAATCTCATTAGGAAGAAAAAGGAGCAAGCAAGGTTGAACATAATGTCGCTGAAAAACCTATCATACATGCAAGGGTTATTGTGACATGCATCAAATTCTTGAGATATACATGAACGTCATGTTGGCAACGCCAAAAAGAGACCTCGTAAGGCTGAAGAGAAATTAAATCCAATTTCATGTTGGTACTATGGAGAAGAACATTTATAGATACTTTACTAACATACAATGAAACAAGAAGAATAATAGTTCATGTGGACTCTAGGCACATGAACCAACAACTTTAATGCAGAAAGAGATGAGAGAGAATCCCCTCAAGTTCTTTGAAATATAGAGAAATCTTCTTCTTGGACTAATTAGAGGGATGTTGAATTTTTCAGGTTGTTATAGACATTTGGGAAGAATTTGACTGAAATCATGTGCATATATTGATGTTGGACACTTTGAACACCAAAACTCAAGGGAATGATTTTATTAGGAATTAATGAATGATGGAAATGTTTTACATATTTTGTTATTATTGGCTTCATATTTTCTCTGTTGTTTTTCTATTGAAATTGAGCATGGCCATGCTACCATATGTTGTTATGATGTGTTGTTATTGTGACATTTTCATTGTTCTTCATTTATTATTTCCTTTTTCCTTTTGTGGTTTGGTCTCAGTTGGCCTTTTGGGTGTGAAAAGGGAAGAAAAGAAGCTATAGATAAGAGCTACAGTAAAACCCAACCAAAAGTGCAAGAACTTAGTTAAACTTTGTACATAAGGTAAATGGAAATTACGGGAGAGAGGAAGATGAAAAAACAACTAGGTGGACCTAGTTGCAACAATAAGAGTGTCAACAACTAGTTAGATGCATAAACAAGCTCCAATTGAAAGTGTAGGTGGTAATATCCAAAGCTAAGAAAAAAAAATAGGGGTAAAGGGAAGGAATTGTGTAAGAATTCCTTTAGCTAAATTTGAAAATTGTTATATTAAATGGATGCATTCTTTGCATGGATACCAAGAAGTTTCTTAACCTTAATTCTATTTGGCATATGTATGCACTATGTTTCATGAGTATTTTAATGATTATATGAATGTATATGATGCCATTTAATTTGACAAGTCATTGTCGAGAATCATCCCAGTGGAAGGATGATTGGTTAATGCTCTTAAAAATATGATGGTTATATGAATGGCATGTTTGGGATAACATGATGATTTATCCAATGAGATTCCCTGTTATGTAAAGGATCCATCAAGCAAGTCTGAACTCTTGTTGTTAACTATTACCATGATCATGTGTGTATGACATTTATGTGCCATGTTTATATTATGTTTATGACAAAGAAATGCTAAATACAGTTGTATCAATGAGTTTACTAACAACTAATTGGGTTCCTTGGCCAAACCATCCGGCACATGCACCACTAAGTGCTAGCTTGGGATGAGAAACAACTTAATGCATACAGTTTGGTTATTACCACCATCAAAGTGTTATCTAGCCACTTATATACTTGTTGAATTCTAACACCTGCCTTGTTGGAGGTGCGATGACATGGGAGTTGTGATGATATTGGGGTTGTGATGGTATGGGAGTTGTGGTGGTAAACAATATTTGTGTCGATAGAAGACTACCTGGATGGGGGGGGGATTATTTGGAACTACAAAAAAAAAACTACATTGAGCATTATATCCAACACTGAGTACTTCCCATGGTGGTGAAACTACTCAGTGATTTGGACTTAAGTATAGACCTGTACGAAAAGATCGTGTGGAGTAGTATCTTTTCCATTGAGTACTTCCCTTGGTGGTGAAACTACTCAGTGAGTTGGACTGAAGGATGAAACTATATAAGAAGATTGCATGGAACAATATATCTGCCATTGAGTACTTTCCTTAGTAGTGAAACTACTCAGTGAGATGGATTTAAAGATGAAGTTGGTTGAAGATTGCCTAGAGATAAGTATTAGTTATAAGTTTAAATAAATTTATTTTAAAATTATGATTTAATTTGGTTTAATTCCTAATTTTTAATGACTTGATTTATGCTTTAATATGATTATATTGTGCTCTAAATTGATGAAAATTTTTATGGTTAATCCCATAAATAAATTTGTTAATAAAAGTATGTTATAAATTGATTTAAAAAATGTTAGTATGAATATCATATGACTCACGTGCCTATGATGTACATGAACTAATGAACTATATAGCTTAAATAAAGAGGCATACAACAAACATCATGAACATGAAAATATCAGAGTGCGCAACAACAACATATGGATTTGAAGACATCAAGAAATAGGCCATTGCAATAATTTTGGAACCTATGATATGCATTGATCACCATGAGAGATGTCATGACTAATACACTGTGAAGAAGATGTTTCCTACACGAGGAAGCCTTGCCAAGGGATGGATCACTCGAGGGACTGAGGAGGTAGAGACTGGGATGCCTAAACTTAGAAGATGAGTGAATACATGGAAGGGTAAAAAGGGGTGCTCGAGGGATTAAAGAAGAAGAGATGACAATGTCATAACTTGGAAAGTAAATTGGTTTCAAAAGGCTCATATGCATACTTAATGGGATCAAGCATATATTGGGGAAGTAGTGACACAAGTCTGTCCTTGAGAAAATATTGAGGACAACGAATGGCATGGCTAGACATTGGAGGTAGATCACACTCTAGAATCAAGTGATCAAGTAGGAAAATTCACAATGGATACATTGTGGACCAGATGGGGTCACTTAGAGGATCATCAATTAGATGGGGTGTCTTACCCATTTTCATTGTTGTGTAAGAAAATATGAATGTGAAGGTAAATGTAAAAAAAATTGTGTATATGAAGCTCATTGTTGAAATTTTGCGTTCTAGGCATAATAAAAATGAGCATGGTGTTCTTATAAGGGGGTGGGGTCTATAACATCCCTTTTCTACCCTCTTGTAAATGTCCTTATGAATTCTGATTCATGTATTAATATGGAAAATGTAGGATATGGTTGAGTTGGAGGAGTGGATAGAGATTCAGAGACTAAGGAGGAGGAGTTCTCGTGCATAGTCTAAACCCAAAACCAAGCCACTTAATTTATTCATCCACCCACCATTTTAGAAAATCAAATGATCTGTTGGTGTAGGCAATGAAGTGTGTATGGGTATCCTACAACAAAGGATGTTCCCATACTATCCTTAATATCATGGGATGTGTTGTGGAATTCAACTCACAAGAGAGGGACATGAAGAAGGTGAAAATTTCCTACATATGAAGTTTGGGCTTAGGCTAGTCAAGATAGGTATAGAAGTCTAAGAATTCAGGAGTTCTTGTAAGCGATGAGTTGCAATAGGGACAAATTCAAAACAAGGCTAGATATGGTGGGGGAAGATGTGTAATGATCTAGATAAATTTTATCTAGAATAGGCCCCTCTAGTGAGAATAGAAAAGACCCAAATTTGTTATGTAAGAGGACTCATTTGGGAGTCTAGGAATTTACGCTAGTGTGAACTGTAGTAGGCCAGAACATATTCATATAGAGGTCTAGAAGGAATGACAAGTAGTATCTTGTAGTAGGTACGGACCTAGATTAGGTTGGATACAATTAGCATGATAATCTCGGATATAGGTTACCTAATGCAAGGCTTGCTACCGAGATATGTAATGCTATTTGGGGGAATGACATCACTAAGAGCTAGATGTATCTAGAGTGGGGCCCTCTCATAAAAAGTGTCACAAAGCCAGATATGGATGTGGGTAACAAATGAATTTGGAGGCCCATGGAATTCAATGGTGCATCCAATATTTTAAGTCTGGGAGGGTGGATGTGGTCCAAGCCCAAACATGCCCACGAATGAAGGCCAGTCTAGAGGTTTGGGAGTCTGGATTGTTTGTCAAGTGAAAATTTGTGGAAGTTCTAGACTTCTAATGGGCCAAGCATAATGTGGAATGATGACCTTACACATTGAGAGCCAATTCTGTGGGACCATGGAGCCAGATGACGTGGCGAGTACTACATGCTCCTAGCCACAACCACATTGGACTTTGATGGTGACATGGAACTCCCTGAGTGACGTGAGGATTTCCATGTGGGTGTCATGTAGGTGCCATGTGGGTGACACGTGGCATTTACTTTCTCATGTGGTAGTGTTCCATGTGGCTGCCACATGTCATTTCCTTGCTTATGTGGTAGGGTTTAAAAGGTGAAACTCAAAATGGGCATTATCCTTTGATCCAGGTATCACATCAGAATAAAATTTATATCACCAGAAAGATATTGATGAGCTAATCACGATGGTGTTACCTAAACCTATTTCCATTAACTTTGGGAGAAAATATAATATACTCCTTACCCTAACTGACCTAATTCTACTTGTATAAGTTGACTTCCCCACCAAGAGACATTTCCCTTCATTTAAAGGTCAAAATTTGTATAAAGAAAAGTTTAGACTCTTCATTTTGATCATCAATTTGGTTAAGACATACACAAAACAACAAGAGAATTTCACATATCGTGAACTGAGATGGCCAAGGAAGACTTCAAGGCATATTGTTTGGGCTAATTGGATTACGGTTATCTTGGAAAACACGAACTTGAAACAGTCAATCGTGGAAGACGTGAAGACAGACCTATGGATGCAACCTTAACTCGAACCTGTAGTACTATACCCTCAGACCTATAATACTACACCTCAGACATGTGGTTGTTAGAAGCTTGGACCAATAACAAACTTGTGAAGGGTTTGGACTTAATAATCTATTTTAGAGACTTAGTCTAATAAGGAGGGACAATCACCTATAACAGTTTAGTTTTTGGCACAGAGAATTATTTTAACTATCTCAACAAATATGTGGAGAATTATTCCATACCTCAGATTACATTGGCACCTATAGGAGCCCATTTAAGGCTCGAAACTATGATAGAAGTCAACTATTACTTGAAGTATTTTCACCTGTATCAGCTCAAACAATTGTCACCCATCCTTTGGACCTATGGAGACTTATACATTATATCCTCAGAATTGTTATAGTCACTTGAGAGGCTTAGTTTTGAGCTCATGTTAGGTGTTGAAGTATTAACGAGCAAAATTGGAAGCAACCCATTGATATCTTTGAAGCAAATTACAAGCATTGTTTGGAGCAAGTGTTGAACAATGAAGTAATTAGAGTTCTGGATAGTGAATTAATTGGAGCCTTGGGCAGTGAAGTCTTTGAGCTTTTGGAGAGTGAGAATATTGAAAACCTGGAGAAGTCTTGTGGAAATATGATTACCTGATGAAGTAAGTCTTACATGCATTCTATTTGTTAAAAAGTTAAAGGGTTGGAGCCTTTAAATCAAGGTTGGAGCCCTAGAAGTTGGAGCCTCATAAAGCCCAAGTTGGAGCTTGGCAACATGTTTGAGCTTGTTGAATTGAAGGATTGGAGCCCTCAAACATTATTGTACTCAAACTATTGTAAAAAGAGGATTGGTGTCCTCATTTGTTCCTAATAAATTCCAATTTTTTAATTTTTATTTTTGCTTCTAATTGTAATTGTGAAGAATCTTAACTTGCATTAATTAT
Source organism: Pinus tabuliformis (assembly GCA_031772625.1). Lineage (NCBI taxonomy): Eukaryota > Viridiplantae > Streptophyta > Pinopsida > Pinales > Pinaceae > Pinus > Pinus tabuliformis. Next base: position 1,818,808,377 of record CM062817.1, read on the forward strand.
AACAATTGAAATAAATATTGATTCACCCCCCTCTCAGTATTTCAACAATTGGAATCAGAGCCAGCTTCTTCATAATCAACCTAACAACTAGAAGAAGGATTCTTAGTCACAATGAGCAGTAAAGATTTAGGAAAAATCCCTCAATTTGATGGAACAAATTTTGCCTTTTGAAAACGTCAAATGACATTTTATTTAATTTCTCGTAGACCGTAAGTATGGAACTCAATTCAATATGGGTATAAAGTTCCATCTTCTCCACTAACACATCATGATGGAAGAAAAATTTATATAACAAGTGCCAAAACACTAAATTTTGTAGAACATTACTATACTCCGATGAACAAGACTTCAACGAGATGCAATCTAGTTAAGGTTGTCTACCCAGCCTATTGAAGCCTTAAATAGATTTCAAGTTTTGTCTAACATTTCTATAATTTGATGAACAAGACTTTAACGAGATGAAATATAGTTAACGTTGCGTACCCCACCTATTGAAGCCTTAACTAGATTGAAAGTTTTGTAGAACATTTTTGTAATATGATGAACCAGACTTGAACAGCATCACATATGGAATTAACTACTTGACGCTTCATTAGAAAGTTTTATACAACTAAAACCAAATTCTACATAGTATATGTTTGGGTTTGTGATAATTTAACTATATCCAAGCCTCTCTTTAAGACACTTATTGTCGTAGGCTATCATAATCATAGTTCAAACAACTTTTTTTCCTTTATAAACACCTATCATGCCCATGGTCACTTAGTTATAAAATCCCTAATAAAAACCCCCCACTTGTGTAAGATCACACGAAACCATTAACATCCAAAAGAACATACTTGGAGTGTTTACTCCAATACAATGGAGATAAATATAGGGTTTAAAAAAGTGACAATAAGGTGGATATGAATAACACATAATATGAGTAACATGTATGAAATATTACACACATTTACAGCTATGATATCTAAAAATGGATTATTATCCATGTATTCTCATTTTTTGTGATTTTTTATGGAGCAAGAAGATGTATGCTGTGAGATTTTTGGGGCCATTAATAAGTAGATTTTGGATTCCCTCTAACAAGGTCGAAATTGAAAATCACTTATTTAAATTGCTAAGCAATGTTCTTTTATAGAAACTTTAACAAAGTGGCCATATCTTATTTCTTTGTTGTTGGGGGTTATAAAACACTTTCTAATGGAAAATGATCATCCTTAACAGTGTTTATATGAAAACTTTATGACCAACAAGGTTATTAGTTTTATTCACCTCAATTCTTGAACCTTAAGGGAAGGTAGAATAAATGTCCTTAACAACTCACTTAGAATTGTGCACTTTCTAAATTCCTACGAAGGTTCATTTGAGCCTCCCATAAATTTATGAGTGTATAATTTCATGGGTGGCACATAGTTTACTCTCAATTTGGGGCATCTTTTGAAAATGATAAATTTTGAAGTGATTGAATAAGTAAAAAACATTAAGTGTGAATGAGAAAGGTTTGGAGGTGGCTTGAAAGTAATTCACTTCTCTCATGTGACCAATCTTTATATCATTTGGGATTCTTAGTTTGGAATTTTCCAAGGATGACATGGATCAAGGTGCACAACATCACTGAGATGGAGGCTAGGTGGCAACTAAGATAAATAGGATTGGTAGATTCAATTTTGGACAATCAAGTATCAGGTGTATAACAAGATAGTAGTTACCAAGTTCTTCTCTCGATACTAATAAACTCCAATAATGTCTTTTAACTGATGGAGAGATTTTTTTCAAGTAACTATCAATTTATCAACTTTTTGGGTATCGAGTGTTGAAACATCGACCATCGAGTATCGAGAGGTAAAGACATTGACTATTGATTTATCCTCCCAAAATCGTTAAAATGCAATATATTTTGATGTGGCAAGCTATCATGGCAAGTATCAATGGTAGGTCAACATGATTAGTTGTGAATTTGGTAGTGTACGATGGTGACACATGGGAAATAAGATTGCTACATGTCTACTAAGTGGCATGTTATGGATGTTGATGTGGCACTTGGATGGCATATTTTCAATTGGGCATAACTTTGGATCCATAGCTCAAATTTAGATGAAATTTATATCATTAGAAAGCTTTAAATGAGAAAAAGACAACGGTGGCCTCCGAAATAAGTTTTAATCTAGTTGAAGGAAGAGGAATCATGATGATCACCATCTCCATAAAGAAACATTTGAGGTCAATTTTGGGTACCTTGCATCCTTAATCAAGCATTAGGGAGCTGGGTATATCATATCCCATGTGCCACCTCCATCATTAGGCCAACCTTATGGCATATATAGTTGCATATGATATGTACATTTATCCCCATATATGCACTCCCCACCTTCCCTTTAGGGTCATACCATATACATTTAGCCCAATATAGGCCTCCCTTGGGGTCATAATATTTTATGAAACCAAGAGGGTCATAAAATTTTATCATTTTCAATTCATTTACCTTATGCCATTTGGTACTACAACTAGTCCTAGTGTTTTTCTCCTTCAATCAAGAGATCTTAGGATTTTTGTTTTAAATTCTTGTTGGGAAGTTTAATATAGTGCATTTTTGAGCATACTGAGGTAAAATATTGAGATAAATGTGGTCAAAGTTTCAACATATGGTCCCTTAAAAATTTTTAGATACAGTCTATGGAAGCTAGGGCTTGTGACTAATATTGAAGTCACTTTTAAATCAGTCATCTTGGCATTTTCACCATAGCTTTCTCTAGGAAGTTTTAGATAATGAAATGTCCAAGAGACTAAGGAGACATATCAGGGTACACATGGTCAAAGTTTCAAGTTCTATTTCATTATAGTTTTAAATATATAGTCTATGGAAGATAGGGTTTGTGACTAATCCTAAAATCAACTTTGGAAGAGTCATCTTAGAATTTTTCTATAATTTTTTTAGGGAAGTTTCAAACTCTAAAATTTCCAGTATCTCGAGGAAACATAGTGAATTATGTGTGATTTTATTTCATATATTGAATCTGTAATGCTCCCTCCAACCCCTGACAAATAAAATGATATGTTGTTGCAGGCATTGAAGTGTGTATGGATAACCTACAACAAAGGATGTGCTCATATTGTCGTTAATCTCATGGGACATGTTGAGGAAGCCAACATGCAAGAGAGGGATGTGAAGAAGGTGAAAAATGCCTACTACAAAGTTCGGGCTTAGGCTAGTTTGGGAAAGTATGAAAGGCAGGGAATTCGAGAGCTCTGGTGAGCAATGAGTTGTGATAAGGCTTGATCTTGAATAAGGTGGGACGTGGTGGGGGTGGATGTGTAATAATACAGATAAATATTATCTAGGGTGGGGCCCTCTAATGGGAAAAGGCACAACCTATTTTTTTTATGGAATTAGACTCATCGAGGAGTCCAAGACTTTATGATAATGTGAAGCGTTGTAGGTTTTGACATATCTGAAAGTCCAGAAGTTTGAAAGGAATGGAAAGTAGTATGTTGCAGCAGGTTCAGACCCAGATTGGGTCAAATACAACTAGTGTGATAAGTCCAGATATAGGTAACCCAATGTGGGGCCAGCTATTGAGATATGTGATGTTATTTAGGGTCCGGACATCACCGAGAGTCAAATATATCTAGAGTGGGGCCCTCTTATAGAAATTTGTGTATAGCCAGATGTAGGTGCGGGTAGTGGATGTGTCTAGAGGTTTGGGGAATTCGGTGGTGCAACCAAGAATGCAAGTATAGGAGGTCAGATGTGGGCCAGGTCTAGACATGCACGTGAGTCTGAAGCGTTTTTCAAGTGAAACTTTGTGGATTCAAGTGTTAGACTTCCGATAGGATGGAGATAATGTGGAATGATGAATTACAGATTGATGACAAATCTTATGGGCCCATGGAGCTAGATGATGTGGTAAATGTCATGTGGACCTAGCCACGATGAGGTTGGACTGTAGTGGTGGCATGGAACTACCTGAGTGAGTTACGAATTTCCACGTTTGTGCCATGTAGGTGCCACGTGGCATGTCCTTTTGTATGTGTTATGGTGCCACGTGGCATGTTATTATTTATGTGGCAAGGCTTAAATGGTGAAACTTAAAATATTTTGATTCAGATATCATATAAGGGTAAAATTTATATCATTAGAAAGCTCTCAACGAGTTAATCACAATGGTGTTACCCAAATTTATTTCAACGAACTTTGAGAGTAGAGAAATGTTGTAACCTTATTCCCATAATGAGACCATGGGAGTTGGGATAGAGAAAAGTAACACCTCCCATTTGGCCTAGCAGGAGCCAGGGGGTGGGAAGGAGTGTTATCGGGTGGTATCAGAGAATGGTTCAACATTGGATTTGAATGGGCTCAAAAATAAGTAGAATGGGAGATTAGTTATAGTGTTGAACCAACTACACTAGACATTTGGAAATCATAATTGTTTTATTACAGTGTGGAAACAGAACAACCAAGTTCAACACTTGGACTGAATGTGTCTAGAAGGAGTATTCATGAACTCTGTTACTTGTGTAGTAAGTGATAGTGATTGTTTGTTGTGTGTTTCTTATATAATTTTCATTATGGACAACATAATTCATTTTGATGAGTGATTTGTCATTATTATTATACTGATTGTTATAAAGGTCAACATATGCTTTTAAACTTGTAGAGGTTATGTTTGCTAATTTTTGTAAAACATTGATTTTAAACCTGCTAACTCTCATAGGTATAAATGTGTTGATATTATATTTTAATTTCTTGGAATGTGTACTCCCTGAAGAATTTCACTAGTAATTGTGTGTTGAATGTGTATGTTGATATCGAGATTTTGAACTGATAGGATGACATATTCTAGTATGTAATTTTTTTTTAACTAATTATTGAGCTTGTAGATTTATTGGCTATTAGTCTTGGTAAAAGGGATTATTTCAAACTTAGTAATGATATGAATATAAACATACTAATATGCACTTTTGATTCTTAGAACATGTCATTGAAAATAATTCTAGATATGTGAACAACAACATATCAACATGCTTTAGATCAATGTGCTTAGTGTTGGCATGGCAAGGTAGGAAGTAAATTTGTTTATGTTGATATAAAAACTATATGTGTATGACAACACATAAGAAGATCCATTTAAGACAAGAAATAAAAGGATTAAAAAAATGAGGTACAATATAGCATGGACCAAGTCCATCATGAGCATGAAAGGGAAAGTTCCCCTGAAAGAGCAGAACCTTCTTGGAGCTTGAAAGCTGAATTGAAGTGCTATAAGGAAGAAAATAAAAATCTCATTGGGAAGCAAAAGGAGCAAGAAAGGTTGAACATAATGTCGCTACAAAACCTATCATACATGCAAGGGTTATTGTGACATGCATCAAATTATTTAGATATAGATGAACATCATGTTGGCAAGGCCAAAAAGAGACCTCATAAGGCTGAAGAGAAATTAAATCAAATTTCATGTTGGTACTATGGAGAATAACATCTATAGAGACTTTCCTAACATACAACGAAAGAAGAAGAAGGATAGTTCACGTGGACTCTAGGCACATGAACCAACAACTTTAATGCATAAATAGATGAGGGAGAATCCCCTCAAGTTTTTTGAAATATAGAGAAAGATTCTTCTTGAACTAATTAGAGGGATGTTGAATTTTTTCAGGTTGCTATAGACATTTGGGAAGAATTTGACCAAAATCTTGTGCATATATTAATGTTGGACACTTTGAACACCAAAACTCAAGGGAATGATTTTATTAGGAACTAATGAATGATGAGAATATTTTACATATTTTGTTATTATTGCCTTCACATTTTATTTATTATTTCTACTGTTGAATTTGAGCATGGCCATGCTACCCTATATTGTTATGATGTGTTGTTATTGTGACCTTTTCATTGTTCTTCATTTCTTATTTCCTTTTTCCTTTTGTGTTTTGGTCTCATTTGGTCTTTTGGGTGTGAAAAGGGAAGAAAAGAAGCTCTAGAGAAGAGCTAAAGTAAAACCCAACCAAAAGTGAAAGACCTTAGTTAAACTTTGTACATAAGATAAATGGAAATTACGGGAGAGAGGAAGATGAAAAAACAACTAGGTGGACCTAGTTGCAACAACAAGAGTGTCAACAACCAGTTAGATGCATAAAGAAGCTCCAATTGAAAGTGTTGGTGGTAATATCTAAGGTTAAGAAAAAAATAGGGGTAAAGGGAAGGAATTGTGTAGGAATTCCTTTAGATGAATTTGAAAATTGTTGTCTTAAATGCATGAATTATTTGCATGCATACCAAGAAGTTTCTTAACCTTAATTATGTTTGGCATATGTATGCGCTATGTTTCATGAGTATTTTAATGATTATATTAATGTATATGAGTCCATTTAATTTGACAAGTCATTTTCGAGAATCATCCCAGTGGAAGGATGATTGGTTAATGCTCTTAAAAATATGATGGTTATATGAATGGCATGTTTGGGATAACATGATGACTTATCAAATGAGATCCCCTCTCATGTAAAGGATCCATCGAGCAAGTTTGAACTCTTGTTGTTAACTATTACCATGATCATGTGTGCATGACATTTATGTGCCATTTTTGTATTATGTTTATGACAAAGAACTGCTAAATGTTGTATCAGTAAGTTTACTAACAACTAATTGGAGTCCTTGGCCAAACCATGAGGCACATGAGCCACTAAGTGCTAGCTTGGGATGAGGAACCACTTAGTGCATATAATTTGGCTATTGCCACCATCAAAGTGTTATCTAGTCACTTATATAACACCTACCTTGTTGGAGGTGTGATGACATGGGAGTTATGATGATATTGGAGTTGTGATGCTATGGGAGTTGTGGTGGTAAACAATATTCGTGTCGATAGAAGACTACCTGGATTGGGGGGGGAGGGGGGGGGGCTTATTTGGAACTATAAAAAAATGCTACATTGAGAATTATATCCACTACTGAGTACTTCCCTTGGTGGTGAAACTACTCAGTGATTTGATTTAAGGATGGACCTGTATGAAAAGACCATGTGGAGTAGTATCTTTTCCATTGAGTACTTCCCTTGGTGGTGAAACTACTAAGTGAGCTAGACTCAAGGATGAACCTATATAAGAAGTCTACATGGAGCAGTATATCTTCCATTGAGTGCTTTCCTTGGTAGTGAAACTACTCAGTGAGATGGATTTAAAGATGAAGTTGGTTGAAGATTTCATAGAGATAAGTATTAGTTATCAGTTTAAATAAAAGTATTTTACAATTATGATTTAATTTTGTTTAAGTTATAATTTGTAATGACTTGAGTTATGCTTTAATATGATTATGTTGTGATCTAAATTGATGCAAAATTTCATGGTTAACCCCATAAATAAATTTGTTAATAAAAATATGTTATAAATTATTTAAAAAATCTTAGAATGAATATCATATGACTCATGTGCCTATGATGTAGGTGAACTAATGAACTATCTAGCTTAAATATAAGAGCCTAACTAAAACATCATGAACATGATAATATTAGAGTGCGCAACAACAACATATGGAGCTGAAGACTTCAAGAAATAGGCCATTTCAATAATGTTGGAACCTATGATATGAATTGATCACCATGAGAGATGTCATGACTAATACATTGTGAAGATGAATTTTCCTACACGAGCAAGCCTTGTCAAGGGATGGATGGCTTGAGGGATTGAGGAGGTAGAGAATGGGATGCCTAAACTTAGAAGGTGGGTGACTACATGGAAGAGTAAAATGAGGTTGCTTGAGGGGTTAAAGAAGAAGATATGGCAATGTCATAAGTTGGAAAGTAAATTGGTTTCAAAAAGGTCATATGCATACTTAATGGGATCAAGCATACATTGGGGAAGTAGTGAGACAAGTATTTCCTTGAGAAATGATTGAGGACAACGAATGGCAATGATAGACATTGGAGGCAGATCACACTCTAGAATCAAGTGATCGAGTAGGAAAAGGCATAATGGATACATTGTGGACCAGATGGCGCCACTTAGAAGATCGTCAATTAGATGGGGTGTCTTTCCCATTTTCATTGTTGTGTAAGAAAATGTGAATGTGAAGGTAAATTGTTGGCTTAGGGGGTCCTAACCTAGGTTCAGAGTTAGTTGCGCTAACCAATAAAACCCTACACTACTGGCCCTTTCGGCAACAACCTGCGTAGCACAAGCTGCAATATGACTCAAAGCAGTATGGGGGGGTGCTGGAACCAAGTTTCCACATCCAGAGATCTGTGTGATGTCTTTTAGTGCCCTAGGTTTGTCTTCATGTAGATCGATAAGCCCTTAGAGCCCGTTACTGGACCTCTGTCAAAACAGCCTTCATGAAGGTCTATGATTGGTCTTTGTGGACCCTTAACAGTTGATTTATCCACTTACGCGCATCAGAAAACAATACTGGATTAGTGTTCGTGTAGATATATACAAGCTATTATTAAACATAATGGAATTTATTTGAGTCTTCGCGAAAGTACTTAACATGCATTGCATACATTTATTAAGACTTATTAGAGAGAATCACGCATCATTCAATCAACATTTCATAAAACATATCATTCATCGACAGCATAACATATTAACAGAGATAACATAAATATGCAAGAATTCTTCAGAAACAGTATTTATTGATCTTTAATTCACGGTTACAGACTCAAAACTACCCTGCGTACTCAACTTCAGGGGTACGCGCACTCAGTTGTGGACTCTTCCTAGGCCTCTGCACACTCATCTGCAGTGATCCAGGTGGATATTGGTGGCCACCCACCAATTCCCCTTGGACCCCCACCATTGTTTCGTTTAGTTTTCTAGTTTCCTTAATTGTAGGACAGTTTACTATTTTTAGTAGTTTTTTGGGTCCTAAACTTTTGGAGCCATTTTGAGGCCCTAAATGGCGTTTTTTTAGCAATTTATTGCCAGTGATTTTGTGATAAAATTTTCCTTTTTGTCATAGTTGTCGGAGAGATCTTTCTAATGGGATATTATGTGTGTCAAACAGAGATAATATGATCAAGTCATGACCCTGGGAAGTTGGTTGTCCAACTAACCCCAATGGGGCCCACAAACTCTTGGTGTTACATCTCCTCGAGTTAGGGGTTTGGTTGTTTAGGGTTTTCTCTTATTGTTCAATAATAAAAAGGCCCTTGAGACTCATTGTAAAACAGTCCAGAGGCATGTAGCCGCCACATCTCTTCTCAGAGATAAGCTACCATTGCCCGAGCTAGTCTTATTTCCATTCTATTTGTAAGCATATTTCAGTATTTGATATTAATGAAATGAAGTGTTATTTCTACTGCATTTTTGTATTTATGGTTATATCTGTAATTTGTTACGTCCCTGTTTAAATCTGGATCACTGGTATCAGAGTGGTATGCTCTTTCTCTGTTTTTCTTTGCATGTCCCCAACGAGGACGGGATATAAGGAGTTAGGGCTCGAACTAGTCAAACATTTCCAAGACTAGCCTAGAAAATCCTGACGGCCTCCCATGGCAGATGAAAATAAAGACGAGGGGGCAGGAGATCCTAGCAAAATCTTGCTCGAAGAAGCCCTTAAGCAAAAAATGAACACGATGATGGAAAAATTTTCCCAGATCCTTTAGTGGCTACCCAAGGGCGTCGCATCTACTTCTGGCAGCTACTCTAGAAGCACCACACCCTTTAAGGTACAAGTTAACTTTGACATTCCCATATTTGAGGGTCAGATAGATGCAGACACTGTAGATAAATGGTTAAATCTGCTAGAAGGATATTTTTCCATTCATGATTTTTCCAGCCGATAAAAAATCACTTTTGCACTTCTCAAAGTAGCTCCCCACGTCAAGGATTGGTGGGAAACCTACTTTGAGTAGAAGGATGAAAGTAATAACTCATTGTTTTCAGCCGCACCCACTTGGAACTTGTTCCGGGATGCCATCAAGGAGTAGTACTACCTTGTTGGGAGCTATGAGGATAAATACATATAGTGGACAACGCTATGACAGGGAAGGGACCAAGATGTGCCAGAGTTTACTAATGTTTTTCATACCCTTCACATGAAGTTGGGTATCAAGGATTCTGAGAAGCATTTGGTTCTCAAGTACCGCGGTTTCTTGCACATGTACATCCAGGACGAGATGGAATTCCTGGACATCTCCTCACTCGACACGTCATACCAATATGCCGTCAAGATCGAGAAAAAGTTTAAACAGAAGAAGCGAGACTTTGGATCTGCGAATCTGAAGCAAGGGAAAGGTTCCCTCAAACCGTAGAACAAAGGAAAAAGCCAAGGCGGGGCAGTCCAAGAAAACCTGCCAAAGCTGCAAGCAAAGAACAACACCACGAAGCCAAAGAAGGACACTGAAAGTGGTGTGAGTTCCATAAGAGCTCCACTCACAACACATGTGAGTGTCGTGCCAAGCAGTCACTGGTGGCCGAGCTAAAGTCTTTGGAATCAGATGCATGTTCCGACTCTGAGTCAAAACTCGACAAGGGGTATGACAAAGGGAAGCAGATTATTGATGCAGAGCCCAACACCACCGTTACCACCACGAAGTTCCAAAAGGAGGAACCCGAAGATCCAAAGGAGGAGGAGCACCTCTTCCACTCTCAGATGTGGGTAAAGGGTTCCCCGCTACAGTTCATTGTTGACAGCGGGAGCCAAAAGAACCTCATTTCGGTAGAGGTCGTGAAGTGGCTCGAATTATTAACCACAACACATCTACAACCATACACCATTAGGTGGCTTCACGTAGGACGGGATCTTTGCATGAGCCAGTAGTGCCGCCTTCCATACAACATCAAGCCCTTCACGGATAAGGTATTATGTGATGTAGTATTAGGCCAACCATACTTATGGAAGTGACATGTTGTGTATGAGTCAAGGCCTCATGCTGTTATTGTTACTTTGAGAAATAATTTGTACAGGATACCGGAGGTAGCACCGCATACCGCCATCTCTTTGGTTACTGCAAAAAAATGTAGTAAGCTCATTTTCCAAATCGAGAAATTTGTTTTCCTGATGATATGCCCTCAGGGAAAGAAGAAGACAGTGGCCAAAACCTTTAGACATGGCCCCTCCGCATGAAAACAACAAATGGACAAGGTCGTGGAGCAGTACGAGGACATCTTCACATCCCCCACAGGGGTGCCTCTACACTGTCAGGTCAAGCATTCTGTCGATCTGACCCTAGGTGCACCACTGCCCAATGGACCAATCTATCGGCGCTCCATTCTAGAGAACGACGAAATCAAGAGGTAGGTTCAGGAGCTGCTCCAGAAAGGTCACATCTGTCCGAGTTCATCGCCCTATGGGAGCCTGATCATGTTGGTACAGAAGAAGGATGGGACTTGGAGACTCTGTATTGACTATCGAGCGCTGAGCAAGATCACTGTCCGGAATAGGTACCCAATCCCATGGATTGATGAAATTTTGGACCAACTAAAGGGGGGAAATATTTCAACAAGATCGACTTGAAATTGGGATATCACCAGGTACCAATTGAACCATCTGATGTGTGGAAGACTGCCTTCAAAGACAAGGAGGGCCTTTTTGAATGGCTGGTTATGCCTTTCGGGTTGATGAATGCTCTTGCAACCTTCATGAGGCTAATGGATGACATCTTGAGGCCATTCACCAACTCATTTGTGGTGGTATACTTGGATGACATCCTAATCTTCAGCCAAAGTTGGGAAGAGCACCTCCACCACATACGATAGGTTCTCCAAACACTGCGGCAACACAAGCTATGTGCCAATTTGGAGAAATGCACTTTTGGCATGACCCAAGTTCAGTATATTGGATACATTATTGATGAACAGTGGGTGCATGTGGATCCAGCCAAGATCCAATTCATTGGGGATTGGCCAGCTCCAACCACTCTGACAGAGCTCCACAACTTTTTGTGTCTTGCCAATTTCTACTGCAGGTTCGTGTTGGGATTATCTCATATCACTTGGCCCTTGGGTCAAGTCACCAAGGGAGGAGCGAAAGAAAAATTCTTTTGGTCTGAATCTCAATAGAAGGCATTCACAGAGTTGAAACATCGCCTTTGCTCTACACCAGTGCTCACATTACTAGACTTGCAACAGCCATTTGGGATCGATACAGATGCCTCTGACTATGCTATTGGGGTTGTCCTTACTCAACAGGGGCATCCAGTGGCATATCACAGTGAGACACTTTCAAACACAGTCCGAAATTATCCCGCTTATGATAAAGAGATGTATTCCATTGTGTAGGCCTGCTGACAATGGAAGCATTACATTTTGGGGAAGGAAACAGTCATCCACACAGACCACCGGCCCCTATAGTTTATACAGATGCAAGGGAAGTTGCAGGATGATCGCCAACAAAAGTGACCTACATTCCTGCAACAATTCCATTTGCATATCAAGTATAAGAAGGGTAGCACTAATAATGTTGCATATTTCCTCATCCGATCGCCGATCATGGCGTTAACCACCGTGCTCAACTCTTGTGGGCATGAGACTTTTGATTGGCCACTTCTCTACAAAAGTGACCCAGAATTTGGCCACACATACCAGACTCTCTTGGAGGGTCAACAAGTTTCAAATTTTCACCTCCAGGATGCCCTATTATGCCACCCGGTACACCTTTTTGTTCCTTCAAGCGAGCATGCCAAGATGATTTGGGAAGCACACTACAGTCAGGACGTTGGGCATTTTAGGGTCGAGAAAATGGTGGCAGTATTGCAGAATTATTTCTATTGGCCGAATCTTCGACAAGATGTCGGGAAGTACATCAGATCCTGCACTTCCTGCGCCATTGCCAAACCAACCATTAAGAAGCAAGGCCTCTATACTCTGCTGCCTACCCCTAGTTGACCTTGGGAATCCATCTCCATGGATTACATGTCGGGATTTCGTTCTACTAAGCATGGCAATGATTGTGTTTTTTTGGTCGTTGACAGATTCTCAAAGATGGCCATTATGGCTGCCTGCAAGAAGAATATCACAACGGAAGCCACTACTAAAATCTTCTTTGAACGAGTGTGGGTACACTTTGGGATCCCACAGTCTATCATCTCAGATTGGGAAAACATGTTCCTCAGCACATTTTGGTCCAGTATCTGGTCGATGCTAGACACCAAGCCCACTAAGTCCACAGCTTTCCATCCCCAAACTGATGGCCAGACAGAGGTCGTCAACAGGATGATCGTACACATTCTGCGCATGTACAACTCAAAGCATCCAGGCACATGGTATGAGAGCCTCCCCTATGTCCAACATAGCTATAACCGGGCTCTCCACAACTCGACTGGGCATAACCCTTTTTAGGTGGGCTTGGTATTCTATCCACTATGTCCCATCGTTGTGGCCATGCCATTTGCAGCTACTCAGGCAGATTCGGCTCATGTCCAATCTGAAATTGATAAGGAAAATACATTCAGTGAGAACATCCAACATATCTACCAACAGGTCCATGAAATTCTAGAGAAATTAAATGCCACGTACAACCAGCAACATGATCAACATCGGGTGCCGCACAAGTTTTAGGTGGGTAAAAAAGTCTGGTTGCATTTGCAAAAGGAACACCTTACTGGAGCCTATTGGAAACTCAGAACACTCTGATATGGTCCTTCCACGATTATCAAGGTTGTGGTAGACAATGCATTTGAGCTCAACATTCTCCCATTCATTGGTCTACACCTAGTGTTGAACGTGGACCGCCTTCGACCATACTTCCCACCATTACTAGACACATAAGACATTGCAAATCAACTCACACCTACAGAGATAAAGCCATATTGCGTGGAACAAGCTACAACTGATCAGATCATGGACACGCAGATCAAGCACAATCACCAGTAGAATATCCAACTGTATCGAGTTGTCAAAGCAGGCCAACTCCTTCACCAGGGCAAGTGGTTCACTAGGGACCAAGTTCAGCAAGAGTTTCCTCATCTCATGGAGGAACTCATGAAATGGGGACCATTGCTTCCTAAGGGGGGAGGAATGATCCAGGTGGATATTGGTGGCCACCCGCCAATTCCACTTGGACCCCCACCATTGTTTCTTTTAGTTTTTCAGTTTCCTTAATTGTAACACAATTTACTATTTTTAGCATTTTTTCGGGTCCTAAACTTTCGGAGCCGTTTTGAAGCCCTAAACGATGTTTTTCTGGCAATCTACTGCCAATGATTTTATGACAAATTCATATTTTCTGTTACAGTCCTTGGAGAGATCTTTCTAACGGGGTATCATGCACATCGATAAGAGATAATATGACCAAGTCACGACCCAGGGAAGTTGGCTGTGCAACTAACCCCAACGGGGCCCATAAACTCTTGGCGTTACATCTCCTCGGGTTAGGGGTTTGGTTGTTTAGGGTTTGCTCTTGTTGCTCAAAAATAAAAAGGCCGTTGAGCCTTATTGTAAAACAGTTCAGAGGCATGTAGCCGCCACATCTCTTCTTAGAGATAAGTTACCATCGCTTGAGCTAGTCTTATTTCCATTCTGTTTGTAAGCATATTTCAGTATTTGATATTAATGAAATGAAGCGTTATTTCTACTGCATCTTTGTATTTATGGTTATATCTATAATTTTTTACGTTCTTGTTTAAATCCATATGATGCAGAGTCTTTCTTCTCCTACCTGATCCACTTATCTTCACTATCACTTCTAAGACTCCATCCATTCTTCACCATAGACATGCCTTAGACTCTCTAATACACACCTATTTATACCCTTTTTCATGAAATCCCATGATCCGGAAACCATGGGTGGATCTCAAAACTGACTCAAAATTTACATAAAACAAGGGTCTAAACCCCTTTGAATCATACTCATCTACGCACTCCGCATCCACAAATCACAGAGAATTTATATTATTTACACAAAAATGATCAAAACTTGGGTGTTTATGGAAAAACTAGTGTCTTTTCGATTGACTAGCCCTCTAGGATTGGCATCTACCCTAGAAACAAACAGTTTAAAGCAATCTACGATTTCCTCTATGCATGATAGATAAGAGAGAGGCAAAGGAACCAACCTGGATCTTCCGCCTAACTCCTTGCTTGATCTCTCTCCCCCTTGACAGAGCTTGCAAATCCTCTCCGTACTTATCTCGCTTGGAGAGTACCTGTAGAACCACAGTAACAAATAACCATCAAAGCATCTTGATCTATTATATCATAAGCATTGCAGAATAAAAAATACAATGAACATACCATGGCATCCACAAATAATAACATTCACAAATACACAATTGTATGGAGGAAAACTCAAAGAACATTATTAAATAGAAGGGGGAATTAAAACCCAGCTGTCTGATCTAGCATCATCCTCCCAACATCAAAGCCCTCTTCACCTCATGAAAAGGAAGATCACCCAACAATATAATGCTTTTTCTCAAGACACAAACTACCAGCACTTCCTTACAAATTACAAAATTCCAGCTTCTAGATCTCTCAGATCAGGGATCCATTTATAGATGTATGCAAGGGTGTGAATCATCTGTGGGTTTTTGATTAATGTCATTCCACTTGTTGTTTTTGGTTCCACTTGGAGATTTCTTGGATCTCTTACTCATCCCTGGGCGAATTCAGAGAGGCAAGTGTCATAGGAGAAGTTTCTAGAAGATTCCATGAGCATCCACTTAGAAAACTGTCTTGGAAATTTGTCCATCCTTGCTCATCGCACCTTACAGAAGGCCTCATTAGTATGCATCACACCTGGCTAGTGTAGAAGTCAGTATGCATCGCACCTTGATAGTGGAGAAGTCAGTATGGTCCTATTTTGGCTAGTTCTGGATGGTTTTTCAGGTGGAACTTTTGGGGAATGATGTAATTAGTTTACCATGATATTTTAGGGTATGAAACAACACTTTTAGGGGTTAAAGAGCCCTATTTTATCGACATATAATATTGGGGTTGCAGTGCCCAAATATGTCTATAATAGTTGCCTCCTAAAGCATGAAGTCATAAATCTTTGATGTTGGGTGAAATGCTTTAACATGAGGATTTGAAGTTTTCAAAACTGGAAGGTGACCTGTATAAGATACAATACAATACATCATCATATATAATTTTCATGATCTAGCTGAGGTGGGCATTCCCATGCTTAGCTTTATAAATGAATTTCATGTACATAGAATAGATAATCATCTGCAGTTGCATATTGGTGATTCTTCATATGTAGAGTCATCTTCCCTGGCTTAGATGACTATCTGTGCAGCTTCTGTGTACATTTGATGTCTTTATATCCCTAAATATATCACAGCCCAAATGGATGAAACTAGATCCGGGGTCTTCAAACTTGTTCAATCTTCGCCTGATGTACAAGTCGATCCATGTGAAAAGATGTTCTAAAGTCGAACATGGAAAGACATCCCTTGATTACTAGCCAATAATGTAAGCTGTTAACAGATGCGAGAGGAATCACTGATAATGATAATGATCCTCAAGGTATTATAGTACAATTCACATGATGTGAATATATGATCCGATGTCGAACACCACGCAAAATCTTTCGGTCGAAGGCCATTGATGTCAACCTGTCGCTAGAAGTGAGAAACTTTCCATTAAGGCATGCAAGCTTCAAAGTACTGAAAGGGTTGTTTCTAAGTCAACTTCTTGGATAATGAGCTGATGTCGACAAGAAGTGACCCATCGTAGGAGGGCCTTAATGTATCCCACATCTACAACATGAAACGAAGCAAATGATTTTCTGGAGGTGAAAACGATCGACGACACAAGGTTCAGGAATGGCAGTCATGAAAAATGGAGGTTGAAGGTATTGCAGTGGATGAGACATTAACTGGATGGTGAATTCTCGACTGAATGACTTCTCTTGAACATATCGGTGACACTGAGATGGATTGGTAGCATTAACCCCAAAATGGATGGTGTGAAAGACCAATGGTGAAATGACCGGTGAATGGAATAACCCAACCTAACTCAATCATGGTGATGGAGTGAAAGTGTCATGTTCAAGAGTGACCTGCTACCATAAAATTCTTCAAGTTTTCTTCCCTTTTTCCCCAGTCATTGTTGACTAGTACCTTTTTATTTTTGTCAAGCTTGAGGAGGATAACATATGCTTGCTCTATAATTTGCCATTCGGGAAAACCTGACGCTATGTTTTAGCGAGTCTAACGACCTTGAAACGCGTTCTTGTCTAGGTGGACAAGTTTGTCGCTATTGTTTTAACGAGTTTAACGATAAAGATAACTTGGTCCTTTTCATGTTTATAGAGTTTGAAAAGGGATGAAAAGGAAACTCCAGCGATTATTTTTCGTAGCATAATACCTTAAGTCCGAAAAAGATTAAAATAATACAAAAGGGATGACTTTTCGATCACTTTAGTGAGCCGAAAAAGAGAAACGCTTGAAATTTTTCATAAGATAATCCCTCAAGTCAAAAAAATATTAAAACCTACAGGAGGGATGGCACTTTCGATTACTTTAGTGAGCTGGAAAGGCCAATAGCTCGACAATCTTTTCATATTTAGTGAGTCTAAAAAGGGTTTAAAGAGGACTCGTTTTTGAGGAACTAGTGGTGTTTAGGGTAGCAACTGGTTCCGGGTAGGTTTGGAACTTCTCAAAACATGGTGATGTGAAGAGGTTGACTAATAAAACCACTCATTGCAGTTGTTCCTCAAAAGGGTAAACAATCAAGTGGAAGTGTATGATCAGCCAAAAGAATGGAGGTGATGGCAGGAACACAACCAAGGCTCAAAAGGCTGATAGCATGGCAATCACAGAGGTTACTTACCGAAGGTGGGTTCAATTTTTAATGAGCTTGAACTCTGGGGGAACATATGCTCAGTGGGACGCGGGTTCATTTTTTAACAAGATTGAACTTTGCGGAAACATATGCTCAGTGGGATGCAGGTTCATTTTTTAACAAGCTTGAACTTTGCAGAAGCATATGCTCAGATTTTAGTTTTTCTTTTTATGTAAGCTAGAAACAACAAAACTAAAAATCTAGAAAAAACTAGAAAACTAAAGAACTACTGAGGTTAGGTAGGATGGTTTCATCCACGTAGAAGACAAAAATCTTCCTTTGCTTCGTTCGCAGAATAGATAAAGGTGAATGGTGTGTTAGACCAATCGCCTAACCTAAGAAGTTAAAAAGCTAAAAAGCTAAAAAAACTAAAAAGCTAAAAACTAAAAAGCTAAAAACTAAAAGGTTAAAAAATACTAGGAAATGAAATTGGTCATTTTTAGCTTGCATAAAAGGTTTGCATGCCCCCAACATGATGAAAAGAAAAGTCTCCAGCAACCATATGGAAACTTACTGTGGTTAAGCAGGATGGTTTTTGTCAGCGGTTAGAAAAAACACTTCCTGCACTTCGTCCGCCAAATAGACAAAGGTGAAAGGTGTCTCAGACCAATCACATAACCTATAGGGAAACTTATCTCTACAAGAAAACTTATCTTTTCAGCTGGGTTCGTCTGCCAAATAGAAAAGGGTGCATGCCCCCTAAGCTTCATTACATTCACCAGACTACTTGCGGTAATTAGGTGGATGGAATGAAGGTTGAAAAGACACCATGGATATAAAAGGACAATTTAGGAATGATGATTGACTTGGAGCTATGCTTGAACCAAGAAATGAAAGCTGGTCAATGGTGACAATTTTTCCTTCAAGCGGGAAACACATCTTTCAGAAGAGTGTTGAAACAATAGCTTCCATGTTATAAACATAGTCACGTCCAAGGAGTAGATTGTAATCTAACAGTCCTGGGACTACCACCACGTTTAGGTGAATGGTTTTCCTTCCCAAAGTTATCGGTAACTGAGGAAGGATCCCTAATGGTCGACTGGTTCCTTTATTAAAGCCTGAAAAATTTTGTGTAACAGGCACAAGTAATGGTGAACCAAGCACTTTCCAAGTAGTTGAGGAATGGATAATCACTGATGCACCCTCATTTATGATAGTGCCTGACACAATCATTTTGTAAACTTGTACTATGATTCAGAAAGGTACACAATATGGAAGGCGATATCTCGCTAATCGATTCCAATCAAAGGAAGTGACACGGCTACTTGGAGGGGGTACCGAATAAATGGTTGAATTAACCCCTTGAGTAACAGGAACTGGGGAATTTTCCTCCTATTGTGAAGGAACAGGTGGATTGCCCCCAAGTTCATCTGACTCTGAAGTAACAAAAATAATTTGAACAGTATCGTTCTCACTCTTTTCGGGAAGGATATGATCTTCTGAAGGTAAAACTAGGTCGACTGCCATCTCGACCTATTGACTTTGGTCCGGTATGGACTCAGAAGATTCACTTTCAGCGATAGGTGTTTCGACTGACGGTTGAGTTATGTTAGTTGGATTTTCAACTAGTAAAGGACTTGGGGAGAGTTTCCTGTATCCAAGTGGAAGTCGCTGTGGTGAAGCAGGATGGTTATGTAAGACTCTTTTGGCTTCATCCAAAAAATGACAACAGGGAAGGGTATGTTCCCCTTCACATAACCTACATGGAAATTTGACCTTTCCTTTCTGTTCCTGAACTTCATTATCACTAGTTGATGGTGTGCTATCAACACGATCACCAGAGGTTGATGACACCGGCTGGTGTGAACGGGGGGACCATTCCCTCAAGATCTAAGCAATGCATGGAAATTCTCGATGAAAATGGTCTCCTCTGCAAATTATGCATGGAGATCTGGGTTTATGAGCTTTAATGTGTGGATATTCACCAACTGATGCATCGAAATCTATGGTTGCTTGCTTGCCCCCTTGCTGAATTTGCTTCTTACCTTTCCTCTTGTTCTTAACCACCTGGTTATTAGCATCACTACTTTCACCAAGCGAAGAGGAACAAGGGGAGGGAGAAACAAATGAAGAAGAAGGCGAAGGGTCAACTTTAGTATCAACTGGATGCTGATTCGATTGCAGAGGAATCACGTTATTTTGAACCACAGAGGTCGAGAACAGCCATACTGGTAGGCCAATTATAAGTCCCGGAAGATACAAAGTGGCGATATGTGGAGCACCAATATTTCCCCAAGAAGTAAAAGGACTAGGATTCCCCTCGAGAGGGATTCCTTGATTGGTGGACTCCATTATCTCAACCTAAGATCAACGAGGGAATAGGGATGTTATTTCGAATTTAATAAATTTTAATGACACTTTGACACAACTTTGCTTTTTCAATTTTTAAGAGTCGAGAAAAAGCTAAAGATGACTCTAGTCCCCTCCGATTTTTAATGAGCCTGAAGTGAAAAGTGCTCAGATGGACCATTTCTTTTAAAGAGTCGAAAATGAATGAAAGTGACTACTCTAGAAATCTAGATTGAGGGATTACCAAACCAATCGCAAAACTGCAATATACACCTTGGTGATAAATTAAAGAGAAATTACCAAGGACTTATGTACGGTAGTCAATCTTCCTGAATGCTGTGTTCAATGCATTGCGATCGATAGGGAAGCAGACACGGCTTCCTATGGATAAAGGATATAAGCCTATTATGGTCTCCCAATATATACTCGAAGGTATGGGGAGCAAAAGTTCGTGCTAGCACTTGTCATATCAAGGAGGAGGAATCACCCAACCTTCGATGAAAATGATTGTTACTAGTTTTTATGACGCCGAAACACGTCTCTAGCCTAGACCTCTAGATGTGTTGCGTTAAGTTCCAAAGCGTTGTTAAGTTCGTTGAACTTTATTTTAGAGTTGATCTTGTTTAAAAGTTTTCTTTTCAATGGTTCACCACGTGATGTAGACTTAAAATTCCTAAATATGCAATCTACAATGATAAACAATCGTTGTTTATTTTGAGCAATGAAAATCCTAGCTACTAAGGAAAGAAGATTACGATTCTTTCAACAAAGAGCAAAGAGCACACGCTAAATGCACTTTTCCTAAATCATTTTTCGCACACAGTCTAAATGAAAATGCAAATGCATGTATTTGTTTTTCCATTTTCCTTAATGTGAAAAATTCCAAAAAAGGAAAACTAAGTAGAGCAAAGATCTGAAATATTTTTATTCAAAGCGACATTTCGAAAATTTCTTTTTCAAAACGGAAAGGAAGACTAAACAACACTTTTCAATTTCGAATAGAAAATGATTTCGACACTTCAAATATCAACAAATCAAATCAAGTACATGACAAAAAGTTCAATCGACTATCCAGGGAAGGAAGACTCCTTGACACTTTTCTTTTTGACACAAAACGACAGTTACGACACTTTTTGTACCAAAACAACAAATCGATTTAAGAAAATTTTCGACAAAGGATCGTAAATGATGGAAAAATACATAAAAACATTTACTAATCCTAATCAGTCGAGGCTGATCTATCTGATGCAAAGAGGCTTCAGTAATGAGGTACTGTTCATAAACAACAAAACAACTAAATAGAGCTTAAAACAAGGACAAAAACCCCAAATTTCAAGAAGGGAAATAGGCTCAGTCAGTCATCGCACCTAGGCTTCATAAAAACAAGGATGCATCGCACTTTTCAGACTCGCGAGGCGCGATACATACTGGTAGATAGTGACAGACAGTGCGATGGGTCAGGGAGCACAACTCAGATAGGTTTTGGCTAAAATTTGCAGCTGATTTCAGTGAGTTCAGCTGAGCTATGATAGACAGTAAAGACCAAAGTACAGAGGTATGATCTTGAGAGGTTACTGAGCTACCAAAAGGGCATCTAGAATGCTTGTAGGTCAAATGTTCAGTTCATAAACTAAACCGGAGATTGACTGAAGCAACATTCATCTACTATGCAATTGTAGAGCAAGAGCAATTCGAAGGCTCTCTGGATAACTTCAGCCTCCGTCTATAGTTTATAAAACAAACAACAATAACAAACAAACATCTGTTTGATCCCCAGCGGAGTTGCCACTTTGTTTCTGGGAAAACTAGTGTCTTTTCGATCGACTAGCACTCTAGGATTGGCAGCTACCCTAGAAACAAATAGTTTAAAGCAATTTGCGATTTCCTCTATGTATGATAGATAAGAGAGAGGAAAAGGAACCAACCTGGATCTTCTGCTTAATTCCTTGCTTGGTCTCTCTCCCCCTTGACAGAGCTTGCAACTCCTCTCTATACTTATCCCGCTTGGAGAGTACCTATAGAACCACAATAACAAAGAACCATCAAAGCATCTTGATTTATTATATCATAAGCATTGTAGAATCAGAAATACAATGAACATACCATGGCATTCACAAATATAACATTAAAAAATACACAATTGTATGGAGGAAAACTCAAAGAACTTTATTAAATAGAAGGGAGAATTACAACCCAGCTGTTTGATCCAACATCATCCTCTCAGCATCAAAGCCCTCTTCATCTCATGAAAAGCAAGATCACCCAACAATACAATGCTCTTTCTTCGACACAAACTACCAGCACTTCCTTACAAATTACAAAATTCCAGCCTCTAGATCTCTCAAATGAGGGATCCATTTATAGATGTATGCAAGGGTGTGAGTCATCTCTGGGTTTTTGATTAGTGTCATTCCACTTGTTGTTTTTGGTTCCACTTGGAGATTTCTTGGATCTCTTACTCATCCCTGGGCGAATTCAGAGAGGCAAGTGTCATAGGAGAAGTTTCTATAAGATTCCATGAGCATCCACTTAGCAAACTGTCTCAAACATTTGTCCATCCTCGCTCATCGTACCCTACAGAAGGCCTCATCAGTATGCATCACACCTGGCTAGTGTAGAAGTCAGTATGCATCACACCTTGATAGTGGAGCAGTCAGTATGGTCTTGTTTTGGCCAGTTCTGGATGGTTTTTCAGGTGGAACTTTTGGGGAATGATGTAATCAGTTCATCATGATCTTTTAGGGTATGAAACAAAATTTTTAGGGGTTAAAGAGCCCTAGTTTATCGACATATAAGATTGGGGTTGCAGTGCCCAAATATGTCTATAACATTGGGTTATCTTAACCCCAAAACTGACCTAGGGGACCCCATCCCAACAGGCCCCCAACATAAAGATCGTGACTTGCCCTCGAGTCACTCTATTAGCGTTACGATCTTGCTGCGAAGACCCCCAGCTCCACCTGAATTACGACAACCTTGGCAACGCTCTGTGTTGCTTCCTGCTTGATTTCCTCCACTAATTTTTCTATGGTTGGTCCTTCTGTGACCAACCTCATTATCTGTTGTGTCTGTTGCAAGCCTTTAAGCTTATCCTGAATGGTAGTCGTGACTTGATAAGCTTCTTCCAATCATGGCTGCAACTTGACCTTTAGCAAGGCCTCCTTCTTTTGTGCTTCCTCTACCTGTGTTAGGAGTTTTTTCCCCTCCTAAAATTTGGCAAGGCGCTCTGCAGGTGCTATGGAGTGCGCGGTTGCCCTAACTTCATCGTATCGCTACTGTAGCTCCCTTATCTCTATTTTCAACGTCCGAAGGTTTGGATCCTCCTATAGATTGGTCACTATCTCCATCGCCTAATCAAACATCATCACACAGTCAGTGACTATGGCATCCAATGTGGCCATGCCCTCCTTGATCGCGACTTCGTGCTTCTCCCTAACCTTAGGAGGAGTCGTGGGCTACAACTTTAACTGTAGCTCTGTGATCTTCATGTTTAGCTCAAACTGAACTCGACCAACCTCTGCTTTAGCTTTACCCACATCAGGGGCTAATTTTCTAATCTTAGCTTATGGTTGTGCATCCTCCAGGATATAAAGTTCAGGCACTGTCTTGCATGATTCAATGACTGTTGACTCTAGTCGTGAACTTTGTGCCTGTCGCATCTCCTTTTTCTTCAGTGCCTCTATATTTTCAGCGAACATCTATTCATGTTTCATGTTGTACTCACTAATGAGGTTGAGGGCGCGCTTCTCTCTCACTCTTAACTCATCAACCACCCTTGCATGCAGCACATGGAGGGCCTCATTGGAGAGCGCCGCGATATTTAGTGCAATGTTCTTGATCATACTGAGTATGATATGACCATCAGTTGTTTCTGCACAAAGGGACCCATCTTTTAATGCTATAATTCTAAGGTCAAGGGTCCTTATGAACTATGTTGCTTGGCTTTTCCTAGGTGCCATGCTTGCTTGCTTTGCACTCGCTTGTCTGGTGCCCACCTGTATCCTGCTCGCTTAGATCTGTAGCTCGCACAGATATTTTTGGATGCTCCCCAGTGTTAGCATGTACTATTGTTCAAAATTTTGCAGTACCTCGGTTGTGGTATCCCTGATTTTATCCCCGATCTCATCGAGATCGCCTTCTGTTAAGACCATGGGATCCACCTGTGACTTATCTGATTTCTACTTTTTCCTTGTACCTTCCTGTTGTTCCTTGCTATGTTTCATCAAGATGAAAGGGGTGCTTTACCCCTCATCTCCACTGCCGCCATGCTCTGAAATTTTCTCCTCGTCTGTTTCCAGTGAAGGTGAATTGTCACTTTTTTGTGACTCGCGCTGCTCCTATACTACCTGCTTCTTGGTAGTGTGCTCTTGCTCCACTTGAACCTTCTCTGTAGCTTCCTTCTTTTTCTACACAGCCAGGTTACATGCATCCTGCTTAGCTGCCTCCTTCCTATTCTGCACAACAGAACTTCTCGCGCCCATGCTTGTTCCAACATCTAAGTTGGAGGGGGCATGCCATTCTGTGGGTCATCTTGCTATCACCTCCTGTACATTTGTTTCTGTCACCAAATATGGCAAGTCATGCCATTTCTGATGTGGATCCTTCTGCGCTTGAATGTACACTCTATGGAAGTTGGCCTTCAATGCCGCATAGGGTGACAACTACGTGTACAAGGTTGCGAACAACCTCGGATGCTGGTTAATGGCCATGCAGAGACTCATTTCCATAAGGACCCAAAATATTTTTGTCTTTGTAACCCACGCGGGGTCCTTTGTAGCCCATAAGGACGTGAATTGCACTGCCTCCGAAAATCCTTCCTCAAGTGGAGGGAATTGACTGTCCTCCGGCAATGCCCACACAATAAGTACAATTGACAACAATAACCAAGCATAGTGAAACGACTTGGTTTCATCCTACACCGCGTGGAAATTCGCTAAGAACTCTTGGCACAGATACCTAGCCCAATTGAATTGTACGCCTTTAACGCACTGCGCAACAAGGGAAACCACTGGCGCCGGAACTTTGTCCATGTGACATTTCCTCATCACCTTCCCTTCTAATATCTGGGTGGCTAATTGAACCATCAGATCTGTTATAGACAGAATTGAATACCCTTGAAAATTCTTCACGAGGTCGTAATCCCTATTCATTCTCTCTGTGAGGTCCTTTTCCCCCATCTTAATGCCAAACTCTTTGGCCGGGTTTAGTCCTTCGTACGACAGGTGTGTAATCCTGTGAATTAGCATATCTATGATGGGTATAATCCCTCCTAGCCATAAACACCCATCATGCACCAATGTAAGCAGCTGGCGCACACAGATTGTGTTGATGGGGGTGCGGTGATAATGGGGTACCCACAACAGATTAAGTAACCCCGAGTTCTCCACACCGCGAACCCATTCCTCCGTTTCTAGTATGGTAACACCTAACTCCGCGTAGTAGACGAGCCTCATATACTTATTTATCGCGTAGTAGACATGCCTCATATACTTTTTAAACTCTCATTTTCAACTTATCTCCCTAAGGTTTTACTCAAATTTTTAGCAGGAGTACTCATTGGATGAAAAAATTTAATTCCTCATCCAAGGAGTACCCATGTTACATACTTTTGATGGACCATGCTACACAAAAAATGAGAAATACATGAAAAAATGTGACTGTAATCATGCTTTTCATGTATTTCTCATTTTTCATGTAGCGGGGTCCATCAAAATTATGCAACATGGGTACTCTTTGGATGAGGAATCAAATTTTGCTTCCAACGAGTGTTTCCACTCAAAATTTGAGTAAACCTATAGGGAGATAAGTTGAAAAAATAGTTTTTTCTTTTTTTCCCTCTAAAATTTGATGATGTAATCTACTCTTATTTTATTATTTGCACTATTATTTTAGAATTTCCTTAGGAGGCCCATTTTAGACCTCAAAACTCCCCTAATGATTTCATGCAACCATTAAAACCACAAGAACAACAATGCTTTATAGGGGAACCCAACTAGGAAAAACCTCTTCGCTACTTTGCATTAATTCAGACGAGAAAGAGAAACAATTACAATGTCTTGCTTCAACTCTGAAGCAAACCCTGCACTATAAAAATTTTCTCCTGCTTCCTGACCTACTCTGGCCAATACTTAGCCAATTCAAGCCTCAGCCAACCTCCTATTTCATTTCACAATCTTGCAGGAATTAAGCTCCTAAATAATAGGGAAATTTCCTATTTCCTTTCGCAAATCCTAAAGGAATTGACCAATTTCTCAATTTAAGACCTGTTCACTCAACTAGTATACAACAATATTTAAAATTATGAACTTCCCTCCACTCAACTAGGCAATTCGAATTGCATGCATGACTGGGACTATTTTTAGTAAATTGGTCAGTTAACTGAGAGATTAGTGAGTTAATAACTATGATAACTATTCAATTGAACTCCTATTGACTCTACTAATGACTAAAGCTCAGATAACGGAGTTTAACTAACAATAACTCCACTAGATTGCTTAATTTTAGCAATCAACCTATGCATAACTCTACTTCTAGCCTAGAAACTCGAATTTACTAATTTAACTAGGAGACAAGACCATGTCACTCCAGCTAACTGCAATCCAAGTCATCCTGTTGATGTGGAAAATTGAATTTCTCCATTTGACTAAGGCATGAGTCAAATCAAGCATTTTCTTTCTACAATTTAACACTCCCTCTTAGCAAGAAAATGATTTTTCACATCCCAAATCTTGCTCCAGTGGAATGTATTGTAACACAGTTAACACTCCTTCTCACTATTGTTGTTGCTACTGCAAAAACTACAACTGAGAAGCGTCCAAAATATTGAATCAACTATGTCTCTGAGCTGCATCTGTCTCCTGAGTCTCTAACTACTACTAGACTACAACTATTGCCCAAGATCTGACTGCATCAATAGACACTGATCCTCCTGCTATACTTCAAATGTTGTTCCTCTCCTATGGACCCTGTCCAAATATTTTTAATTCTGAGACTAAGGCTTTACATCGCCCCACCTCACACCTAGAGGTATACTTGCATGCATGGAGAAATCTACCTCTAGCTTGTAGATAATTTTAACTCGAACACCAATTTTTTTTAACTTGTCCAGTGGCAACATGATTCAGAAAATCTTCTCCCTTACTGAACAAAACATCATAACCTTTGTCCTCCAATACAGGTATGTAAATAAAAAATTTCTTCAACCAAGGCACATACATTACATTTTTCAAGTGAAGATGGGAGCTTGACTCCCTGTTAAAGGTGACAATACTGATTCCTTTGGTAATATACGTTCCATAATCTCCAAATTCTATATGCCATTTGAGATCCTTCTCCTCCAGGCTACTGAAGAATTCCTTGTTTCCTATCATATGATATGAAGCAGCAGAATCTATGTACCACTTACTCCCTCTTACTGTTCTTTCCATGCAAGCAAAGAGGGTGAAATATAACTCGAATTGTGATGTGAGAGAATCTCCTCCTACTCCTACTATAGTCTCCATACTAAATTTCTTGTGCAGACACTTGTTTGCATAATGTCCATACTAATGGCATTGAAATCATTTAATTCTACTAAGGTATTTCTTCATTCCATGGTTCTAGCTGGATTCTGCCTCACCATGGATCTTAATGCCTTTGGCCTTCTTTCCTTTGATAACTAGTGCACAATCTTCTTCCTCATATGCAATGGATGTGACACCATCTCTAGAGTTTCTTCTAATCTCCTCCCACAACAAATTAGACCAAAGTATCTCCCAATCTAGTAGCTTGTCTCTTTCATTAACTGAAACATAATAGTTGTGCCAGGATTTCGGAAGGCCAAGGAGTGATAAGCTCACAAGTTCAAATGATGGAACTTTTTATCCTACTACTCCAAGTTCATCTCGAACCTGAGTGAATCTAGAGAGTTATTGTGGAATGGTTTCATTTTTTTGCATGCAAATGTTCCCGAAATTATCTTTCAATGCTAATTTCCTAATATCACTGTTTCTCTGGAATCGATTCGTGAGAGTTTTCAACATTGCAAAAGGAGTCTCCTTTCCATGAAAGTTAGAAACCACGTGATCTCTAACAGCCTGTAGAATAATCCTCCTGGCTCTTATTATGTCTTTCTTACACTGATCAAGTGATTGTGCATCTAATTTTGTTGTTTTTGGAATATCAATTTGTGTATATTCCCATACTCCTTTTTCATTCAGGACAACTTCCATCCTATATTTCCAAGGTAAAAAACTTGAGGTGCCCTCCAAGGCATACTCAAGCCTCAATCTGTTGAAAGACATTTTTCCTGCACTGAAGATAATCTTCACCAAAAATTTTGCAAATCGAAATTTCTCTGAGAGAATATTTGGAACAAGGTTTCTATGTAGTCTTACATAGCTCTGATACCATGTAGAAATTAATAGAAATTTTCTACTACTGATGCATTCGAAATTAAAGCAAGAGTTTAAAATTTCCTCTATTATTCTACAGAATGAAAATCATGATATAGAAACACATGCAACCATTAAAACTACAATAATAACAATGATTTATAGGGGAATCCAACTGGGAAAAACTCCTTTGTTTCTTTTCATTTAATTCATATGAAAAAGAGAAACAATTACAATGTCTTACTTCAACTCTGAAGTACAACCTACACTTTAAAACTATTCTCTTACTTCCTGACCTGCTCTGGCCAATACTTAGCCAACTCAAGCCTCAACCAAACTCCTATTTCTTTGTGCAATCGTGGAGGAATTAAGCTCCTAAATAATACAAAAATTCCCTATTCCCTTACGCAAATCCTGAAGGAATTGACCACCTACTCAATGCAAGACTTGTTCACTCAACTAGTACAACAATATCCACTCAACTAGGCAATTCAAATTCCATGCATGACTAGGGCTATTTTTAGTAAATCGATCAGTTAATTGAGAGATCAGTGAGTTAAAAATTGTTATAACTACTCAACTGAACTCTTGTTGACTCTACTAATGACTAGAGCTCAGATAACTGAGTTTAACTAACAATAACTCCACCAGATTGCTATATTTCAGCAATCAAACCATGCACAACTCTACTTCTAGCCTACAAACTTGAATTTAATGATTTAACTAGGAGACATGGCCATGTCGCTATAGCTAACTGCAATCCATGTCATCCCGTTGATGTGGAAAATTTAATTTCTTCATTTGACTAAGTCACAAGTGAAATGAAGTCTTTTCTTGTTGCTATTTAACAATATTGATGATGCACATTCCAAGTTTAGAAGAAAAAAATGATGATGCTTGGTTTTTGAAGTATTTTTGGCTAAGGAAAATAAATTTGATGATGCTCCAATTTTCAAGCATTTCAGACCTAGTGACACTCTCTTGAGAAAAATAAAAATAAAAAATTTGAGGATGTGTCTGACGATAATCCACAAATTAAACCACTTAGTGGTGTTTTCGAAGGGTGTGTATTAGGGAAACACCATCAAGATTTTTTTCCTAAGGACAAAGCAAGGGTGAGATTCTCAATGACTTGAGTCAATTAATATTGATATTTGTGGATCTATGGCTGGTCATTCTCTTAGGAGAGATAATAACTTCCTTGCCTTCATGGATGATTTTTCCTTGTTACATTGGATATACACCAGTAATTCCAAGAATATATTTCTTAATAAATTTATTTAGTTCATACCATTATTGGAAAATGGAAAGAAGAAAAGGATTAAGTGTATCATTATTTATGGATAAGGATATGATATTACAAATGGATTATAAGAATTTCTTATGACATCACTTGGTAGGGTACTATCCCCTACACTCCATGGAAAAATCGAGTAGATAAACAAAAAAATATATTTGTTATGGAGATGGCTTTATGGCATTTCCTATGTAGTGCAAGTTGCCCACTCAAAGTGGGTAACCCTAAGGAGAAAATTTTTCTCCTTTTTTTTTTTTTCAGCTATCCAGCTAATAGCCCTGTGATGATCTACATATAGATTTACATCATAGCTCTCCACTTATTCTTTAGTCAGTGTTGTCTCCCATATATCATATTTCTTGAAGGAAGGTGGGTCATTTGTTGAAAGTTACACTAACCATTTATTTAATCATGTGCTTTCATTTAGTGTTTAGGGAATTCTAATATGGATCATAAGTAAGCTAGAATTTTTTATGCTCATGATTGTACCATTGTTCCCATACTTCACTATAGGAGGTTATCCTTTTCCCTTAATTTAATGTGACCTCCCCTGAGGCCCTTTCTTTCCATTATCTAGGAGGAGCAAACATAGGAGGAACTTATTGATATAATGTGCTCAAGTTAATCCATATTTTTAACTTTCCATCTATATGTGATATCCACTTCCATTATTTTGGTTGACTATCATATATCACTAGTGTTAGCACACTTTGTCCACATCTTTCAGTAAGGGTTTCGAAATATTTCCCCAAAAGGTTGTCGGAGCTAAATGATTATCTAGGAGGAGCAAACATAGGAGGAACTTATTGATATAATGTGCTCAAGTTAATCCATATTTTTAACTTTCCATCTATATGTGATATCCACTTCCATTCTTTTGGTTGACTATCATATATCACTAGTGTTAGCACACTTTGTCCACATCTTTCATTAAGGGTTTGGAAATATTTCCCCAAAAGGTTGTCAAAGCTAAATGAAAGATAAAAGCATATATAGCCACAATTGAAAGAATTTAATGAAAAATACAAAAGATGGTTAAGACTAATACTAAGCACATGGGAAAAAACCTAGCTTGAGCTCTAACCCCCACATTAGCACTCACCCATTTCCCAAGCATATCATGTTTTCTAAAAATTAATGGAGATTATGAAGGTCCCAACATTGATGAGTGATAAAATGATACATCTTTAAGGCGTATTTAAAGGCATCACACAAGCTAGCCACCCAAACTATGCAAGAAAGAAATAAAGACCATTAAATAGAAACACACACCAGAGGGGTGGTAAAAATAGGCCTAAGAAAGGGGTAACCAAGGCATACATGATTTCTCTCTCTTATCATTATTACACTCAAGATGTTCGACCTCCTTTAGCTGGAACCAAGGCAATGCCATCTTTCTTGAATTCTTTCCCAATCCATGACCATATTCATCACATGCACCTATAGATTGATGGGGCTACCTAGAAATTGTCCATCCACTTGGGGGCTAGAATAACCCAATAAGGATAATTTTATAACCATCCCTAAAACATGGTAATTTGCTTACAAATCATCAACTAGAAAGACATTTGAAGGAAAGGCTTGTGCGAAACATTTTTTGTGCCTTAGCATTGAATATGGTCCACTATGATACTTTAACGGTTTGTTTACCTAATGATGTTGATCTCACTTGATCTTGAGGGTATGTTTTAGGTGGTTTCTCACAAATGATTTGGATATCCTTTAAGGGATGTCTTGACACCTTTACAACACATTGAAGAGGATGTATAGACCAACATTAGAGCACTTGTGAGCTTGCAATCCTAGTCGAATTTTCAGGCATTTGAGGCCCAAGAAAAATAAAAATAAAAATGGATTATTCTTGAATTTTCCATAGAAAGTGACGTAGCTTGCATTTTCAAGCATTTGAGGCCCAATTACGCAGGGTGCAGAAGCTTACAATGACACAAGTTGCCTATTAAATCAGAGAAAGACAGGAAAACAGAAATGGGATTAAACAGGGGATTTAACCTGTATGAAATATTATGGGATTAAATAGGGGATTTAACCTGTATGAAATATTACACATGATTACAACTATGATATCTAAAAATGGATTATTATTCATGTATTCTTATTTTATGTGATTTTTTTTACGTGACAAGAAGAGGGATGTTGTGAGATTTTGGGGCCATTAATAAGTAGATTTTGGATTCCCTCTAAGAAAGTCGAAATTGAAAATCACTTATTTAAAATGCTAAGCAATGTTTTTTTTTTATAAAAACTTTAACAAAGTGGCCATATCTTATTTCTTTGTTGTTGGGCTTAGAAAACACTTTCTAATGAAAAATGATCATCCTTAATAGAGTTTATATGAAAAAGTTATGACTAACAAGGTTATCAGTTCTATCCACCTCAATGCTTGAACCTTAAGGGAAGGTAGAATAAATGTCCCTAGCAACTCACTTAGAATTGTGCACTTTGTAAATTCCTACAAAGGTTCATTTGAGCCTCCCATAAATTTATGTGTGTATAATTTCAGGGGTGACACAAAGTTTACTCTCAATTTGAGGCATCTTTTGAAAATGATAAATTTTGAAGTGGTTGAATAGGTAAAAAAAAAACTAAGTATGAATGAGAAAGGTTTGGAGATGGCTTGCAAGTAATTCACTTCTCTCATGTGACCACTCTTTATATCATTTGGGATTCTTAGTTTGGAATTTTCCAAGGATGACATGGATCAAGGTGCACAACATCACTGAGATGGAGGCTAGGTGGAAATCGAGATAGTAACGCTTGGTAGATTCAATTTTGGACAATCTAGTATCGAGTGTATAACAAGATAGTAGCTACCAAGTTCTTCTCTCAATACTAATAAACTCCAATAATGTCTTTAACTATTGGAGAGACAATTTATCAACTTTTCGGGTATCGAGTATCGAAACATCGACCATTGGGTATCGAGAGGTCAAGACATTGACTATTCATTTATCCTCCCAAAATCGTTGAAATGCAATATATTTTGACGTGGAAGTTTAGCATGGCAAGTATCAATGGTAGGTCAACATGATTAGTTGTGGATTTCGTAGTGTACAATGGTGACACATGGGAAACAAGACTGCTACATGTCTACTAAGTGGCATGTTATGGATGTTGATGTGGCACTTGGAGGGCATATTTTCAAAAGGGGCATATCTTTGGATCCATAGCTCAAATTTAGATGAAATTTATATCATTAGAAAGCTTTTAATTAGAAAAAGACGATGGTGGCCTCCGAAATAAGTTTTAAGCTAGTTGAAGGAAGAGGAATCATGATGATCCCCATCTCCATAACGAAACCTTCGAGGTCAAGTTTGGGTAACTTGCATCCTTAATCAAACATTAGGGAGATGGGTATATCATATCCCATGTGCCCCCTTCATCACTAGGCCAACCTTATGGCATATATAGTTGTGTATGATATGTACATTTATCCCCATATATGCACTCCCCACCAGCCCTTTGGGGTCATACCATATGCATTTAACCCAATATAGGCCCCTCTTGGGGTCATAACATTTTATGACACCAAGGGGGTCATAAAATTTTATCATTTTAAAGTCATTTGCATTATGACAATTGGTACTACAACTAGTCCTAGCATTTTTCTCCTTCAATCAAGACATCTTGGGATTTTCTCTTTAAATTTTTGTTGGGAAGTTTAACATAGTGAAGTTTTGAGCAGACTGAGGTGAAATATTGAGATACATGTGGTCAAAGTTTCAATGTATGGTCCCTTAAACGTTTTTAGATACAACCTATGGAAGCTAGGGCTTGTGGCTAATCCTGAGGTCACTTTTAAATGAGTCATCTTGACAATTCATCCATAGGTTTCTCTAGGAAGTTTTAGATAACAAAATTTCCAAGAGACTAAGGAGACATATCGGGGTACACACGGTCAAAGTTTCAAGTTCTAGTTCATTATAGTTTTAGATATATAGTCTATGGAAGATAAGATTTCTGACTAATCCTAAAATTGACTTTGGAAGAGTCATCTTAGAATTTTGCTATAATTTTTTTAGGGAAGTTTCAAACTCAGAAATTTTTAGTATCTTGAGAAAACATAGTGAATTATGTGCAAATTTTTTTCATATATTGAATATGTAATGCTCCCTCGCACCCTTGACAAATAAAATGATATGTTGTTGCAGGTATTCAAGTGTGTATGGATAACCTACAAGAAAGGATGTGCTCATATTTTCCTTAATATCATGGGACATGTTGAGGAAGTCAAGATGCAAGAGAGGGATGTGAAGAAGGTGGAAAATAGCTACATACAAAGTTTGGGCTTAGGCTAGTTTGGTAAAGTACGAAAGTGAGGGCATTTGGGAGGTATGGTGAGCGATGAGTCCTGATGTGGCCAGATCTTCAATAAGGTGGGATGTGGTGGGGGTGGATGTGTAACAATATAGATAAATATTATCTGGGGTAGGGCCTTCTAATGGGAAAGGACACAACCTGAATTTTTTATAGAATCTGACTCATCCAAGAGTCCAATACATTATGATAATGTGAAGCATTGTAGGTTTCGACATATCTAAATGTCCAAAAGTTTGAAATGAATGGAAAGTAGTATGTTGCAGCAGGTCCAAACCTAGATTGGGTCAAATACAACTAGTGTGGTAAGCCTAGATATAGGTTACCTGATGTGGGGCCTACTATCATGATATGTAATGTTATTCAGAGTTCAAACATCACCAAGAGTTAGATGTATCTAGAGTGGGGCCCTCTCATAGCAAGTGGTGTAGAGCCAGATGTGGGTGCGGGTAGTGGATGTGTCTAGAGGTTCGGGGAATTCGATGGTGCAATCAAGATTTCAAGTCTAGGAGGTCAGATGTGGGCCAGGCCCAAACATGCACGTGACTCCAAAGTCTTTGTCAAGTGCAAATTTGTGGAGTGTTAGACTTTCGATAGGATGGAGATAATGTGGAATGATGAATTTATAGAATGATGACCGATCTTGTGGGTCCATGGAGCTAGATGATGTGGTAAGCGCCACGAGGTTGGACACTAGTGGTGATGTGGAACTACCTGAGTGAGTTACGGATTTCCATGTTTGTGCCATGTAGGTGCCACACTTTTCTATGTGGTAGGGTGCCATGTGGGTTCCATGTGGCATGTTCTTGTTTATGTGGCATGACTTAAATGGTGAAACTTAAAATAGGCATACCTTTTGATTCAGATATCATATCAGGGTAAACTTTATATCGTCGGAAAGCTCTCAATGAGTTAATCACAATGGTGTTACCCAAATTTATTTCAACAAAATTTGAGAGCAGAGAAATTTTTTAACCCTATTCCCATAATGAGACCATAGGAGTTGGGATAGAGCAAAGTAACACCTATCGTTCGACCTAGAAGGAGTTAGGGTAGTGGGAAGGAGTGTTACTGAGTGGTATCGGAGAATAGTTCAACATTGGATTTGAATGGGCTAAAAAACAAGTAGAATGGGAGCTTAGTTATAGTTTTGAACCAACTACACTGGACTTTTGGAAATCTTAATTGTTCTATTACAGTGTGGCAATAGAACAACCAAGTTCAACACTTGGACTGAATGGTTCTAGAAGGATTATTCATGAACTCTATTACATAATGTAGAAATGATAGTGATTGTTTGTTGTGTGTTGCTTGTAGCATTTTGGTTATGGACTTCATAATTAATTTTGATGAGTGCTTTGTCATTCTTCTTACATTGATTGTTATAAAGGTCAACATATGCTTTTAAACTTGTAGAGTTTATGTTTACTAATTTTTGTAAAACATTGATTTTAAACATGCTGACTCTCATAGGTATAAATGTGTTGATATGCCATTTTAATTTCTTGGAATGTTTACTGGCCAAAGAATTTGACTAGTAAGTGTGTGTTGAATGTGTGTTTTGATACCGAGATTGTGAAATGATAGGATGACATATTCTAATGTGTAATTTGTTTTCTAACTAATTGTTAAGCTTGTAGATTTCTTGGCTATTAGTCTTGGTAAAATGGATGATTTAAAACTTAGTAATGATATGAATATAAACATACTAATATGCACTTTTGATTCTTAGAACATGTCATTGAAAATAATTCTATATATGTGAACAACAACATATCAACATGCTTTAGATCAATGTGCTTGGTGTTGGCATGGCAAGGTATGAAGTAAATTTGTTTATTTTGATATAACAACTATATGTGTATGAAAACACATAAGAAGATCCATTTGCAACACAAAATAAAAGGATGAAAAAAATGAAGTACAGGTAGCATGGACCAAGTCCATCATGAGTATGAAAGAGAAACTTCCCCTGAAAGAGCATAAACTTTCGGGAGCTTGAAAGTAGAATTGAAGAGTTGTAAGGAAGAAAATGAAAATCTCTTTAGGAAGCAAAAAGAGCAAGCAAGGTTGAACATAATGTCATTGCAAAACCTATCATACATGCAAGAGTTATTGTGACATGCATCAAATTCTTGAGATATACACGAAAGTCATGTTGGCAAGGCCAAAAAGATACCTCGTAAGGCTGAAGAGAAATTAAATCCAATTTCATGTTGGTACTATGGAGAAGATAATCTATAGATAATTTCCTAACATACAACGAAATAAGAACAATAATAGTTCACGTGGACTCTAGGCACATGGACCAACAACTTTAATGCAGAAAGAGATGAGGGAGAAGCCCCTCAAGTTCTTTGAAATATAGAGAAAGCTTCTTCTTGAGCTAATTAGAGGGATGTTGATTTTTTCAGGTTGCTATAGGCATTTGGGAAGAATTTGACTGAAATCTTGTGCATATATTGATGTTGGACACTATGAACACCAAAACTGAAGGGAATGATTTTATTAGGAACTAATGAATGATGAGAATGTTTTAAATATTTTGTTATTATTGGCTTCGTATTTTCTCTGTTGTTTTTACTATTGAATTTGATCATAGCCATGCTACCCTATGTTGTTATGATGTGTTGTTATTGTGACCTTTTCATTGTTCTTCATTTCTTATTTCCTTTTTCCTTTTGTGGTTTGGTCTCGGTTGGTCTTTTGGGCATGAAAAGGGAAGAAAACAAGAGCTAGAGAAGAGCTAAAGTAAAAGCCAAGCAAAAGTTCAAGACCTTAGTTAAAATTTGTACAAAAGATAAATGGAAATTACGGGAGAGAGGAAGATGACAAAACAACTAGGTGGACCTAGTTGCAACAACAAGAGTGTCAACAACTAGTTAGATGCATAAACAAGCTCCAATTGAAAGTGTTGGTGGTAATATCCAAGGTTAACAAAAAAATATGGGTAAAGGGAAGGAGTTGCGTAAGAATTATTTTAGCTGAATTTGAAAATTGTTGTCTTAAATGGTCTTTGCATGGATACCAATAAGTTTCTTAACCTTAATTCTGTTTGGCATATGTATGCTCTATGTTTCATGAGTATTTTAATGATTATATGAATGTATATGATTCCATTTAATTTTAAAAGTCATTGTCAAGAATCATCCCAGTGGAAGGATGATTGGTTAATGCTCTTAAAAATATGATGTTTACATGAATGGCATGTTTGGGATAACATGATGATTTATCCAATGAGATTCCTTGTCATGTAAAGGATCCATCAAGCAAGTTTGAAGTCTTGTTGTTAACTATTACCATGATCATGTGCTTATGACATTTATGTGCCATGTTTATATTATGTTTATGACAAAGAAATGCTAAATGTTGTATCAATGAGTTTACTAACAACTAATTGGAGTCCTTGGCCAAACAATTAGGCACATGTGCCACTAAGTGCTAGCTTGGGATGAGAAACCACTTAATGCATACATTTTGGTTATTACCACCACCAAAGTGTTATCTAGCCACTTATATATTTTTTGAACACTAACACCTACCTTGTTGGAGTTGTGATTGTATGGGAGTTGTGGTGGTAAACAATATTTGTGTCAATAGAAGACTACCTAGATGGGGAGGGGGGAGGGTGGGTGTGCTATTTGGAACTATAAAAAAAAACTACATTGACCATTATATCCACCACTGAGTACTTCCCTTGGTGGTGAAACTACTCAGTGATTTGGACTTAAGGATGGACCTGTATAAAAAGACCGTGTGGAGTAGTATCTTTTCCATTGAGTACTTCCCTTGGTGGTGAAACTACTCAGTGAATTGGGCTCAAGGATGAACCTATATAAGAATATTGCATGGAGCAATAT
Organism: Pinus tabuliformis; assembly: GCA_031772625.1. Taxonomy (NCBI): domain Eukaryota; kingdom Viridiplantae; phylum Streptophyta; class Pinopsida; order Pinales; family Pinaceae; genus Pinus; species Pinus tabuliformis. The sequence goes on from CM062817.1 coordinate 1,818,846,254, forward strand.
ATATGCCATTGAGTGCTTTCCTTGGTAGTGAAACTACTCAGTGAGATTGATTTAAAGATGAAGTTGGTTGAAGATTGCATAAAGATTAGTATTAGGTATGAGTTTAAATAAATTTATTTTAAAATTATGATTTAATTTGGTTTAAGTTATAATTTGTAATGACTTATTTATACTTTAATATGATTATGTTGTGATCTAAATTGATGCAAAATTTCATGGTTAACCCCATAAATAAATTTGTTAATAAAAATATGTTATAAATTGATTTAAAAAATGTTAGTATGAATATCATATGACTCATGTGCCTATGATGTAGGTGAACTAATGAATACCTAGCTTAAATATAAGAGGCTAACTACAAAAATCATGAACATGATAATATTAGAGTGCAAAACGAGAACATATGGAGCTAAAGACCTCAAGAAATAGGCCATTTCAATAATGTTGGAACCTATGATATGCATTTATCACCATGAGAGATGTCATGACTAATACATTGTGAAGAAGATGTTTCCTACATGAGGAAGCCTTGCTAAGGGATGGATCACTCAAGGGACTGAGGAGGTAGATACTGGGATGCCTAATCTTATAAGGTGATTGAATACATGGAAGGGTAAAATGGGGTGCTTGAGGGATTAAAGAAGAAGAGATGGCAATGTCATAACTTGGAAATTAAATTGGCTTCAAAAAGTTCATATGCATACTTAATGGGATCAAACATACACTGGGGAAGTAGTGACACAAGTCTATCCTTAAGAAAAGATTGAGGACAATGAATGGCTGTTATAGACATTTTTGTGCCTTACAGCATTGAGCATGAAATGTCCATAATCTAAGGGATCCAAAGTCCCTAAACATGTTGTTCCTACGCCTAGAGGAACAAGGCTAGCAAACTACAGCAATTCACAAAAGTTCTCCACTGAAAAACACTCAAAACAAGCCAATTCTGGATCATGTCAACTGCTCCACTGAGTATCTACGCTGAATGTCAACTGGTACACTGGCTACCTGCGCTGAATGTCAAGTGGGACACTAGCTACCTGCGCTGAGCGTAACTGGACAAGTGGCAGGCTCGTTTTTCAATGAGTCAAAGCTCAGGAAGCTTCCAAAGTGACACTTGGATCAGGGAATTCGACTGGTGATGAGTAAGAGGTTCAGAATCTCCAAGTGGAAGCAAGAACCTCCAAGTGGACTCAAGAACTGAAGTGGGAGAGGACACAAGTCAGCTTCATACCAGCCTCCAGCTGACTCATCCTTTCTCCAAACCTCCTATATATAGAGCTCTCTCATGAGGTCTAGGGAGGCTGGAATGTTGTGAATGCAAAGAATTGCTGCTAGTTTGAGATCTCAATCATTGGGTGCTTTATGCTTTGAAGGGGGTGAAGATAGGAATTTCATTTGCTGGGAAGAGGCGCTGGATTGGAGCCCTTTGGGTTGTAACTCTTCTCAAACCCTTTGTTATTCATCAATAAAGCTATCTTGTTTTCTCCTATATGCTGATGTTTATTTGATGAATGTTTACATTAGTGTATTTGATTTATCTAATCCTGAATCATTTGTGAATATGAATATCTATCTTTGAGCTGTGTTCTTGTAGCTGTTCTCTTGTGATCCCGCAGGTATCAAGTAGCTGTTCTCTTGAAGCTGGGCAAGCGAGGAGGCAAGTGGCTGCAAACACCCAAAGAGGAAGAGGAGATAGATCGAGGGACAAACGAAAGACATCGGTAGGTCCATTGATCTCCTCTCTTTCATTTCACAAAGGAAGAAATATCTAGATAGTTGTCTCTGTTTGTTGCTAAAGTACTATCACACTTTAGGTGGATAGGATCGTCCTAAATAGGCATTTTTCCCCACAACAAATTGGCGACTCCACTGGGGAAGAACTTGTCTTAGTCAGTTCATTTTGTGTCTCCATTATTTGTTTACTTTATAGACTCAACAGCAACAATCGAACTGCATCCGTTTCACGGATTGCAAAGTAGATAGTGCTGCCTTGATCCAGTCTTTGGATGAGTCTATGATCTGAACAATAGACTCACAAAATGAGTTGATGATCCTTGTGATAGATCTTAGTACCCCCCTCAAAGCATCCCTTTGAAATTACCTTGCTTGTGTTTTTGATTTGGCCTGAAACAGTCAATTTTTGAGCAAACTGTGACCCAGAACTTGAGGGAAACGAGAGTTTCTCCTCTCAGCGCAGACCCAGTGAAGCCAGTCTGCATTTCAACGCAGTTCCCGAAAGGACTACCTGCGCTGAATGTCAAACTGACAGTGCTGCACCTGCGCTGAACCAGTTTGGACTTGTCCTACTGGGGTTCTCTGCCTTCTGTTGCCCTGTTTTGCTCTCTGTTTTTGCAGCCATTAACCAGCATTGGTACTGATCTGAAAACTCCTTTTCTTGGCTTGCATTCCACCTCATTTTTGTACAAAAAGATTATGAATGTTTTTATGTGTTTGTGGCTTCATTCATAGTTTTCCTTTGCATGAGCGAAATAGTCATCCTGTAGCCTTGATTCAGATCTGATTGAGTGATTGATTGTGATCTTAGAAGAGAGTTCATTGGCTGTTAGCAGTTTGATTATCATTTTCTTTTGCTTATTGGTTTGAATTTGTCACTTTTAAGTGTCGAAACAAGTATTTCTTTCGAAAAATCGCAAAGTGATTGTAATCTCTTCTACCCTTGCTGATTTGGGAAAAAGTAAACTTGTTTATTTTCAGTCATTTAAAAGCAAATTCGAAATTGTGCAAAAAGCTTTCTTTGTAGGCATCAATACTAAGAAAGTGGAAAACAAACACCTGCATTGTGCATATTGCATTTTGATAAGTTTGCATGCTTGATTTAGGAAGAGTGCATTAGAGTGTGCTGATTGCTCATTGAGAAAAGATGATGTCTTTCTTTTCCCTTTGTAGTTAGGATTTTCATCTGTTGAAAAGATTATAAAGCTTGCTTATCATCTTTAGACTGCATTTAGGAATTTGTACCATACATCTCGTGGTGATCCTGAAAGACAAACTTTAAAAAGATCAACTTAAAATATATTGAATGAACCTAACAACGCTTTGCAACATAACGCTCACAGTAGAGGTCTAGGTAGAGACGTGTTCCGACGTCGTTAAATGTAGTGACTGTCGATCTCTACGAAGGTGGGTGATTCCTCCTGAGAGACGATAGCACTAATACAGACTTGTGCTCCCACGTACCGTCGCGTATATATTGGGAGACCCCTATAGGCATATATCCTTTATCCTTAGGAAGCCGTGTCGGCTGCCTACTGATCGCAATGCAGTGAACACAACATTCACGAAGATCGACCACCCGTACCGTAAAAAGTATTCTGTGGTTTTGCGAAAGGTTTGGCACACCCTCTGCCTAGATCTCCAGAGCAGTTTCTTTTGGCCTTTTTCAGACTCTATAACAGAAAAAGTCCATCCGAGCATTTGTCACTTCGGGCTCGTTAAAACATCGAAGGAGACTAGAGTCATCTTTAGCTTTTTCTCGACTCTTTAAAACTGAAAAAGCAAGTTGTGTCTAAAGCGTCGTTAACAATTTATTTTAAACGGAACAATCACCCTTTATTCCTGCGTTGATCTTCAAAGTTAGTCTACCTTCATCACAAAGTTCTTGTAGAATCGCTAGGAAATTTTTTGGATAGATTAAATATGTTTGAAAAACCGTCAACATCTAGGACTGTGTCACCCGACACAACAGCGGCAGAGCCTCCTGCTGCTACTCCAACGATGTTCGCTGGTATACCATCTGTCCCGACAAATTGTCAACAACAAGCTGGAGTCCAATCAGAGACTGTTTCGACGACATGGTTAGTTCCTATTTCTTCATCCGGATTATCATCTGGTATTTCTTATGTTGAAACTCAACAACTTGATCCAATGTGTCTTCAAAGGCCAATCTACCCTTTAAGCACTGGATTGCCACCATATGGAGGGCAGTATGCATTTTCATTGTTCCCCCCCGGAGAACAACCATATGGGAGTTTACAACAAAGTTCAGGTCAAACTGGAATTACATCCAGCGGATGGGTACCAATACTGCCTCAGCAACCAAGGGTTGCATATTCAATGCAACCAGTCCACCCTGTATTGAATGCTGCCACTATACCTGGTATGTTGATTGCGTCACAAGTACAAGCGCTACCTGTTGTATGTCAACCCCAAGTTTCTCAGGTTGCCATACAACAACTTCTTGTCTCGACAACTCAATCACAACCTCCGGTTAGTGCCTCCTTATCTGGAGCGACTCAGGCTCAAACAAGTACTATGACTCCTCATCTTGGTCAATCATCCAGTATTGGACAACAACAAATGGTACAACAACCGAAGCTGGTTCAAACTCAACAACCGCAATTCCAGCAATCATATCAAGGACCCGAGCAACAAGTCTTTGTAAGTAATGGGCAACCGTATAATAACGGTTATACCCATCAAACTTGTCAAAGTTGCCAGCATCAAATACATTATGCTGGTATGCAAAGACCCACTGCTCAGGCGATTCCATCTTATCCTGGGTATGCTCCGCCTAACCCGAATCAACAGTTTCCCTTTGTAGCAACTCTAGAATTACCAGATCTAAACTGACTGACGAATGATCCAATTGCTTATGCCCCTTGGTGGATAGCGATTCCACATAAACTTCCATCGGACATTCCTAAATTCAATGGAAATCCAGGTGAAGACCCATCGAATCACGTCATGACTTTTCATCTGTGGTGTTCGTTGAACACCCTGAACGATGATTCGATAAGGCTTCGCCTTTTTCAGAGGACATTGAAGGGTCCAACGGCTAAATGGTATATTGAATTACCTAGAGCCTCTTCCGACAATTTCAGTTCCCTAGCCATGACTTTCTTAACCCATTTTCAATTACCGATAAGGTATGAAACTGGAACGGAAATCTTAACCAACTTCAAGCAGACGACGACCACACATATATCCGATCATATACATGAGTGGCGTCATCATCACAGGATGGTAAAGACTTACGTTCCAGATCAGCTGTTAGCTGAATGGTTTATAAAGTCGTTACTTCCTGCCATAACGGAAGATGTGGCCAAGGGGGGAGTCGTAACGGAGGAGCAAGTTATTGCTCGTGCACAATATCTAGACGTAGTATATACTTAGTCTGGCACGCTCTATGATAAAATACCTGACGCCCCTAGACCGGAATTTTCAATTCCTCCTCCTCCTAAATCAAATAGTGACTCTCATGTCGGCGATGGCGTGATTGGCGCAATAGACATGAAATCGACAAAGGCTATATCTAAAAAGGCCCATAAGATTTCCGGTCAAAATGCAAATGAGGAACTTCTTGCCTCGGAAGTAAGTGCCGTGTCGGATGACAAGGGAAAATGACTGAAAAAACCAGGGGGCAAGAAGAAAAAGAAAGGGAGAAAAAGGAAACCCCCTACGGGATGTCATATATGCGATGAGGATCATTGGACAGCAGATTGTCCATACAAAGCTGAGCTTAAAAGATTCTTTAAGAGTTCGAAAACCTCAGTTGTGTTGACTGATCCGTTTCCAAGCCCGAGAACCGAACTGGTTGCTAATCAAAATGCTTCCCGATCCCAAGTGCTTATGTTGTCTGTATCAAAGCAGCAAAATGATGCTTTGACGAGGAATAAGGATTATAGGAATCCAAAGCTGTCAAACAACAAGGCTAATGAACAACTTAGTAGTTCGACAACAACTTTGACCGAAGTTGTGCCACCCATCGTCCCTGAGCCAATGATAAAGTCGCAAAAGGGAGCAGTACACAAATCAACATTTAATCCTTGTGCGAAAATAGCACAGATAAAGGACCTGGCCCGATCGCCGTCTGTTATGTCAACACTTGAGGTACCGAAAAATTGCCTCTCCCAAGAGCAGGCTTTATTATCAGCAATAGGTGGGGTTGGCCCAAGGGATTCCAATCTTGTGGCCTTTGATCATAAAGGATATGACCCTCAGTTACCAGCTCAACTAGCTTTCCTTATTCAAGTGAAATCCCTCAACAAAACTGGTCATTGAACAATTATTGATGAGGGGGCATCTACGTGTATTATGTCGATGAGTTTCTGGAAGAATTTAGGCTCACCACCCTTGTCGAGATCGTCAACGACGTTAAAAGAATTTGATGGACGATCATACACTCCATACGGGATTTTAAGTAACTTGCAAGTTGAACTAGGGGGCAAAACAATAGGAATTGATGTTGAAGTGATTGATGGAAACATCGATTACAACATCCTACTGGGAAGGCCCTGGATATATGCCATGGCTGCAGTTGTGTCGACCTACTTCAGGAAGATTGCATTTCCCTTTCAAGGAGGAATTACAGTCGTCGACCAACAAACTTTCCTCCCCGACAGTTCACAAGTTACGGGAAGCATTCCAATGATCCATGGAAGCAATCATTCGCTTCAAAATATTGGAGTAGGTCTCCTAAAAGACCCTGCCTTAGTGGGTACTTTTTCCCTATCGCCTGCAAGTAATCTGGCGGAAATGGCCACAATGGAAACCTACAATATGAAATCTTCTATATCTAATGGATTCGGAAGATTCCTAAACATTTTGTCAGCGTGGATCATCGCCCTAATAGAAATACTGTAAATACAGTGGGCTCCGAGGACGGTTCTTATCTCGTGTCAACCTCGTTAAAAAATGAAACAAGGAGTCATGAGGATAGTTCTTTTACTGTATCAACCTCATTAAAAAATGAAAACAATCCCCTTTCCAAATCTCAAAGGTAAACCTTCATTCCAACCACCGAGTTGAATGCAATGAAGCTTGGGGGGCATGCACCTCGATTTGAGTTATTATGCTGGGGGCATGCAAATGATCGAGCAGTTTTACCGCGGAATTTATGCTCGTTAAAAAATAGAAAAGCGAGATCCGAGCAGTTTTAGCACATAGTTCATGCTCGTTAAAAAATAAACATAATATTTGAGCAGTTTTAGCAGCGCATTCAAGCTCATTAAAAAATAAACCCATCCCGGTAAATAACCATTGAATATGTAACCTGATCAACTGTAAAAAGACCTTGGTCGTGTTTGTGCACCGTCACCTCCACCGTTCATTTGGCCGATCGTTTACCTCCATATGATTGTTTACCCATTTTGAGGAACAGTTGCGAAGAGTGATTTCACTAAGCCATCCTTGTGACACTGCCGTGATTGGAATATTCCAAACTGCACCTGGAATCTGTTGCTGCCCTGTTCATCACTCGTTCCTCAAAAGACGAGTCTTCTTTAAGCTCTTTTCAACTGACTCGTAAAATATGAAAAGATTGTCGAGTTTTGGCCTACCAGCTCGTTAAACGACTGGAAGAGCTATCCCTCCTCTAGATTTTAATATTTTTGGACTTGAGGGATTATTGCACAAAAAGATCGAGCGCTTGTTTCGTTCGGCTCGTTAAAACTATCGAAGATTCATCCCTTCTATATTGTTTTATACTTTTTCGGACTTAAGGGATTAGATGACGAAAAAGGAATATTGGAGTTAACTTTATGTACCTTTTTAGACTCTCTAAAAATGAAAAGGACCGAGTTATCCTTGTCGTCAGACTCGTTAAATGCATTAAATAGCGACAAACTTGTCTTTAGACGAGAACGAGTTTCCCTATCGCTAGGCTTGTTAAAACATAGCGATGGGCTTGCCTGAAGGGAAAGTTATAGAACAAGCATATGTTATCCTCCTCAAGCTTGACAAAAATAAAGAGGTACTGGTCAGAAATGACTGGGGAAAAATTGAGAGAAACAAGAAAACTTTGATGGTAGCAAGTCGCTCTTGAACATGACACTTTTCCTCTGTACATCGGGTTAGGTTGTCTCATTCACCGGTCACATCCATGGTCTCGCCATACCATCCAATTTTGGGGTAATGCTACCGATCCATCGCATCAGTGTCGTTATATGTTCAAGAGAAGTCGTTCGAAAAGAGTCAACCGGGTCCCATCCACTACCATACATTATCCTTCATCCGTTCATGACCGCCACCCTGAATCATATCTCACAGTTTGTTTTCACCTCATCAAAATCATTAGCTCTGTTCCGTGTCATTGATGTGGGATTCATTAAGGCCCTCCTTTGACGGATCGCTCCTTGTTGACATCAGCTCATTATCCAAGGAGTTGATCTAGGAACAACCCCTTCAGTACTTTGAAGCTTGCATGCCTCAATGGCAAGTTTCTCACTTCCGGCGACAGGTATACATCAATGACCTTCGACCAGAAGATTTTGCGTGGTGTTTGACGCCAAGTCCTTTATTCACACCACGTGAATTGTACTGCAGTACCTTGAGGGTCATCATCCTTATCGGTGATTCCTCTCGCACTTGTTAACGGTTTACATCATTGACCGGTAATCAAGCGATGTCTTTCCATGTTCGACTTCAGGGAATTCTCACATGGATCTACTTGTACATCGAGTGAAGATCGGTTGAGATTGAAGACCCTGGATCTAGTTTCATCCATCCGGGCTGCGATATATATTCAGGAAATAAAGACATTGACATGTACAGCATTGCAGCAGATAATCATCCTTCAGAAAAGGATGATGATTTCATCAAAATCATCAGTCTACCATCAGACGATTGTCTGTTCCATGTACAGGATAATGTATTTATAAAGCTGAGCATGGGAATGCCCGACTTAGCTAGATCATGAAAGCAGTATGAATCATAATGTATTGTATTGTATCTTATTACAGGTCTCCTACCAGCAATGAATGAACTTCGGATCCCCCTGATAAAGCATTTCGTCCGATAAACAGCCTCATAATTTAGGGGGCAACTGTTATAGAAATTTTTGTGCCTTACAACATTGAGCATGAAATGTCCATAATCTAAGGGATCCAAAGTCCCTAAACATGTTGTTCCTACCCCTAGAGGAACAAGGCTAGCAAACTACAACAATTCACAAAAGTTCTCCACTGAAAAACACTCAAAACAAGCCAATTCTGGATCATGTCAACTGCTCCACTGAGTATCTGCGCTGAATGTCAACTGGTACACTGGCTACCTGCGCTGAATGTCAAGTGGGACACTAGCTACCTGCGCTGAGCGTAACTGGACAAGTGGCAGGCTCGTTTTTCAATGAGTCAAAGCTCAGGAAGCTTCCAAAATGACACTTGGATCAGGGAATTCGACTGGTGATGAGTAAGAGGTTCCAAATCTCCAAGTGGAAGCAAGAACCTCCAAGTGGACTCAAGAACTGAAGTGGGAGAGGACACAAGTCAGCTTCATACCAGCCTCCAGCTGACTCATCCTTTCTCCAAACCTCCTATATATAGAGCTCTCTCATGAGGTCTAGGGAGGCTGGAATGTTGTGAATGCAAAGAATTGCTGCTAGTTTGAGATCTGAATCATTGGGTGCTTTATGCTTTGAAGGGGGTGAAGATAGGAATTTCATTTGCTGGGAAGAGGCGCTGGATTGGAGCCCTTTGGGTTGTAACTCTTCTCAAACCTTTGTTATTCATCAATAAAGCTATCTTGTTTTCTCCTATATGCTGATGTTTATTTGATGAATGTTTACATTAGTGTATTTGATTTATCTAATCCTGAATCATTTGTGAATATGAATATCTATCTTTGAGCTGTGTTCTTGTAGTTGTTCTCTTGTGATCCCGTAGGTATCAAGTAGCTGTTCTCTTGAAGTTGGGCAAGCGAGGAAGGAAGTGGTTGCAAACACCCAAAGAGGAAGAGGAGATAGATCGAGGGACAAACGAAAGACATCGGTAGGTCCATTGATCTCCTCTATTTCATTTCACAAAGGAAGAAATATCTAGATAACTGTCTCTGTTTGTTGCTAAAGTACTATCACACTTTAGGTGGATAGGATCGTCCTAAATAGGCATTTTTCCCCACAACAATGGCATGGATAGACATTGGGGGTAGATCACACTCTAAAATCAAGTGATCAAGTAGGAAAATGCACAATGGATACATTGTGGACCAGATGGGGCCACTTAGAAGATCATCAATGAGATGGGGTGTCTTACCCATTTTCATTGTTGCTTAAGAAAATGTGAATGTGAAGGTAAATGTAAAAAAAGTTGTGTATATGAAGCTTATTGTTGAATTTTTTTGTTCTCGGCATAATAAAAATGAGCATGGTGTTCTTATAAGGGGGTGGGGTCTATAACATCCCTTTTTCTACCCTCTTGTAAATGTCCTTATGAATTGTGATTCATGTAATAATATGGAAAATGTAGGATATGGTTGAGTTGGAGGAGTGGATAGAGATTCAGAGACTAAGGAGGAGGAGTTCTCGTGCATAGTCTAAACCCAAAACCAAGCCACTTAATTTATTCACCCACCCACCATTTTAGAAAATTAAATGATATGTTGGTGTAGGCAATGAAGTGTGTATGGGTATCCTACAAAAAAGGATGTTCCCATACTATCCTTAATCTCATGGGATGTGTTGTGGAATTCAACGCACAAGAGAGGGACGTGAAGAAGGTGAAAAATTCCTACATATGAAGTTTGGGCTTAGGCTAGTCAAGATAGGTATAAAAGTCTAGGAATTCAGGAGTTCTAGTAAGCGATGAGTTGCAATAGGGACAAATCACAAACAAGGCTAGACATGGTAGGGGCGGATGTGTAATAATCTAAATAAATTTTATCTGGAATAGGCCCCTCTAATGAGAAGACACAACCCAAATTTGTTATGTAAGAGGACTCATTTGGGAGTCTAGGAATTCACGCTAATATGAAGTGCAGTAGGTCAGAACATATTCAGAAGTACAGAGGTCTAGAAGGAAGGACAAGTAGTATGTTGTAGTAGGTATGGACCTGGATTGCGTTGGATACAATTAGCATGATAATGTTGAAAATAGCAACAAGAAATGATATAAATAGAATCAAGAATATTCCAATTTTAATTTGTCCTTGAATTAAAATTGTGAATTAAGTTCGAATTTAGTCTCACTAGCTGCTTGAAAAATAATTAATTAATTCATCTTGAGTTAATTAGTTGGAGAAATTCAAGTTAGAAGTCTTTTTGAAGTCATGCAACAGTTATCCCTTAAATTAAGGAGATTATCCCTTAATTAAGGAGACAAGATTGAGTTATATTTGAGTTGTAATTAGTTAGCTCAGTTTACTAAGTTAAGTCCAGTTAAATTAGTTCCAAACTATTTGAGGAACTAATTGTGGATTCAGTCAGTTAATGCATGCATGCATCCAACTAGTGTACTCCAGATAACTGAAGATTATCTCATCAGTAACTCATGCATGTCTATTCTGAGAAACACCCAGTTGAGATTAAAGACAGGGAAAATGTACTATTAGTTGCATGTTTTCTCCTATAAAGGAAACTCATGCATGGAAAAGGAATAAGGTTCCTTGAGGATTGTGTAGTTTTACAGGGCGTGAGATTAGTGTGAGAGATCAGTGTAACACTTGGTAACAGGAGGATCACCAAGGAGAAACTACACAAGGAAATAGTAGGCTTGGAGGGCAGAGGAGAAGGTTTGTGAGAAGCCTTGTTTGCCTGTGAGCATCCAGGAGGATTATACTGAGAGCTAGTTAGCTATGAGAGCTAAGGATTTGTATTATTCTGATATATTTCCACCTTGTATGATAATACAGATAGTGGGGTTTTTAGCTGAGGCTTTCTGCTGAGTATTCTTATGTGTTTCATGTGCATTGATTCTTCTTCTAGTTATATGTGTTCCACTTAATCGTGCTGAAATATTTTAAGCTTTCGCAAATTGATAGTAGAAGTAGATTATAGTATTTTTCTTTAGTTATATTGCATTATCAGATTAATCTACAATCATAATTTCTACATGGTATCAAAGCTAGCTGATTTATAGAGAAATTTCTACATGGTATCAGAGCTAGCTAATCTATAGAGAAATTTCTACATGGTATCAGAGCCAAGTTTATTGGAGCTGTGAATAGTATACGGAGAAGAGAATTAGAAGTTTGAAGTTCGGGGTTGCAGGTGAAAATCGAATTCTTATCATACTTCAAGGTTGGCCAATGGCGTTCTATGGCTTGAGACTCGAGTATGCCTTGGAAGGCAGCACAAATTACATACCATGGAAATATCACATGGAGGCTATATTAGAAGACAATGGCTTGAAGGATTTCTTTGATCAAGAAATCCCAAAGCCAGGTTCAACTAATGCACAAGAGTTGGCTGAGTGGAAGAAGTGTGTGGCAAGGGTGAGATGGATCATCCTTGAGGGAGTTCGAGACCATATTGTCTTGAGTCTCCATGGGAAGGATAATCCATATTCAATGTGGAAGACATTGAAGGACCTCTACCAGAAAAATAGCGATCAAAGGAAATTGGTGCTCATGGATAAGCTTCGAAGAATCAAGATGGAGAACGACGATACTATTTCCACATATCTGAACAAGCTCACCACTTGCAGAGATGAGCTTGGAAGTGTGGGAATAACTAATGCTGATGATGATATCATGAGCCTCACCCTCCTTGGCCTTCCAAAGAGCTGGAATAGCTACCAGGACTCTGTGAATGGAAGGGAGAAATTGTCGGATTGGGAACGATTGTGGTCGGATCTCATGCAGGAGGAGATCAGGAGGAGCACACGATATGATTCTTCACTCAAGGATGATGATGAATAAAATATGGCCTTAGCGAGTAAGCCAAGGAAAGGGAAGGGGAAGGATTCCCATTCCAAATCGAATTCTTCTCATGGAGGGAAGAAAGGTGACAAGTCTAAAGTGAGATGCTTTAATTGTCACGGGATGGGACATTATGCGACTAATTTCCCATCAAAGAAGTTCGAGAAGGGATCCTCGGAAGGATTGGAAGGTGAGGCATCATCCTCTCAGTTCGAAATGGACTTTACTCTCATTGCATGCATGGTGTCATCGATGATGGGTTGTGTTTGGTATCTTGATAGTGGAGCTTCATTCCACATGACTGACGATAAAAGTTTATTTAGTGCCTTGGAGGAGAAAGACCTCAAGATGCGCATAGAGATGGGTGATGATGAAAGGTATAGTGTTTGAGTAGTAGGCACAGTTGCTTTTCAGAGGGAGAATGGAGCTCCTATCACCTTGACAGATGTGAAGTATGTGCCTGGACTGAAGAAGAACTTGGTATCGGTCATTATGTTGGAGGACAAAGGCTACGATGTTGTCTTTAGTAAGGGAAAGGTTTTCCTTAGACACATCACCATGAGACAGGTGAAACAGATCAGTTCATGAGTTAAGTGTTGAGATTGCAACAAGATGATGGAGCTTAGTGAAAAGAGTCGCCTTCACTAAGTGGGCCCGCAGGCTATTTTTGGCGCAAGTCTATTTTTAGACTATGTCTATTTTTAGACATATGGATCATGTCTATGTTTATGGATGATTGATCAAGTTGGGAAAAATAGATGGACTTCTATTTTTGATGAAAGTGTGAGTGATCACAGTGTGAGTGATCAAGTCTATTTTTAGACTGGCTGTCAAAAATAGAAAAGTCAAATATTATTATCTCACAATAATATTTGGACTATAAACTTAATCTTATTCTCTTGGAGCACTTCAGTTTGAGCTACGGAAGTGGCACATGCAGCTGTCAGAAGGAAATTCGTTTTTCTTATGAGTCAGTTGAGTTGTTGCATGCATGACTTCAGTTAGAACTCAAGTGAGTTGCGTTTAGTGGACTGAAGGTACAGTTGATGGAGTTGTGTTCAGTTTAACTTAGTTAAACTGGTTGTAGTTAGTCTAACTGCAGATAGACTAATGATGAGTTGATAAAATAATTATTAACTCATAATACAACTAAAGAATACATCAGTTAACTCAGTTGCATGTCAGTGCATGTTCAGTTCAACAGGGACAAGTGGTAGAGAATCAGATTGCTATCAGTTGTGACTATAGTTGTGCACCAGATCTTGCACAATCAAGGGATTGAGTATGCCAATGAGTTTGCTCACGTATTTGGCCCGCATTTTAGCCTTTTCTCACGTCCACAAAGAGTGAGTGACTATTTTGCAGGTGAAAATCGAGTTTGGGAAGCTATTCTCATCAGTTCTTGAGTAGGTATTGAGCAGTGGAGGCAGGCAAGCAGTGGAAGAGATTTGGAGATCAGATCTGAGCTGTATTGTGTGTAACAGAGGTGGAGATACTTGTGAGAAGTATTATGCTGTGTAATGTTACATGACTCAATCATTAATATACAGATAGTGTGGGGTTTTTAGCGAGATGCTTTCCCCGTGATACATACTGTGTTAATGTGTGAATGCTCTTGATGTTTTATTGTTATTGATGCTGCTATATTCTTGATCAACGTAGAGGAGATTATGTATTATACATGTTCTGCTTAAATTGTATGATCAGGATAATCTCTGTTGAATATGTGTTAAATTATTCAAAATTTCTACATGGTATCAGAGCTAGATAATTGTAGAAAAAGTTTCTACATGGTATCAGAGCAGCTTGATTTGTAGAAGAGATTTTTACAGGATATCAAGCGAGGATTGATCATCAGATCTACTATTCAGGAAGTGTTTACATTCTATTTCTTCAGGCAGAGTCTGTAATCGGGCCAGGTAGCCTCTGGATTCATCCTTCCTTTGGAAGGTGAAATATCCGGTAAAATCCCATACAGTCAATCTCTGTACGAGAAATATTTTGTTCTCACGAATTCTAGATTGGAGGCGGTTGAGTTTGGAGCTGGTGGAAATTGAATTTGCAGTAGTGTTGTTGAAATGTCTTTAAACGGATTGCAAATGTTATTCCAAAGCAAGAGCGACCTGGCGCTCAAGGATAAACTCAATAACAATAAAGGTGAGAATGGATCTTCATCAAAGGTATCTGATGAAGAGAATTGTGCTTTGGCTGCCAAAGCAAAGAAGGGGAAGAACGAGAAAGCTTCTCATTCTGGTGCGAAAGGAAAGAAGCAGGATATGTCCAAAGTGAAGTGTTTTCACTGTCACCAGCATGGACACTATGCCACAAATTGTCCACAGAAGAAGAAGAACAAGCAAGCTGCTGGATCTGCAGGGGGAGAGGCTTTAGCTTCTCAGTTTGAGCTTGATTTTTCATTGATCGCATGCTTGGTTTCAAGTGTGATGGGATCAGTGTGGTTCCTGGACAGTGGTGCGTCTTTTCACATGACGGGAGATAGAGATTTGTTCTCTGATCTGGAGGACAAAGATCTTGGAGTGCACATCGACATGGGCGATGATGGTAGATACAGTGTGACCGGTATCGGTACCATTTCCTTTGAGAGGGAGTCTGGTAAACCCTTTGTATTGAAGGAAGTCATGCATGTTCCAGGATTGAAGAAGAATCTCATCTCAGTGGCGATGTTAGAAGACAAGGGGTATGATGTTGTTTTCAGCGAGGGAAAGGCCTTCCTGCGCAGCAAGACAACTGGTGAGACCCGGAAGATAGGGGTTCGAGTGAGGAACCTTTATCAGTTGCATGTAGATGGATGCGCAACAATGGCAGGCAAGGCAGAAGGATTGGTGAGCCGGGATGATGGCGAGTTGTGGCATAGGAGATTGGGTCACCTTCACCATGGAGCCTTGAAGATACTGCAACAGATCACTACAGGGCTTCCTAAAGGCACACTTGCGCAGTCAGATCAATGCAAGGGGTGTACTTTGGGGAAGTTTGTGAAAGCCACCTTTCACGAGAAGGATAGTCCCGCCACGACGATCCTTGAGAGAATTCACACAGACGTGTGTGGACCTTTCTCAGTTGCTTCGACAGCAAGACACAGGTATTATGTGATTTTTGTTGATGATTTCTCTCGTAAGTGCTGGATCTTCTTCATGCAGAAGAAGAGCGAGACATATTCAAAGTT
Organism: Pinus tabuliformis; assembly: GCA_031772625.1. Lineage (NCBI taxonomy): Eukaryota > Viridiplantae > Streptophyta > Pinopsida > Pinales > Pinaceae > Pinus > Pinus tabuliformis. Next base: position 1,818,862,029 of record CM062817.1, read on the forward strand.
CTGTGAATTCAAAGCACTGGTCGAGAAGGAGTCGGGGAAGAAGGTGAAGGCTCTTAGGAGCGATAATGGTGGTGAATACATCTCGGACGAGTTCAAGGATTTCTGCAAGTCAGAAGGGATTCGTAGAGAGCTCATAGCTCCCCATAACCCACAGCAGAACGGGGTAGCTGAGCGGAAGAACAGAACGATTGTGGGTGCTGCACGAGCAATGTTGCATGATGAGGGCCTACCCCTTCACTTGTGGGCGGAAGCATGCAATACAGCAGTTTATGTGCAGAACCGTTGTCCTCATAGGATACTTGGCATGAGTACACCCGAGGAGGCTTATTCTGGTAAGAAGCCTGATCTTTCTCATTTGAGGATTTTTGGTGCTAACGTTTACATGCATGTGACGAAGGATGCCAGAAAGAAGTTGGAGCCGACTGCAGAGGTTGGGATATTTGTGGGGTACACTGATACGCCCCACAACTATCGTGTGTATTTGCCAGACAGTGGTAAAACTGTTGTGCGACGGGATATAAAATTTCAGGAGGAGAAAGCCATGAAGTGTTCGCTTGAGAGGGAGCTACACTTGCATGCAGATGAGGAGCTATTAGTTCCTAAGGATGAGCTTCAAGACGTGGATCAGCCACAGGACGAGGTTCATGGAGTGGAAGAGACCACTCATGCAGCACCAACCATCAGAGGGCGAAAGCGCTTGACAGAAGCTGAGCGACTGGATCAAGATGCAGAGAAAGTTGTAGGACCACCTACAGCCCAACGCAGGCAGAGACAGTCACTTGATTGGTACACTGGATACATGGCTCTTATGAGCAAGTGTGTTGTGACTGAGCCATCCTCTTTCGAGGAAGCTGTGGAGGATCCCGCATGGGTAGACGCCATGGTGGAAGAGTATGATTCTATTGTCAGAAACAGTGCATGGGAGATTGTTCCTAGACCGGAAGGGAAATCAGTGGTGGGTTCGAGATGGATCTACAAAGTTAAGCAGGCAGTTGACGGGAGTGTGGAGAAGTACAAGGCAAGATTTGTTTCCCGAGGCTTTTCACAGATTGAGGGGATCGATTATGAGGAGACCTTTGCACCTGTCGCAAGGTATTCTTCCATACGGACGATTCTTGCTCTCTCAGCGCAGATGGGATGGCACATTCATCAGATGGATGTGAAGACTGCGTTCCTCAACGGAGTCATTGAGGAGGAGGTGTACATTGAGCAACCTGAAGGCTTTGAAGTCTTCAGCAGCGAGTCGCATGTGTGCAGGCTCAAGAGAGCGCTGTATGGGTTGAAGCAAGCGCCAAGTGCTTGGTACACACGGATAGACAACTATTTCACAGGACTTGGATTCTCCAAGAGCGAGGCGGATCCGAACCTATACCAGATTGTGGTGGAGGGTAAGTTGCTTATCATTGTACTGTATGTTGATGATTTGATTCTAACGGGTGATGAGCTGTTGATACTTTCATGCAAGAAGGATCTTGCTACAGAGTTTGAGATGAAGGATTTGGGCCTCCTTCACTATTTCCTAGGATTGGAAATATGGCAGCGCAGTGGTGGACTGTTTGTTTCTCAGGGCAAGTATGCTCGGGAGATACTGGAGAAGTTCAACATGCATGGCTGCAAGCCTGTTGATACTCCTCTTCCTGGAGGTTGGAGGAAGGAGGATGCCACTTCGGGAGAAGAAGTGGATGCCACTGTTTATCGACAGTTGGTGGGGTCGCTGATGTATTTGGTCAATACATGACCTGATATATGCTATGCAGTTAACCAGCTTTCACAAGCTATGGTTAAGCCTACTAAGCTCTTCTGGAAGGCGGGCAAGCATGTATTGCGCTACTCGAGAGGCACATTGGGATATGGTTTGTGGTACAGACAGGAGGATGAGGTGAAGCTATGTGGCTTCACGGATGCAGATTGGGCAGGGAGCCCAACGGACAGAAAGAGCACATCAGGAGGGGTCTTCAGTATCGGATCGACAGTAGTTTCTTGGTACAGCAGGAAGCAGAGATCTGTGTGGATGAGGATGATCCTGGTCGGGTTTTTCGGGTCCAAGCACATCAGGTACCATCATATCAGAGATTGTGTGCAGCGGAGGATCATGTTACTTTCGTACATTCCAACGGAGGATCAGGATGCTGATATTCTGACGAAGGCTCTCACCAGGAGCAAATTCGAGTACCACCGAGGCAGGATAGGGGTTGTTGATAATCCATATCTTGTCGAGAGGGAGTGTTGAGATTGCAACAAGATGATGGAGCTTAGTGAAAAGAGTCGCCTTCACTAAGTGGGCCCGCAGGCTATTTTTGGCGCAAGTCTATTTTTAGACGATGCCTATTTTTAGACATATGGATCATGTCTATGTTTATGGATGATTGATCAAGTTGGGAAAAATAGATGGACTTCTATTTTTGATGAAAGTGTGAGTGATCACAGTGTGAGTGATCAAGTCTATTTTTAGACTGGCTGTCAAAAATAGAAAAGTCAAATATTATTATCTCACAATAATATTTGGACTATAAACTTAATCTTATTCTCTTGGAGCACTTCAGTTTGAGCTACGGAAGTGGCACATGCAGCTGTCAGAAGGAAATTCGTTTTTCTTATGAGTCAGTTGAGTTGTTGCATGCATGACTTCAGTTAGAACTCAAGTGAGTTGAGTTTAGTGGACTGGAGGTACAGTTGATGGAGTTGTGTTCAGTTTAACTTAGTTAAACTGGTTGTAGTTAGTCTAACTGCAGATAGACTAATGATGAGTTGATAAACTAATTATTAACTCATAATACAACTAAAGAATACATCAGTTAACTCAGTTGCATGTCAGTGCATGTTCAGTTCAACAGGGACAAGTGGTAGAGAATCAGATTGCTATCAGTTGTGACTATAGTTGTGCACCAGATCTTGCACAATCAAGGGATTGAGTATGCCAATGAGTTTGCTCACGTATTTGGCCCGCATTTTAGCCTTTGCTCACGTCCACAAAGAGTGAGTGACTATTTTGCAGGTGAAAATCGAGTTTGGGAAGCTATTCTCATCAGTTCTTGAGCAGGTATTGAGCAGTGGAGGCAGGCAAGCAGTGGAAGAGATTTGGAGATCAGATCTGAGCTGTATTGTGTGTAACAGAGGTGGAGATACTTGTGAGAAGTATTATGCTGTGTAATGTTACATGACTCAATCATTAATATACAGATAGTGTGGGGTTTTTAGTGAGATGCTTTCCCCGTGATACATACTGTGTTAATGTGTGAATGCTCTTGATGTTTTATTGTTATTGATGCTGCTATATTCTTGATCAACGTAGAGGAGATTATGTATTATACATGTTCCGCTTAAATTGTATGATCAGGATAATCTCTGTTGAATATGTGTTAAATTATTCAAAATTTCTACATTAAGAACCTGTATTCTCTTGAGGTTCAAGATGCATGCAAAGCCTTGAGGAGCAAGGAAAATGTTAGAGACTTGGTGGTTGAGAGGGAGAGTAAATTACCTCTTAACATGCAGCCCCAGAAGAAGTCTCAGACAATTATAGATGAGAAAAAATTGGAGAAGTGAGCAGAGGGATCACATGCAGCCATACCTCTAGGTGTGAGGTGGGGTGATGTGAAGTGATAGTCCCAAGAAGGATGAAATTGGGCAGGGTCCATTGAGAGGTTTTATCTCATGGATTGTACCTTGCTACGGGAGCCCAAAGTACAGAGTAGCGGGAGGAATCAGTGGGATTGATGCAGACAGAGATCAAAGTGACAGAGGCTAGAGAAGTCAGATACTGAAGAGCGCAGAGAAGGATTGACAACAGTGCAGAAAGGCAGATTCAGCAGAAGCGCAAAGTTTTCAGTTGACAAAGGAAATAGCAGTCAGAGAATTTGATGACAGATGCATCATACTGGTTCAGGTTGGATGTTTTTCTGGAGTTGCTGGAGCAACAACACTAGAGAGAAGTGTTGCATGCAAAATATTCCAAAGGTTCAGGATTAGGATCGAGTTGAATTCCTTTCTTGTTGAGAGGGAGTGTTGAAAATAGCAACAAGAAATGATAAAAATAGAATCCAGAATATTCCAATTTTAATTTGTCCTTGAATTAAAATTGTGAATTAAATTCGAATTTAGTCTCACCAGCTGCTTGAAAAATAATTAATTAATTCATCTTGAGTTAATTAGTTGGAGAAATTAAAGTTAGAAGTCTTTCTGAAGTCATGCAACATTTATCCCTTAAATTAATGAGATTATCCCTTAATTAAGGAGATAAGATTGAGTTATATTTGAGTTGTAATTAGTTAGCTCAGTTTACTAAGTTAAGTCCAGTTAAATTAGTTCCAAACTATTTGGGGAACTAATTGTGATTTTAGTCAGTTAATGTGTGCATGCATCCAACTAGTGTACTCTAGATAACTGAAGATTCTCTCATCAGTAACTCATGCATGTCTATTCTAAGAAAGACCCAGTTGAGATTAAAGACAGGGACAATGTACTATTAGTTGCATGTTTTCTCCTATAAAGGAAACTCATGCATGCAGAAGGAATAAGGTTCCTTGAGGATTGCGCAGTTTTACAGGGTGTGAGATTAGTGTTACACTTGGTAATAGGAGGATCACCAAGGAGAAACTGCCCAAGGAAATAGGAGGCTTGGAGGGAAGAGGAGAAGGTTTGTGAGAAGCCTTGTTTGCCTGTGAGCATCCAGGAGGATTGTACTGAGAGTTGGTTAGCTGTGAGAGCTAAGGTTTTGTATTATTCTGATATATTTCCACCTTGTATGATAATACAAATAGTTGGGTTTTTAGTTGAGGCTTTCTCCTAAGTATTCTTCTGTGTTTCATGTGCATTGATTCTTCTTCTGGTTATATGTGTTCTACTTGTTCTTGTTCAAATCTTTTAAAACTCTACTAATTGATAGTAGAAGTAGATTATAGTATTTTTCTTTAGTTATATTTCATTATCAGATTAATCTACATTCATAATTTCTACATGGTATCAGAGCTAGCTGATCTATAGAGAAATTTCTACATGGTATCAGAGCCAAGTTTATCGGAGCTGTGAATGGTATACAGAGAAGAGAATTCGAAGTTTGAAGTTCGGGTTTGCAGGTGCAAATAGAATTCTTATCATACTTCAAGGTTGGCCAATGGCATTCTATGGCTTGAGACTCGAGTATGCCTTGGAAGGTAGCTCGAATTACATATCATGGAAAGATCGCATGGAGGCTATATTAGAAGACAATGGGTTGAAGTATTTCTTTGATCAAGAAATCCCAAAGCCAGGTTCAACTAATGCACAAGAGTTGGCTGAGTGGAAGAAGTGTGTGGCGAGGGCGAGACAGATCATCCTTGAGGGATTTCGAGACCATATTGTCTCAAGTCTCCATGGGAAGGATACTCCATATTCAATGTTTAAGACATTGAAGGACCTCTACTAGAATAGTAGCAACCAAAGGAAATTGGCGCTCAAGGATAAGCTTTGAAGAATCAAGATGGAGAATGGTGATACTATTTCCACATATTTGAACAAGCACACCACTTGCAGAGATGAGCTTGGAAGTGTGGGAATAACTACTATCGATGATGATATGGTGAGCCTCACTCTCCTTGGCCTTCCAAAGAGCTGGAATAGCTACCAAGACTCTGTGAATGGCAGGGAGAAACTACCAGATTGGGAACGACTGTGGTCGGATCTCATGCAGGAGGAGATCAGGAGGAGCACACGAGATGGTTCTTCATCCAAGGATGATGATGAAGAAAATATGGCCTTAGTGAGTAAGGCAAGGAAAGGAAAGGGGAAGGATTCCCATTCCAAACCAAATTCTTCTCATGGAGGGAAGAAGGGTGACGAGTCTAAAGTGAGATGCTTTAATTGTTACGAGATGGGACATTATGCGACTAATTGCCCATCGAAGAAGTCCAAGAAGGGATCGTCGGACCTGTAGTACTACACCTTAGTCTACTTGTAATTCTACACCTCAGACCTGTGGTTCTTAGACTTGTGAAGGGTCTAGACTTAGTAATCTATTTCAGAGAATCATTCTAATAAGGAGGGACAATCACCTATAATAGTTCATCTTTTGGCAGAGAGAATTATCTTAACATATCTCAACAAATATGTGGAGAATTAAACCATACCTCAGATTACATTGCCACCTGTAGGAGATCATTTAAGGCTCGAACCTATGATAGAAGTGGACTATTACTTGAAGTCTCTTCACTTGTATCAGCTCAAACAACTGTCACCTATCCTTCGGACCTATGTAGACTTATACGTTATATCCTCAAAATTGTTACAAGTAAAAGCAAGGTGGTAGTAATCTAATCCTTGAGTTAACTATGGACCAGTTGAAGTTAGAGATTGAGTTTGAGCGTGGGTAGAGGTAGTAGTCATTGATTCAGCAACAAAATAGGTGGAGGCACCACCAAAGATGAAGACAGAAAAAGACTGAATTTCCCATGAACCATAACCAAATATAAATCGAGTTTTTGACCGAGCAAAAGCATAAGTGTTGAAGTATTAATGAGCATAATTGGAAGAAACCCATTGATATCTCTGAAGTGAATTACATACATCATTTGTAGCAAGTGTTGAAAAATGAAGTAATTAAAGTTCTGGACAGTGAAGTAATTGGAGCCTTGGGTGTTGGAAATAATACTGAGAGGGGGGGGGGGGTGAATCAGTATTATTACATCAATAAAAAATTTTCATTTCCATATTTAGATTCATATATGCTACTTCCACAACTTCTTATGATTCAGTTAATTGATCTTCAATGATTGCATTAGAACATTATTAACCATATTAATAGTAAACGGGTGCAGTAAAATAGAACAGATCATCACACATAAGCCACACACGTGAACACCATTATATAAGGTGGAAACCCAATGTGGGAGAAAACCACCTGCTGCAAGTCATCTCAATCTTCTTCTTAATAAGAAAATCCTTTTACAAAAGTTCTATACTAGTTCAGTCCTTTACTAGTATGCAGGCTACTACCTGCAGAGAGCTACAACCCTCTCTCGTTCTCCAGTCTCTCCTGGAAGGGAGCTACAACCCCCATAGTTCTTGTACTAGTCGATCCATTTACTAGTACGCAGGCTGCTACCTGCTATAATGCTCCAAAGTTTTCAACTGCTACCGGAAGGGAGCTACCACCCCCTTAGCTCTTGTACTAGCTAAGATACTAGTACATAGGCGCTAGCCTACAATATTCTCTCCTCCAGGTACCACGTTTCATACATTTTCATACTGGATACTCCTGAAGCACAACACATAATATGAAAGGCCACGTTTCATCCAATTTTCATACTGGACCTGTTACACTAAAATTTGTCACCATGACTATTTGTAGTCAGTATGGCTCCATCAATAACCATATTGTCCTCCTTGGCAAGTCTTATACCTCTGCTCCTCATGTCAAACTCCAAAAAAGAGAGAAAGCCTTTAAAAAATCAATATAACTCTGGTTCCACACTTTCTCTTACTCTTACCTGCGGGCCCACACCTCAAGTACATAATACATGCGTACTTGTATGCTCTGTCTGTAAAGGGGTGGGTGTGTACCCCTGTAAAAGTCAAAAGGCGCAAGTTTTACTTCAAAAAACTTACTTGCGGTTGATTCTAGAGCATTCTAGAAGATGGTTTGACATGGATTGAGCGCCTCCAGATGGTTCATGCATCCCAATGAAAGAGGAACTTATCCCATGAAGAGGGGAGCTATCCCTTTGAAAGAGGGGCTTATCCCATTGATGGTGGACCTGTTTAACTTCCTCCAAAGCATTATAAATACAAGCATTGGGCCAGAGGCAAAGGAGGTTGAAAGCTGAACATTCCTAAGGGTAGATGCTGCTGAAATTAGGACTCCCTTATAGAGCTTGAGAGGAGAGATCACATTCCTTTCTTAGCTTCATTTGGAAGTGGGTGAGCTGATCAAAGTAGAGGAGAACTCTTGCTGGACCCTGGGAGGGACCTGCACAACACCAAGGCATTGGTTGTAAGGTTTCTTTTGTTTCCAATTAATACAATTAAGTTCATTTTTCTCAACAAGTTGTTATATATAATTTGTTTCATAAAATCCTTGGTCTTTATGATGAATATGTTTTATTATATGAGTTATTCAGGTGCTATGTAATCATTTGCTTGTTTGTGTATGCAGGCTTCAAGGAGAGGAGCTCATCTGGATCGAAATGTCTTGGCCGCTACAAACAGCGTTGGACTAAAGGTAAGCCTTAAACACCTGGTTGCTTTTATTTTAAATTCATATTTAGGGAAAGATAGTGCTTGATTGTTTTGTTTGTCACTAGAAAAGCCTTAGTTTCTAGGGAGGTCGGTTTTGTCTGCAAAATTGACTCTTTCCGCATGACAGGACCCATTAATATCATTGAAGCACATAATCAATCAATCTTCTAAATCACCCAAACACCAGATCAATACATATACAAGGATAATATGTGTGTTAGCAACCTGATCTAGTCCATTGGATCACATAAATATGAGTCATTATGATCCTGATCCATTACTAGATCTCATCCATCAACACAATCAATCAAACTGAATATGTAGAATACTGACACCATTAAATAGTCATCAAAACACATCAACAACCTGAACCACCTGTAACTTTAAACATCATAGCTCAAATGGTATACGCTACTACAATGAACCAAACCTGCGTACATACGCGCTTTCACCAAAGCCAACCCATGTACAAATCTATAAATATTCAATCATGACTTGCAACGATTTCAAACTTAAGTTATACCCAGTTCAGATCATTACAAGCGTTAGTATACAGATCTAGAATAAGCATAATCAACTATATAGAGATAGTTTATTTCAAACCATTTGATCGATCTATCCTTAAATCTTGTTCTCCATCAACCGGTGAGATCCCTCTTTAGCTCAGATCGAGATCTGCAACATAACCCAATCAGAGTATTCCAGATCTAGTACTTTATCAGCTATTCAATAATTCAGATGATCCTTTGCCAAATGATCTCCTTCCTCTTTTATAGTCTTAGGCCTTTCACAATACCATGGTCCAAAACCATAATAACACAATACCACGGACCCAATACTTGGGATCAACACTTTTGGATGCAATACCACGGATCAAAACCATAGGATCAAAAACTGTCAGACTAATACCATGAACCAACCATGAAAGTGTGTGAGATCAACACTTTTGGATGCAATACCACGGACCAAAACCATAGGATCAAAAACTGTCGGACTAATACCATGAACCAATCATGAAAGTGCGTGAACTTTTATCTTGCATGAAGGGAACTTTTCTCTGCATGAAAGTGCGTGAATGTTTCTCTACATGAAAGAAACTTTTCTCTGCATGAAAGTGCGTGAACTTTTCTCTACATGAAAGAAGCTTTTCTCTGCATGAAAGTCCATGAACTTTTCTGTACATGAAAGAAACTTTTATCTTCATGAAAGTGCGTGAATTTTTCTCTACATGAAAGAAACTTTTATCTTCATGAAAGTGCGTGAACTTTTCTCTTATGAAAGAAAATTTTATCTTCATGAAAGTGCGTGAACTTTTCTCTACATGAAAGAAACTTTTATCTTCATGAAAGTCCGTGAACTTTGAAAATAACTTTGCTGCACTATAATTTATCATCTGTGTGATTTGCCATCAAGGACAACACTTGTCTCATAATGCCAACAATCTCCCCCTTTGGACTTGATGGCAAAGCTAACTTGTCATATTAAGAACTGTCATTTGATTCCTTTGAGTTGTCCGGCATCCCATGCATTCTGTCACATCTGATATCTCTTCCGTAGATTCATCTAGATATATATAAGTGAGTTGATCTTCTACGAGATGGTTGCCATCAAGTACAACACATGCATCATAATTCCAACAATCTCCCCCTTTGGAATTGATGGCAACAATACCAAATCACTCTCCCCCTTTGACATCAAGGGCAAAGGGCGGACCAAGATATTCTCTTCCTTTGCTGTCCATACTCCCCCTGAGTACCTGCTGAAATCTCTGAATGAGCTCCCCCTTTTTATATGCCATGGTGCACCAATCTATCCATGCTCTTTCTGAAAATATGCTGAAATCTCTGGTCTGCTGAAATATGTTGTTCATGCTCCCCCTGACTGTAAGCAAGGTCTGCAAAAAGATGTTCTACAAGAAGAACATGACTCTATACATCATAAATGACCTTCCTATCACCAAAGACTCATACATACATCTATCTCCCATCACAATGGTGATATACCAAAAGTTTACATATGATAACATAAGAGAATAACATCATTCATCCCAGGCATAGTGGGGAAACCAACATAGGCCGTTACATGACCTGAAGAGATCTCATCAAATGACTACAATAGATAGAGACACACTATTACATCATGAGTCTTGATATGACCTTTACATCGAATGATATACATGACATTTATAATAGAGACCAAACACCTAAATAAGATCATGATAAACATCAGCAACAACACTATATGATCTGCTCCATAGCATCTGTCAACAGCAACTAGACTAGCAACTTGTATTAGTGCATGAATCATCAAGGTATGTCCGTATCAACTCATCCTTTTGAACAGAATTCTGTATATACAGAATCATTCACATTCTATCATATGTGAGAAACACCATAGCAATCCAGATCTGCATGAACCAAGTATCAACAATTGGGAATATCTGCATCAATCAACATATGTACGAAACAACCTATCATCATATAGGTAAGAACTCATCATCATCATGTATCCAACAATGCAACTTTGAATAATCATCCATGTATCCAGCCAAAAATCCTCATTCATATATGTGCCAAGAACAATAGGAATCCTGCATCATAACTGTAATATATGATCTTTATGCATATGACGACAACAACATATGAGTGACTCATCATCAAGTAAAGAAGATGTGAATTCAAGCTATGTACTTCTCCTTATCCTTATGAAGATCACCATGTAAGCACCATTAGAGAATCAACCACAAATCTGATCTATATAACCCCAAGAATCATCTGAACAACTCATAACCATATCATAGCAAGATGAATCATTTATCCATATAAGCATCATCACCAAGGACCATAATGCCAACAATGCATTAAAAGCATATGCTCCCCCTAAACCTGTGCCATCTTGTTTACTGTCAGATCTGATCATGCATATCAGCAAGAAGTATCAAGACATCATCATTATCAAGTTAGAAACAAAACACTTCTAACCATCAAGTCATTTCCACACATCATCAAAAAAATCAACCAGAGCAAATAATAAACTGAATCATATCAGACCCTGCTAACATATACGTGACTGAGCAGTGACTAACTCGCGTATATACGCGACTTCCCTTTATGAAACTTGCATATGAGATTTAGGACACTGAAGTTTTACACTTCCAGCTCCCTCTGATTCTGTTATGTCTGTATGTTGTGCTGTGCCGCCTTTTTCTGACTGTACTTCTTTCTTCTTCCACATCTTCAAGTGTGATGATGATGTTTTCTCCTTTTGGTATGGTGCCCATACTTTGTTCCTGCATTCCTTAGCTATATGTCCAAGCTTGTTACATGTGTAACATCTTACATGTCTCATATTTCTTCTATAGCAATCAACAGCTCTGTGACCAAACATATTGCAAGCAAAGCGATATCCATTAAAGTACCTTGAATGTGACGATCTTTCTGCATGATGGTCTTGAAACCTTCTTCTTCTACATCTGGCTGCAACATGTCCAAGATTATGACATACATAACATTCAACATTATTCATAGAAGGAGTAAAATATTTTCTTTGAAGAATTTCTTTCCTTGGTTGATGATGAGATTGACCTTCCATCTCCTTATTGAGCATTTCAGATTTTGCAGTTGAGTCCCTTGTCTTACTTTGTGAACTAGATTCACCTTCAATAGATTCAAGAAAACCAAGACCAGTTTTGATAGCGGGAGATCTTTGACTATTAAGAATATCATCCAAGACTTTAGTACTATCTTGAAATCGTAATAGTTTATCCTTTTCTTCTAATTTATCTTTTAGAATATTTACCTCAACTTGATGTTGCTCTTCCTTTTCAAGATACTGCTTCTTCACGTTTTCTTCATCATTTCTTTCTTCTTCCAACTGACGTCTTAGTACAAGAACTTCATTTTCATGAGCTTGGAGTAGTTCTTTATTCTGCTTCTTTGATTCTTCAAGATCTTCTTTTAGCGAGCGGATCATGGCTTCAAGACTTTCATAGTAACTGGATCTATCTCTAAGTTTCTTGATGGTTGTGCTTCTTTCATTGACTTCATCTCTTAGTGATGTTACTTCATCCTGCAAATTTTGATATTTGTCCTTGAATAACTTCCTTACCTTGTTTCCTTCCTCTAGTTGAGCTTTTAGTTTGGTAGCTTCTTCTTTGAAGACACATTCCCTTTTGTTCAATAGATCTTGTTGATCTCTAATTTTGTCTGTAAGCCTTTTAAATTCTACCTCTATTTGATATCTTTCTTGCTCACCCATAAAAACAAATTCAGTTGTTTCGCTATCACTTTCATATTTTCCAAATGGATAGATAGCTGGAACATCAGCGGATAACAAATTCATGCCTGATGGTTCATCTTCATTCTGAAATGATTCTGAATCTGAAGTGCTTCTTCCACATAATCCCCAATCGATTCTCCAACTGTCATAGTTCTTCTGAGATGTCTTCTTCTCCTTAGGCGCTTCTTTCTTAAGCTTCTTTCCCATTGTTCCATGGATCTCCTTCAAGCGATCAAGCTTCTACAAAAGAACCTGCTCTGAAACCAATTGTTGGAAATAATACTGAGAGGGGGGGGGGGTGAATCAGTATTATTACATCAATAAAAAATTTTAATTTCCATATTCATATTCATATATGCTACTTCCACAACTTCTTATGATTCAGTTAATTGATCTTCAATGAGTGCATTAGAACATTATTAACCATATTAATAGTAAACAGGTGCAGTAAAATAGAACAGATCATCACACATAAGCCACACACATGAACACCATGATATAAGGTGGAAACCCAATGTGGGAGAAAACCACCTGCTGCAAGTCATCTCAATCTTCTTCTTAATAAGAAAATCCTTTTACAAAAGTTCTGTACTAGTTCAATCCTTTACCAGTACGCAGGCTACTACCTGCAGAGAGCTACAACCCTCTCTCGTTCTCCAGTCTCTCCTGGAAGGGAGCTACAACCCCCATAGTTCTTTTACTAGTCGATCCATTTACTAGTACGCAGGCTGCTACCTGCTACAATGCTCCAAAGTTTTCAACTGCTACCGGAAGGGAGCTACCACCCCCTTAGCTCTTGTACTAGCTAATATACTAGTACGTAGGCGCTGGCCTACAATCTTCTCTCCTCCAGGTACCACGTTTCATACATTTTCATACTGGATACTCCTGAAGCACAACACATAATCTGAAAGGCCACGTTTCATCCAATTTTCATACTGGACCCATTAATATCATTGAAGCACATAATCAATCAATCTTCTGAATCACCCAAACACCAGATCAATACATATACAAGGATAATATTGTTGGAAATAATACTGAGAGGGGGGGTAAATCAGTATTATCAAGTTCTTTTAATAAATCTTCCTTATTTATTCTTTGAATTATTTTTGCATGTCAGTACCATAAAATAATGAGCTTGAACAAAGAAAACAGATAGTCACACCAAAGAACACAAGATGTAAGGTGGAAACCCAATGTGGGTGAAAACCACCTGCTGCAATATGTCTCTATCTTCTTTCAAATTAGAAACTCCTTTTACAATGGTTTTGTACTGGTGCAGTCCTTTACCAGTACGCAGGCTGCAACCTACAGAGAGCTACAACTCTCTCTCGTTTTCCAGTCTCTCCTGGAAGGGAGCTACAACCCCCTACTTCTTTTCTTTCAAGGACCACTTTTCATAAATTTTCAAACTGGATCCAAGAACATCAAAAACCCATCAACTACACTTGCATCATCAATCTCTGATTTCACCAAAGCCAACCCACATACAGATTTGCAAATATTTCCTTATAACTTTGCAGTTGTTACATCAGACATACCCAGATCATAACATGTGTAAAATAAAACATGCATCAATAATTCAGACCCAGATTATTAGATTTATAGATAAAGCGTATGCCACATATCACAGATCAAAATCATATAGAGATACCACTATTCCAGCCTTAAGATTTTGACCCATCAATAGAACTTATCCTTCTCCTTACGCTCAGGTTCCTTCTTCATTCAGATCCAGATTTGCACCAAAACCCAATCACAATATTCCAGATCTAGCACTTTATCAGATATTCGATAATTCAGAAGATACTTTGCCAAATGATCTCCTTCCTCTTTTATAGTCTTAGGCCTTTCACAATACCACGGGCCAAAACCATAGGATCAAAAAACTGTCGGACTAATACCATGAACCAACCATGAAATTGCGTGAGATCAACACTTTTGACGAGGTACCATGGTCCAAAACCATAGGTTCAAATACCAAGGACTAACTACCATGGACAAAAGGTAAGTTCTCCAACATATACGCGCTTTTCCTTGCATGAAAGTGCATACCATGGTCCAAAACCATAGGTTCAAATACCAAGGACTAACTACCATGGACCAAAGGTAAGTTCTCCAACATATACGCGCTTTTCCTCATAGGTTCAAATACCAAGGACTAACTACCATGGACCAAAGGTAATTTCTCCAACATATACGTGCTTTTCCTCATAGGATCAAATACCAAGGACTAACTACCATGGACCAAAGGTAAGTTCTCCAACATATACGCGCTTTTCCTTGCATGAAAGTGCGTGAACTTTTTCTCTACATGAAATAAACTTTTCTCTGCATAAAAGTGCGTGAACTTTTCTCTACATGAAATAAACTTTTCTCTGCATAAAAGTGCGTGAACTTTTCTCTACATGAAATAAACTTTTCTCTGCATATAAGTGCGTGAACTTTTCTCTACACTATAATTTATTATCTGAGATGAGTGGGTTGCCATGAAGTACAACATATGTATCATAATGCAAACAATCTCCCCCTTTGGACTTGATGGCAACAAAAACCAATCACTCTCCCCCTTTGACATCAAGGGCAAAGGGTTATGCTCCCCCTAAGAAGATGCTCCCCCTGACTATAAACCAGATCTTCAAAGAAGAGCCATAATCCATGACCATGAAAGAGACGTATTGCAGCAATATTCAGACCAGCATCCATGATCTCCTTCTGTACTTCCTCCATAATGCCAACAATGCATGATATGCTCCCCCTAAACCTGTGCCATTCAATCTTTGACCAATCCGCAACCCAGCACATGTACACATATACTTCAGATGAACCTTGCGTACAACCAACAATCAGAAGAGATTCAACAACAAGATGATGCATCAACAACCCCCAGCTTTTTCCTGAGGTATTCAAAGGTCTCCCTAGGCAATGGTTTGGTGAGTATATCAGCAACCTGTTCCTTAGAAGGAACATACTCCAACTTGACCTTTTGTTCAAGCACTTGTTCCCGGAGAAAGTGATACTTGATTGGTATGTGCTTGGTTTTTGAATGCATGATTGGGTTCTTTGAAATGCTGATTGCACTTGTATTATCACATAAGATGGAGATGGGTGGTGTACAAGTGATTTGAAAATCCTGCAAGGTCTGCATCATCCAAAGGAGTTGAGTGCAGCAAGATGCAGCAGCAACATATTCTGCTTCAGCTGTAGACAAGGCAATCAAACTCTGTGTCTTGCTGAACCAAGATACTAATCTGGAACCCATAAAGAATGCACCACCACTTGTGCTTTTCCTGTCATCCACGTTTCCGGACCAATCTGCATCTATATAAGCATGAAGTATGAGATCTGTATCTCTAGGATACCATAAGCCATAGTTTTGAGTCCCTTGAAGATATTTGAAGATTCTCTTTACTGCCTGAAGATGAGTTTCCTTTGGATTTTTCTGAAATCTTCCAACTATTCCCACTGCATGCATGATGTCTGGTCGAGTACTTGTCAAATAAAGTAGACTTCCAATCATAGATCTGTAAGTTGGTTGATGCACTGCTGCTGATTCATCGTTTGCACTGAGGTTACATCCTGTGACCATGGGTGTACATACTGGTTTTTCTTCTTCCATACCATATTTCTTCAAAATCTGATTGAGATACTTGGTTTGAGACAAGAAGATCCCTCCTTCATTTTGTTGGATTTGCAAACCAAGAAAATATGTCAGTTCTCCCAGCAAGGACATTTCAAATTCTTTCTGCATCACCAAGGCAAAGCTTTGACTCATAGCTTCTTCATTGCTGCCAAAGATAATGTCATCTACATACACAACAAGTATCAACAATTTGTCATTTTCAACTTTTATATAAAGATTGTTGTCTGCTGATCCTTTTGAAAAACCTTGTTGATGAAGATATTTGTCCAAACGATAGTACCAAGCCCTTGGAGCTTGTTTGAGGCCATAGAGAGCCTTTTTCCATCTGCATACAAGATTTGGATCATTTCCAAGAATGAAACCATCTAGCTGCTCAATGTATACTTCTTCTTCCAAGTCTCCATTTAGAAAGGCTGATTTCACGTCCATTTGAAATACTTTGAAGTTTTGAAAGCTTGAGAGAGCAAGGAACATTCGGATGGCCTCAAGTCTTGCAACAGGAGCAAAAGTTTCTTCAAAATCTATTCCTTCTTGCTGCGCATACCCTTTACAAACAAGTCTGGCCTTGTTTCTAATTACTTCTCCATTTTCATTCAATTTATTTTTGAAGACCCATTTTGTTCCTATAACATTCTTATCCTTTGGTCTAGGAACCAGCTCCCAAGTGTTTTTCTTTTCGATCTGCTCAAGTTCTTCATCCATTTCTTTGACCCAACATTCATCTTTGCATGCCTCTTTCACATTTTGTGGTTCAGTGGAAGAGAGTAATGCCAAATAGCTTGAAGCTTCTGCAATTGTTCTTCTTGTTTGTACACCTGCTTCTTTCTGTCCCAAAATCTGAGATTCTGGATGATTCTTCTGAACATATCTGGATGGAGTCTTCTCTTCTATCCTTATCTGCTCCTCTGGTTCTTCTTGAGGTTCTTCTTCTTCATCATTCTGTCTTTGAGGATGGCCTTCATCTTCTTCGATATCTTCATGATTTACTTGCCTAGGAATGTATCCCTTCTCATCAACCACTACATCAATGCTGTCAACAATTCTTCCAAGTCTTTTATTATAGCACTTGTATGCTTTGCTGTGTGGAGAATAACCAAGAAGGATGCCTTCATCTGCTCTAGGTTCAAGTTTGCCAAGTTGCTCATCAGTATTTTTAATATAGCATTTGTTCCCAAAGATTTTGAAGTGTTTTACTGAAGGAGTCTCACCATACCAGAGCTCATGAGGGGTTTGAGTGCTGTTCACTCAGACATTTGTTTTGTTGAGAATAATAACTGCAGCATGTGCTGCTTCACCCCAGAAAGTTGCAGGAGTTCCAGATTCATCAAGCATAGCACGAGCCATTTGTTGGACAGTTCTGTTCATTCTTTCCACCACTCCATTTTGCTGAGGAGTTCTAGCTGTAGAGAATTCTCTTCTTATCCCATGTTCTTCATAGAAATCGAAAAATTCATTTGAGGTAAACTCCCCACCTCTGTCGGATCTAAGACACTTAATTTTGTATCCTGATTCATTTTCAACCAAGGCTTTAAAGGATTTGAATTTTTCGAATGCTTCATCTTTGTGCTTCATAAGTCCTAACCAGACGAACCTGGAGAAATCATCAATGAATAATATCAAGTATTCTTCTCCTCGAGGTGTCCTTTTCCTGAATGGACCACATGTATCTATATGTACTAGCTCAAGAGGCATGCTAGCTGATCCTTCCTTTTCCGGAAAGGTAGTTCTGGTTTGCTTTCCAAACTAACATGATTTTCATATGGTGTTGTCTAGAACTTTGATATCTAGAAGACCACGAACTGCTTGATATTTGCATGCTTTCCTTATTTGTGAAAAGCTTAGATGCCCCAACCTCCGGTGCCATAACCAGTGCTCATCATCCTTGCTCAGATAGAATTGTTGTTGTACTTCTTCAAATATGTATAGATTATTTGGAGTTCTTTTACCTTTGATCAATGTTTTACCTGTATCAAGATCACGAACAAGACATCCATTTGATCTGAATATCACCTCGGTTCTTTGATCACACATCTGGCTGACACTTAGAAGATTATGTTTCAATCCATCAACATACAAAACATTTCCAGCTTTGACCTTTTCTTTTAACTGAGCAGTGCCTTTTCCTTTTATAGTTGCAGGAGTATCATTTCCAAAAGAAACTTTCTTTCCTTTATCTAGAGCAGAATATGATTCAAGTTTTTCTTTATCACCTGTCATATGCTTCGAACATCCACTGTCAATGTACCATAGATTTTCCTGTCCCTCTGCATAAAATGCTATCCCACATCTTTCTGTTTGTGGTTCCTTTATTCTCCATGTTTTGGTGCTTGAGGCTTGTTCCTTTGTCTGCTGAAACCTGCTCCTGCATTCAGAATCTTCATGACCAAAGTTATTGCAAATATAACATTCAACTTCATTTTCAAGAACCGAAAAGTTGTTATAGGTCCTTTTTGTAATCCCGGTCATACTTCTTTGTTTTTGAGCTTCTCTAGTCATGATCGTTTTATATGCAACACATTGAGCTGCTTTGTGACCAAAGTTATGGCAAGAAAAGCATTGTCCATTGAAGAAATTTCTGCGGTTATCAAATCTTCCAGCCAAACGATTGTAATTTCTATTGTCATTCATTCTTGAAGCAAATTGAGAGGATTTTACATGTGGCTGGTTGTAGCTTTTGTTCATCCTTAAGACAGATTGCCCCTAATTTGCCTGATAGTCTTTGTTTGTAACTGGTCCCTGCTTTACTTGGTGATCTCCATTGTGCTTTTGCTCATTCCTTCTTGCTGCATCAAGATAACTCTTTGAGGTGGATGCTTGAGAAGTTTCTCCATTATAGCCCAGACCTGTCTTGTTTAGAGGAGAGCGCTGTACATTGATGATCTCACCCAGAGTTTCAGATCCTTTGACAAACTTAAGATTAATAGCCTTTGTTTTCTCAATCTCTCTTCTAAGACCAACAATTTCGCCTTCTAACTTTTCAAGATATTTTTCTTTTTCATCAATTTGAAGTTGTAGAGTATCAATGATCCTATTCTTTTCTTCTATACATGTCTTGAGTCTAGAAATTTCTTCACAAAAGCTATCCACATCTATAGCATCCATGTAATCATCATCTTCAAATGCCATTAAGAGTTTATAGTCATTACCTCGTTCATCTTCGTCACTATTTGATAGACCATCACTATCTTCATGAGTGTAGTAGCTTTTCTTATTTGCAATCGGTTTCTTGTTCCATCTAGCAGGTTCCTTTCCTTTATCCTTATGAGGACATTTTGCAGCATAATGACCTACTCTTCCACAAGCAAAGCATTTAAAATGTAACTTACCTCTGAACCTTCCAGTTCCCCTTTGAAGATTTCTGACAAAATTTGATTCTTCTTCTTCTTCTTCTGGCACGTGACTTGCTTCATAATAGTCTCCTTTGCCTGAAGCCTTGAAAATAGCTTCTCTTCTGTCTGATGGACCTCCCTTTCTCATTTCATAAGCAGTTAGAATTCCGTGTAGCTGAGACATAGTAAGAATTCGTAGATTTTCCTTTTCTTCTATTGCAGACACTTTAGATTCAAACTTGGGGGACAATGATCTTAGAAATTTTTCAACCACAATAGCCTCTTTTATTTCTTCACCCAAGTTTTTCATGCAATTAACAATCTCATCTACCCGAAGGAAATAGTTAGCCACACTTTCATCATTATACATTCTGAGATTCTCATACTGAATCCTGAGGGTTTGAAGTTTAGCACGCTTTACCTGTTCATCTCCTTCGTAGCTCAAGACAATCTTGTCCCATATTTCTTTTGCGGATTTATATTGCATAACCTTCACGAATTTTGTTTGAGATAAGCATCCCAGCAGAGTATTGACTGCTTTAGAATTTGTTTCATATTTCTTCTTTTCAACCGTATCTGTAGGAGTAGCTGAAGGAAAAGTGTAGCCTGTATCTATGATATCCCAAACTTCTGTACCAAGAGATTGAAGATAGGCAGTAACTCTTACCTTCCAATAATTGAAGTTTGTCCCATCAAAAATTGGTGGCCTGATTGATGCTTCCCTCTCGTAGTTGCTCAAGATGAATGATCTTCCTTCAAGCGATCAAGCTTCTCTGAAGGACCTGCTCTGATACCAATTGTTGGAAATAATACTGAGAGGGGGGGTGAATCAGTATTATCAAGTTCTTTTAATAAATCTTCCTTATTTATTCTTTGAATTATTTTTGCATGTCAGTACCATAAAATAATGAGCATGAACAAAGAAAACAGATAGTCACACTAAAGAACACAAGATGTAAGGTGGAAACCCAATGTGGGTGAAAACCACCTGCTGCAATATGTCTCTATCTTCTTTCAAATTAGAAACTCCTTTTACAATGGTTTTGTACTGGTGCAGTCCTTTACCAGTACGCAGGCTGCAACCTGCAGAGAGCTACAACTCTCTCTCGTTTTCCAGTCTCTCCTGGAAGGGAGCTAAAACCCCCTACTTCTTTTCTTTCAAGGACCACTTTTCATAAATTTTCAAACTGGATCCAAGAACATAAAAAACCCATCAACTACACTTGCATCATCAATCTTTGATTTCACCAAAGCCAACCCGCATACATATCTGCAAATATTTCCTTATAACTTTGCAGTTGTTACATCAGACATACCCAGATCATAACATGTGTAAAATAAAACATGCATCAATAATTCAGACCCAGATTATTAGATTTATAGATCAAGCGTATGCCACATATCACAGATCAAAATCATATAGAGATACCACTATTCCAGCCTTAATATTTTGACCCATCAATAGAACTTATCCTTCTCCTTACGCTCAGGTTCCTTCTTCATTCAGATCCAGATCTGCACCAAAACCCAATCACAATATTCCAGATCTAACACTTTATCAGATATTCGATAATTCAGAAGATACTTTGCCAATTGATCTCCTTCCTCTTTTATAGTCTTAGGCCTTTCACAATACCACGGGCCAAAACCATAG
Organism: Pinus tabuliformis; assembly: GCA_031772625.1. NCBI lineage: Eukaryota > Viridiplantae > Streptophyta > Pinopsida > Pinales > Pinaceae > Pinus > Pinus tabuliformis. The sequence goes on from CM062817.1 coordinate 1,818,883,147, forward strand.
GATCAAAAACCTATCGGACTAATACCATGAACCAACCATGAAATTGCGTGAGATCAACACTTTTGACGAGGTACCATGGTCCAAAACCATAGGTTCAAATACCAAGGACTAAATACCATGGACCAAAGGTAAGTTCTCCAACATATACGCACTTTTCCTTGCATGAAAGTGCGTACCATGGTCCAAAACCATAGGTTCAAATACCAAGGACTAACTACCATGGACCAAAGGTAAGTTCTCCAACATATACACGCTTTTCCTCATAGGTTCAAATACCAAGGACTAACTCCCATGGACCAAAGGTAAGTTCTCCAACATATACGCGCTTTTCCTCATATATTCAAATACCAAGGACTAACTACCATGGACCAAAGGTAAGTTCTCCAACATATACGCGCTTTTCCTTGTATGAAAGTGCGTGAACTTTTTCTCTACATGAAATAAACTTTTCTCTGCATAAAAGTGCGTGAACGTTTCTCTACATGAAATAAAGTTTTCTCTGCATAAAAGTGCGTGAACTTTTCTCTACATGAAATAAACTTTTCTCTGCATATAAGTGCGTGAACTTTTCTCTACACTATAATTTATTATCTGAGATGAGTGGGTTTCCATCAAGTACAACATATGTATCATAATGGCAACAAATATGTGTGTTAGCAACTCGATCTAGTCCATTAGATCACATAAATATGAGTCATTATGATCCTGATCCATTACTAGATCTCATCCATCAACACAATCAATCAAATTGAATATGTAGAATACTGACACCATTAAACAGTCATCAGAACACATCAACAACCTGAACCACCTGTAACTTTAAACATCATAGCTCAAATGGTATACACTACTACAATGAACCAAACCTGCGTACATATGCGCTTTCACCAAAGCCAACCAGTGTACAAATCTATAAATATTCAATCATGACTTGCAGCGATTTCAAACTTAAGTTATACCCAGTTCAGATCATTACAAGCGTTAGTATACAGATCTAGAATAAGCATAATCAACTATATAGAGATAGTTTATTTCAAACCATTTGATCGATCTGTCCTTAGATCTTGTTCTCCATCAACCGGTGAGATCCCTCTTTAGCTCAGATCGAGATCTGCACCATAACCCAATCAGAGTATTCCAGATCTAGTACTTTATCAGATATTCAATAATTCAGATGATCCTTTGCCAAATGATCTCCTTCCTCTTTTATAGTCTTAGGCCTTTCACAATACCATGGTCCAAAACCATAATAACACAATACCACGGACCCAATACTTGGGATCAACACTTTTGGATGCAATACCACGGACCAAAACCATAGGATCAAAAACTGTTGGACTAATACCATGAACCAACCATGAAAGTGCATGAGATCAACACTTTTGGATGCAATACCACGGACCAAAACCATAGGATCAAAAACTGTCAGACTAATACCATGAACCAATCCTGAAAGTGCGTGAACTTTTCTCTTGCATGAAGGGAAATTTTCTCTGCATGAAAGTGCATGAACTTTTCTTTACATGAAAGAAACTTTTCTCTGCATGAAAGTGCGTGAACTTTTCTCTACATGAAAGAAACTTTTCTCTGCATGAAAGCGCATGAACTTTTCTCTACATGAAAGAAAATTTTATCTTCATGAAAGTGCGTGAACTTTTCTCTACATGAAAGAAACTTTTATCTTCATGAAAGTGCGTGAAATTTTCTCTACATGAAAGAAACTTTTATCTTCATGAAAGTGTGTGAACTTTTCTCTACATGAAAGAAACTTTTATCTTCATGAAAGTGCGTGGACTTTGAAAATAACTTTGCTGCACTATAATTTATCATCTGTGTGATTTACCATCAAGGAAAACACTTGTCTCATAATGCCAACAATCTCCCCCTTTGGACTTGATGGCAAAGCTAACTTGTCATATTGAGAACTGTCATCTGATTCCTTTGAGTTGTTTGGCATCCCATGCATTCTGTCACATCTGATATCTCTTCCGTAGATTCATCTAGATATATATAAGTGAGTTGATCTTCTACGAGATGGTTGCCATCAAGTAAAACACATGCATCATAATTCCAACATTGGGCAGTGAAGTTTTTGAGCTTTTGGAGAGTGAGAATATTGAAAACTTGGAGCAGTTATGTGGAAAGATGATTAGCTGATGAAGTAAGTCGTACATGAATTCTATTTGTTAAAAGGTTAAAGGGTTGGAGCCCTAGAGGTTGGAGCCTCATAAAGCCCAAGTTGGAGCTTGGAAACATGTTTGAGCTTGGTGAATTGAAGGATTGGAGCCCTCTGTTAGTTCCAGTCTTCGCAGCCTGTCACTAGGGATCAACATGAGCTCTTACTATGTTTGGTTTTGTTAGATGTTTTGCACATGATGTTCAGCACAAAACATGTCACAAGTGTGTCCATCAGAAGAAGCTCAGAAAAATATTTCCAACAATATATCACACTCCTGTAACCGGCTCCCGGATTAGAAGATATGATCGAAATGAATGAGTGATTCTTGGTTATGCATGTTTTGAGGTCAGTTGCTGCACACAATGACAAGTTTAGTACAAAATCAGTTTGTGAAATAATGGTAAGGAATTTTTCAAAAGTGAAAGTGTTTTTATTCATAACATACCAAATAACAAAAACCTCCTTCAGTTTATGCATAGGTGCTACTATGTGGGAGATATACAATGATATTTGGAGCTTATATTAAAACAAAGAAATTTTTTCATATTTTTTATTGTTTTAGTCATTTAAGTGCGGGGTTATTTTACAACAGATGAAAAGTAATTTTGCAAAACCCAAAGAGATTTTTGTTAACCATGATCTATATAACAAAAACCGCTTTCATTTTATTCACAGGTGTCACGAATTCGCATATGTGACTAGATCTTTATAGCTCATTTTCACAGATTTAAATTTTTAATGATTTCGGTTTTAGAGATGATTTTGTGGAACAGATTGCGAGCAAATGAAAATTAATTTTCCAAATTTGAGAGAGGTTTTTCTAAAAAATGACCTTAGCTACAAAAACCTATTTCCGGTTTTTAACCAGTGCTATGGTTTAGGAGATACGAGTTCATCTTCAACACCTATTTTCAGAAATTCGACCCAAGTTTAATGTAACTGATTCGATTTTGAAGAAAATGGTTGAGCTCAATCCCTTATTACAAGGATGAGAAAATGTATATATTTTATGAATTTCATAGTGTAGGGGTTGGATTTTGGCAGAAGGTTGGACTTTTGAGAAAGCTTGGAGCTTCATTGTATATTCATATCAGCAGTTTTGGCTAAGGAATAGAGACCAGGGTTTGCAGCACTCTTTGGGATTCATGTGGCATTTTGTTTTGGTATAGTGCTTTCTTTTGTAATTGTGAATTTACTTATGTGTTATGTATGCCATTTTCTATCTTGTTTCTTCTTAACTAAATCAAACAAGGGTAAAGGTAGAATCCATTGAAATTGCAGTGCTCTACCTAGGGTTTGCTTTAGTTTTTGATGTTTTCAGCTGTTTGAAGAGGATCCATGGCTTTTCTTTCCCTCTTCAACTCCTCACTTGTCTAATCTCTCCATCTCATTCAATTTTAAGTGCCAAATCAGTTGCCTACCTTGCCCCATTGAGATCTCTGCAAAACTGAGCCTCATTCCCCGCACCCAAAATCTGCCTTTCCATTGGAGCCAACAAAAACATCATTTTATTCAATCAAACTCTTTTCATACATACCTAGCCTAAAATCAGTCAGCATATCAGTCATCTCAAGCCCTTATTGATCATATTTTGTTGAGATTGACCAGAAGAGAGCCCTCTCCCAACCTGGTAGGGCTAGCTACTAGGTTAAGCGTGATTTAATGTTGCCTAGATCCTACCTTTCTCAGCCTGAGGTAGATTTGGGCTCTAACAACCTAAAACATTATTGTACTCAAACTATTGTAAAAAGATGATTTGTGTCCTCATTTGTTCCTAATAAAATTCAATTTATTTTTATTTTTATTTTTGCTTCTAATTGTAATTGTGAAGAATATTAACTGGCATTAATTATAACAATTGAAATAAATATTGATTCACCTCCCGCTCAGTATTTTAACAATTGGAATCAGAGCCAACTTATTCATAATCAACCTAACAGATGGAAGAAGGATTCTTAGTCACAATGACCAATAAGGATTTAGGAAAAATCCCTCAATTTAATGGAACAAATTTTTCCTTTTGGAAACATAAGATGACATTTTATTTAATGTCTCTTGAACCAGAAGTATGGAAATCAATTCAACATGGGTATAAAGTTCCATCTTCTCCACTAACACATCATGATAGAATAAAATTTTATATAACAAATTCCAAAGTCCATAACAAGTGGAATATCTAATTCAGAATTAATCTGAAGAACAAGATTTCAACGAGTTTCAATCTAGTTGAGGCTGGAAAATGTCAGAAGAATTGGTACTGTCAGGCTACACAGCCAATATTTCTTAACAAATTATGGTAAAGATATCAGCTTTTAGACTTATCTTTGATCCAATGAGCAAGTCTTCAACGAGATGGAATCACGGAACCATACTGAAATGCAATCTATCAAAGGCTGCATATCGTATCTGGCTAGATTTCTAGTTTTGTAGTACACTTCTATAATCCATGTGACAGGAACCTTAACTAGATTTCATCTGGTTGAAGTCGCGTTCATCCGATTAAGTCTTGTTCATCATTTTGTACAAAACTTGCATACTAGTTAAGTTTTGAAAGTGATTAAAATGCACAATTGCACTGGACTGCAATTGTGTATTTGCAATCATTTTGAATGCACATGTCAATTGTGTATTTGCAATAATTTTGAAGGCACATATGAAGAACAAGATTTAATATGATGAAGGTGCATATGCACAATTGATCGCAATTGTGAATTTGCAATCACTTTCAAAACTTAATCTGATTCGCGTGTGCATTGTGCATTTGCAATCACTTGCAAGTTTCATAGAATTTTTTGGAATTTGAAGAACACGATTTAATTCGATGAACAAGACTTCAACGAGATGCAATCTAGTTAAGGTCGTGTGCCACCTCTTGAAGCTTTAACTAGTTTACAAGTTTTGTAGAACATTTCTAGAATCTGAAGAACAAGATTTAATCCAATGAACAAGACTTCAACGAGATGAAATCTAGATTTAATCTGATGAACAAGACTTAACTGAGATGCAATCTAGATTTAATCTGACGAACAAGACTTCAATGAGATGTAATCTAGTTAAGGCTTTTTGCCAGGCCTGTTGAAGCTTTAACTAGATTGCAAGTTTTTGTAGAAAATTTCTATAATCTGATGAACAAGTCTTCAACAAGATGCAATATAGTTAATGTTGCATATCCCCACCTGCCGCCTGCTGAAGCCTTAACTAGATTGCAAGTTTTGTAAAACATTTCTATAATCCGATGAACAAAAATTATTCCAATGAACAAGACTTCAATGAAATTTAATATAGTTAAGGTTGCCTACCCCGCCTGTTGAAGCCTTAACTAGATTGCAATTTTTGTAGAACATTTATGTAATCTGATGAACAAGACTTGAACAGGCGTCAAATATGGAATTAACTACTTTACGCTTCATTAGAAAGTTTTATACAACTAAAACTAAATTCTACATAGTATATGTTTGGGATTGTGATCATTTGACTATATCCAAGCCTCTTTCTAAGATGCTTATTGTTGTAGAGTATCATAATCATAGTTCAAACAAATTTCGTTCCATTATAAAAATCTATCATGCCCATGGTCACTTAGTTATAAAATCCCTAATCAAAACCCTCCACTTGTGTAAGATCACATAGAACCCTTAACATCCAAAAGAACATACTTGGAGTGTTTACTCCAATAAAATGGAGATCAAGATAGGGTTAAAAAAATGTGACAATAATGTGGACATGAATATCATGTGAGTAACATGTATGAAATATTACACACAATTACAACTACTCTGATATCTAAACATGGATTATTATCTATGTATTCTTATCTTTTGTGATTTTTTTTATGGAGCAAGAAGAAGCATGTTGTGAGATTTTTTGGGCCATTAATAAGTAGATTTTGGATTCTTTAACAAGGTTGAAATTTAAAATCACTTATTTAAAATGCTAAGTAATGTTTTTTTATAAAAATTTTAACAAAGTGGCCATATCTTATTTCTTTGTTGTTGGGCATAGAAAACACTTTCTAATGAAAAATTATCATCCTTAATAGATTTTATATGAAAAAGTTATGACCAACAAGGTTGTCAGTTCTATCCACCTCAATGCTTGAACCTTAAGGGAAGGTAGAATAAATTTCCCTAGCAACTCACTTAGAATTGTGCACTTTGTAAATTCCTACGAAGGTTCATTTGAGCCTCCCATAAATTTATGTGTGTATAATTTCATGAGTGACACATAGTTTACTCTCAATTTGAGGCATATTTTGAAAATGATAAATTTTGAAGTGATTGAATAAGTAAAAAAATTTAAGTATGAATGAGAAAGGTTTGGAGGTGGCTTGCAAGTAATTCACTTCTCTCATGTGACCAATATTTATATCATTTGGGATTCTTAGTTTGGAATTTGCCAAGGATGACATCGATCAAGGTGCACAACATCACTGAGATGGAGGCTAGGTGGCAACTGAGATAACGAGGATTGGTAGATTCAATTTTGGACAATCAAGTATCATGTGTACAACAAGATAGTAGTTACCAAGTTCTTCGCTCGATACTAATAAACTCCAATAGTGTCTTTTAACTCATTGAGAGATTCTTTTCAAGTAACTATCAATTTATCAACTTTTTGGGTATCGAGTATCGAGAGGTCAAGACATTGACTGTTGATTTATCCTCTTAAAATTGTTGTAATGCAATATATTTTGATGTGGCAAGCTAGCATGGAAAGTATCAATGGTAGGTCCACATGATTAGATGTGGATTTGGTAGTGTGTGATGGTGACACATGGGAAATAAGATTGCTACATGTTTACTAAGTGGTATGTTATGGATGTTGATGTGGCACTTGGAGGGCATATTTTCAATTGGGCATAACTTTGGATCCATAGCTCAAATTTAGATGAAACTTATATCATTAGAAAGCTTTTAATGAGAAAAAGATGATGGTGGCCTCCAAAATAAGTTTTAAGCTAGTTGAAGGAAGAGGAATCATGACGATCCCCATCTCCATAAAGAAACCTTCGAGGTCAAGTTTGGGTACCTTGCATCCTCGATCAAGCATGAGGGAGTTGGGTATATCATATCCCATGTGCCCCCTTCATCCCTAGGCCAACCTTATGGCATATATATTTGCATATGATATGTACATTTATCCCCATATATGCGATCCCCAACCTCCCTTTAGGATCATACCATATACATTTAGCCTAATATAGGCCTCCCTTGGGGTCATAATATTTTATGACACCAAGGGGTTGATAAAATTTTATCATTTTCAAGTCATTTACATTATACCATTTGGTACTACAACTATTCCTAGTGTTTTTCTCCTTCAATCAAGACATCTTGGGATTTTCGCCTTAAATTTTTGTTAGGAAGTTTAATATAGTGAAGTTTTGAGCATACCGTGGTGAAATATTAAGATACATGTGGTCAAAGTTTCAATATATAGCCCCTTAAAAAAATTTAGATACAGTCTATGGTAGCTAGGGCTTGTGACTAATCTTGAAGTCACTTTTAAATGAGTCATCTTGGCATTTTCACCATAGCTTTCTCTAGGAATTTTTAGATAATGAAATGTCCAAGAGACTAAGGAGACATATTGGGGTACACTCATTAAATTTGGAACTAAACAGTGAATCTATAATTTCAGAATAACCAAAAATCTCAATTCTAGGGATGCCTTTGTAATAAAAAAATTCCAATTTTAATGAAATATGTGTTGACATGGTCAAAGCTTGAAGTTCTAGTTCATTATAGTTTTAGATATATAGTCTATGGAAGATTTGGTTTGTGACTAATCCTAATATCAACTTTGGAAGATTCATCTTAGAATTTTTCTATAATTTTTTTAGGGAAGTTTCAAACTCTGAAATTTTCAATATCTTGAGGAAACATAGTGAATTATGCGCAATTTTGTTTCATATATTGAATCTGTAATGCTCCCTCCCACCCCTGAAAAATAAAATGATATGTTGTTGCAGGAATTGACATGTGTATGGATAACTTACAACAAAGGACGTGCTCATATTGTCATTAATCTCATGGGACATGTTGAGGAAGTCAACATGTAAGAGAGGGATGTGAAGAAGGTGAAAAATGCCTACATACAAAGTTCAGGCTTAGGCTAGTTTGGGAAAGTATGAAAGTTAGGGAATTCGGGAGGTCTGGTGAGCAATGAGTTGTGATAGGGCTTGATCTTGAATAAGGTGGGACGTGGTGGGGGTGGATGTGTAATAATACAAATAAATGTTATCTGGGGTGGGGCCCTCTAATGGGAAAAGGCACAACCTAAATTTTTTATGGAAGCAGACTCATCCAGGAGTCCAAGACTTTATGATAATGTGAAGAATTATAGGTTTTGACATATCTGAAAGTCCAGAAGTTTGAAACGAATGGAAAGTAGTATGTTGCAGCAGGTCTAGACCCAGATTGGGTCAAATAAAACTAGCGTGATAAACCAAAATATAGGTTACCTGGTGTGGTGCCCGCTATCGAGATATGTAATGTTATTCAGGGTCCGGACATCACCAAGAGTCAAATGTATCTAGAGTGGGGCCCTCCTATAGAAATTGGTGTAGAGCTAGATGTAGGTGCGGGTAGTGGATGTGTCTAGAGGTTTGGGGAATTCGATGGTGCAATCAAGAATGCTAGTCTAGGAGGTCGGATGTGGGCTAGGCCCAGACATGCATGTGAGTCCGAAGCATTTTTCAAATGAAAATGTGTGGAAGTGTTATACTTCCGATATAATGGAGATAATGTGGAATGATGAATTTACAGATTGACGACCGATCTTGTGGGCACATGGAGCTAGATGATGTGGTAAGTGTCATGTGGACCTATCCACGACGAGGTTGGACTATAGTGGTGACGTGGAACTACCTGAGTGAGTTACAGATTTCCACGTTTGTGCCATGTAAGTGCCACGTGGCAAGTTCTTTTTTATGTGGTAGGGTGCCATGTGACATGTTCTTGTTTATGTGGCAGGGCTTAAATGGTGAAACTTAAAATAGGCATATATTTTGACTTAGATGTCATATTAGGGTAAAATTTATATCATTAGAAAGCTCTCAATGAGATAGTCACAATGGTGTTACCCAAATTTATTTCAATGAACTTTGCGAGTAGAGAAATTTTGTAACCCTATTCCCATAATGAGACCATGGGAGTTGCGATAGAGAAAATTAACACCTTCCATTCAGTCTAGAAGGAGCTAGGGGGGTGGGAAGGAGTGTTATCGAGTGGTATCAGAAAATGGTTCAACATTGATTTGAAAGGGCTCAAAAATAAGTAGAATGGGAGCTTAGCTATAGAGTTGAACCAACTACACCAGACTTTTGGAAATCATAATTTTTCTATTACAGTGTGGTGACATAACAACCAAGTTCAACACTTGGACTGAATGTGTCTAGAAGGATTATTCATGAACTCTGTTACGTAGTGTAGTAAATGATAGTGATTGTTTGTTGTGTGTTTCTTGTAGAATTTTGGTTATGGACAACACAATTCATTTTGATGAGTGATTTTTCATTCTTATTATATTTATTGTTATAAAGGTCAACATATGCTTTTAAACTTGTAGAGGTTATGTTTGCTAATTTTTCTAAAAGATTGATTTTAAACCTGTTGACTCTCATAGGTATAAATGTGTTGATATGCTATTTTAATTTCTTGGAATGTGTACTAACTAAAGAATTTGACTAGTAATTGTGTTTTGAATGTGTATATTGATATCGAGATTGTGAACTGATAGGATGACATACTCTAGTATGTAATTTGTTTTTTAACTAATTGTTAAGCTTGTAGATTTCTTGGCTATTAGTCTTGGTAAAAGAGATGATTTCAAACTTAGTAATGATATGAATATAAACATACTATTATTCTCTTTTGATTCTTAGAAAATGTCATTGAAAATAATTCTAGATATGTGAACAACAACATATCAACATGCTTTAGATCAACGTGCTTGGTGTTGGCATGGCAAGGTACGAAGTAAATTTCTTTATGTTGATATAAAAACTACATGTGTATGAAAACACATAATAAGATCCATTCGAAAGAAGAAATAAAAGGATGAAAAAAAATGAGGTACAACATAGCATGGACCAAGTCCATCATGAGCATGAAAGGGAAAGTTCCCCTGAAAGAGTAGAAATGTTCTGGAGCTTGAAAGCTGAATTGAAGTGTTGTAAGACAGAAAATAAAAATCTCATTAGAAGCAAAAGGAGCAAGCAAGGTTGAACATAATGTCGTTACAAAACATATCATACATGTAAGGGTTATTGTGACATGCATGAAATTCTTGAGATATAGATGAACGTCATGTTGGCAAGGCCAAAAAGAGACCTTATAAGGCTGAAGAGATATTAAATCCAATTTCATGTTGGTACTATGGAGAAGAACATCTATAGAGACTTTCCTAACATACAAAGAAACAATAAGAAGAATTGTTCACGTGGACTCTATGCACATGAACCGACAACTTTAATGTAGAAAGAGATGAGGGAGAATCCCCTCAAGTTCCTTGAAATATAGAGAAAGCTTCTTCTTGAACTAATTAGAGGAATGTTGAATTTTTCAGGTTGCTATAGACATTTGGTAAGAATTTGACTGAAATCTTGTGCATATATTGATGTTGGACACCCTGAACACCAAAATTGGAGGGAATGATTTTATTAGGAACTAATGAATGATGGGAATGTTTTACACATTTTGTTATTATTGTCTTCTTATTTTCTCTGTTGTTTTTACTATTGAATTTGAGCATGGCCATGCTACCCTATGTTGTATGATGTGTTGTTATTGTGACGTTTTCATTTTTCTTCATTTCTTATTTCCTTTTTCCTTTTGTGGTTTGGTCTCAGTTGGACTTTTGGGTGTGAAAAGGGAAGAAAAGAATCTCTAGAGAAGAGCTAAAGTAAAATCCAACCAAAAGTTTAAGACCTTAGTTAAACTTTGTACATAAGATAAATGGAAATTACAGGAGAGAGGAAGATGACAAAACAACTAGGTGGACTTAGTTGCAACAATAGGAGTGTCAACAATCAATTAGATGCATAAATAAGCTCCAATTGAAAGTGTTAGTGGTAATATCCAAGATTAAGAAAAAAAATAGGGATAAAGGGAAGGAATTGCATAAGAATTGCTTTAGATGAATTTGAAAATTGTTGTCTTAAATGGATGCATTCTTTGCATGGATATCAAGAATTTTCTTAACCTTAATTATGTTTGGCATATGTATGCACTATGTTTCATGAGTATTTTAATGATTATATGCATGTATATGATGCCATTTAATTTGACAAGTCATTGTTGAGAATCATCCCAGTGGAAGGATGATTGGTTAACGCTCTTAAAAATATGATGGTTATATGAATGGCATGTTTGGGATAACATGATGAGTTATCCAATCAGATCCCCTGTCATGTATAGGATCCATCGAACAAGTCTGAACTCTTGTTGTTAGCTATTACCATGATCATGTGTGTATGACATTTATGTGCCATGTTTATATTATGTTTATGACAAAGAAATGCTAAATTTTGTATAAATGAGTTTACTAACAACTAATTGGAGTCCTTGGCCAAATCGTGAGGCACATGCACCACTAAGTTCTAGCTTGGGATGAGAAACCACTTAGTGCATACAGTTTGGCTATTACCACCATCAAAGTGCTATCTAGCCACTTATATACTTGTCGAACACTAACACCTACCTTATTGGAGGTGTGATGACTTGGGAGTTGTGATGATATTGGGGTTGTGATGGTATGGGAGTTGTGGTGGTAAACAATGTTCATGTCAATAGAAGACTACCTGGATGGGGGGGACTTATTTGGAACTATATAAAAAAAATACATTGAGCATTATATCCACCATTGAGTACTTCCCTTGGTGGTGAAACTACTTAGTGATTTGGACTTAAGGATGGACTTGTACGAAAAGACCGTGTGGAGTAGTATCTTTTCCATTGAGTACTTCCGTTGGTGGTGAAAATACTCAGTGAGTTGGACTGAAGGATTAACCTATATAAGAAGACTGCATGGAGCCGTATATCTTCCATTGAGTGCTTTCCTTGGTAGTGAAACTACTCAGTGAGATGGATTTAAGGATGAAGTTGGTTGAAGATTGCATAGATATAAGTATTAGTTATCAGTTTAAATAAATTTCTTTTAAAATTATGATTTAATTTGGTTTAAGTTCGAATTTGTAATGACTTGAGTTATGTTTTAATATGATTATGTTGTTATCTAAATTGATGCAAAATTTCATGGTTAAGCCCATAAATAATTTTTTTAATAAAAATATGTTATAAATTGATTTAAAAATATTAGTATGAATATCATATGACTCATGTGCCTAAGATGTAGGTGAACTAATGAAATATCTAGCCTAAACATAAGAGGCTAACTACAAACATCATGAACACGGTAATATCAGAGTGTGCAAGAACAACACGTGGAGCTGAAGACCTAAAGAAATAGGCCATTGCAATAATGTTGGAACCTACGATATGCATTGATCACCGTGAGAGATGTCATGACTAATACGTTGTGTAGAAGACTTTTCCTACACAAGGAATCCTTGCCAAGGGATGGATCACTCAAGGGACTAAGGAGGTAGAGAATGGGATGCTTAAACTTAAAAGGTGAGTTAATACATGGAAGAGTAAAATGAGGTGCTTGAGGGATTAAAAAAGAAGAGATGGCAATGTCATAACTTCGAAAGTAAATTGGTTTCAAAAAGGTCATATGCACACTTAATGGGATCAAGCATACATTGGGGAAGTAGTGAGACAAGTCTTTCCTTGAGAAAAGATCGAGGACAACGAATGGCATGGATAGACATTATAGGCATATTACACTATAGAATCAAGTGATCAAGTAGACCAGATGGGGCCACTTAGAAGATCATCAATTAGATGGGGTGTCTTACCCATTTTCATTGTTGTGTAAGAAAATGTGAATGTGAAGGTAAATGTAAATTCTTTTGTGTATATAAAGCTCATTGTTGAAATTTTTTGTTCTGGGCATACAAAAAATGAGCATGGTGTTCTTATAAGGGGGTAGGGTCTATCCCATCCCCTTTTCTACCCTCTTGTAAATGTCCTTATGAATTGTGATTCATGTATTAATATGGAAAATGTAGCATATGGTTGAGCTGGAGGAGGGGATAGATATTCAGAGACTAAGGAGGAGGAGTTCTCGTGCATAGTCTAAACCCAAAACCAAGCCACTTCATTTATTCACCCACCCACCATTTTAGAAAATTAAATGATTTGTTGGTGTAGGCAATGAAGTGTGTATGGGTATCCTACAACAAAGGATGTGCCCATACTATCCTTAATCTCAAGGGATGTGTTGTGGAATTGAACGCACAAGAGAGGGACGTGAAGAAGGTGAAAAATTCCTACATATGAAGTTTGGGCTTAGGCTAGTCAAGATAGGTATGGAAGTCCAGGAATTCAGGAGTTCTAGTAAGCGATGAGTCACAATAGGGACAATTCCCAAACAAGGCTAGACGTGGTGAGGGCAGATGTGTAATAATTTAGATAAAGTTTATCTAGAATAGGCCCCTCTATTGAGAAAAGGCACCACCCAAATTTGTTATGTAAGAGGAATCATTTAGGAGTCTAAGAATATACGGTAGGGTGAAGTGTAGCAGGTCTGAACATGTTCAGAAGTACAGAGGTCTAGAAGGAATGAGAAATAGTAGGTTGCAGTAGGTACGAACCTGGATTGTGTTGGATACAATTAACATGATAAGCTCAGATATAGGTTACCTTATGCAAGGCCTGTTACCGAGATATGTAATTCTATTTGGGGGTAAGACATCACCGAGAGCCAGATGTATCTAGAGTGGGGTCCGCTCATAGAAAGTGTCACAGAGCCAGATATGGATGTGGGTAACAAATGCATATGGAGGTCTAGGGAATTCAATGGTGCATGCAATATTTTAAGTCTGGAAGGGCGTATGTGCTTCAAGACCAAACATGCCCGTGAATTAAGTCTAGTTGAGAGGTTTGGGAGTTTAGAGTGTTTGTCAAGTGAAAATTTGTGGAAGTGCTAGACTTTCGATGGGCCAAACGTAATGCAGAAGGATGACTTTACACATTGAGAGCCAATTTTGTGGGACCATGGAGCCAGATGACTTGGTGAATACTGCATGGACATAGCCACAACCACATTGGACTTCGATGGTGACATGGAACTACCTAAATGAGGTGAGGATTTCCATGTGGGTGTCATGTAGGTGCCATGTGGGCACCACGTGGCATGTACTTTATCATGTGGCAGTGTTCCATGTGGGTGCAACATGTCATGTCCCTCCTTATGTGGTAAGGTTTAAATGGTAAAACTCAAAATGGGCATTATCCTTTGATCCAGATATCATATCAGAATAAAATTTATATCACCAAAAAACTCTTGATGAGCTAATCATGATGTTGTTACCTAAACCTATTTCCATGAACTTTGGGAGTAGATAAATTTTGTAACCCCATTTCCGTAATGAGACCATGGGAGTTAGGTTAGAGAAAAGTAACACCTTCCATTCAACCTAGAAGGAGCTAGGGGGTGGCAGGGAGTGTTACAAAATCATTGTAATGTTGGTCAATAATTGTCATTGATGTTAATATGAGCACTAGTGAGATAATGATGACATGGACGATTATTGAAGTTCACATTTGGATTCCTAATGAAGAAGCCCTTGTCCTAATGAAACCCTAGATATATGATGTCCTTGTTCCTAGATTCATGAACAGTCATAAAGAAAGATATTTTTATTGAAAGTTTGAGACATCATTTTAAAATGACTCTTTCACCAGCTTGTAGAGGAAATTTTCCCCTTTCCAACAAGCTCTTACTCATCCCGTAACACTTCTTAGTTTGTGATAAAATGATTTGTTTAAATGATATAACATACTCCTTACCCTTGCTGACCTAAGCCTACAACTTCCATACCAAGAGACGTGTCCCTTCATTTAAAGGTAAAGAATTGTATAAATAAAAGTTTAGACTTTTTATTTTGATCATCAATTCAATTAAGACATACACAAAACAACAAGAGAGGTTCACATCTCGTGAACTGAGGTGGCCAAGGAAGACTTCAAGGCATATTTTTTGGGCTAATTAGATTACAGTCAGCTTGGAAAACTCAGGCTTGAAACAATCAATGGTGGAAGACGGGAAGACAGACCTATGGATGCAACCTTACCTCAGACCTATAGTACTATACCCTCAAAACTGTAATACTACACCTCAAACCTATGGTCGTTAGAAGCTTGAACCAGTAACAAACTTGAGAAGGGTCTAGACTTAGTAATCTATTTCAGAGACTCACTCTAATAAGGAGGGACAATCACCAATAACAGTTCAATTTTTGGCACAAAGAATTGTTTAAACATATCTCAACAAATATGTGGAGAATTACACCATACCTCATATTAAATTGCCACATGTAGGATCTCACTTAAGGCTCAAATCTATGATAGTAGTGGACAATTACTTAAAGTCTGTTCACCTATATCAGCTCAAACAACTGTCACCTATCCTTCAGACCTATGGAGACTTATACATTATATCCTCGGAATTGTTACAATCACTTGAGAGACTCAATTTTGAGCTCAGATTAGGTGTTGAAGTATTAAGGAGTATACTTGGAAGCAACCAAATGATATAATTTTTGAAGTGAATTACATGCATCATTTGGAGTAAGTGTTCAACAATGAAGTAATTAAAGTTCTGGACAACGAAGTAATTGGAGCCTTGGGTAGTGAAGTGTTTGAGCTTTTGGAGAGTGAGAATATTGAAAACTTGGAGCAGTATTGTGGAAAGATGATTAGCTGATGAAGTAATTCTTACATACATTCTATTTGTTAAAATGTTTAAGGGTTGGAGCCCTAGGGGTTGGAGCATGAGAAAGATAGGGTTGGAGTCCTAGAGGTTAAAGCCTCATAAAGCCCAAGTTGTAGCTTGGAAATAGGTTGGATCTTGGTGAATTGAAGGATTGGAGCCCTCAAACATTATTGTACTCAAACTATTGTAAAAAGAGGATTGTTGTCCTTATTTGTTCCTAATAAATTTCCTATTAATTTTTATTTTATTTTTAATTTTTAATTTTTTTATTATAATTGTGAAGAATCTAAACTGGCATTAATTATATCAATTGAAAAAAATATTTATTCACCCCCTCTCAATATTTCAACAATTGGAATCAGAGCCAACTTCTTCATAATCAACATAACAGTTGGAATAAGGATTCTTAGCCACAATGACGAGTAAGGAATTAGGAAAAATCCCTCAATTTGATGGAAATTTTTTTCCCTTTTGGAAACGTAGGATGACATTTTGTTTAATGTCTCTTGAACCAGAAGTATGGCAATCAGTTCAAGATGGGTATAAAGTTCCATCTTCTCCACCAATAGATCAAGATGGAATAAAAATTTATATAGAAAATTCCAAAGCACTAAGTTCCATAACAAGTGGAATTTATTATTTAGAATTTACAAAAGTTTTGAACTGTGAATCTGCCAAGGAAAAGTGGGACAAAATTATTGCTATCTATGATGGAGACTCTAAGGTCAAGAAGGAAAAACTCCAAACTCATAGAAGACAATTTGAGAGTCTTAAAATGGATGATGAAGAAGACATTGCAACCTTTTTCCTCCGAGTGGATGAATTTGTCAACTCACTCAAAGGTCTAGGTGAAATCGTTGAAGAAAGCACAATTGTCAAAAAAAAAAATTGAGATCACTTTCAGAACGGTTTGATTCCAAAGTCAATGCCATAGAATAAATGGGCTTGGATGACCTAAAAATGGACAAACTTCATGGGATTCTCATTGCATATGAAATGATAAAAGGAATCCCAAACTCTAAGGAAGAAACATTTAGGGCTTCAAGAACATTGAAGAAAGGAAAAAATTGTAGCTATGGTGATTCTGATATTGAAACAAAACTAGCACAATTCATGAAGAAACTAAGGAAAGGGTCCAAACTCAAAGGTAAGTATCCTCAAATTTGTTTTAAGTGTGGTATGATATGACATTATGATGCAAAGTTTCCTCAAAAACATGCTAGTGATGATGAAGACAAATATAAAAGGATGATATTCAAGAAGAAAGGGTCGAATAAGAAGAATTTGTTCTCCAAACAAGATGTCTTTGACAAAGAAGAATTCTTGATTACAAAGAAAAAATCAACTAAAAATACTTTTCTACTGAAAAGGGATAATGATGAATCTGATGAAGAAGATGACTATGCCAGAAGCAATGAAGTATTGTTCATGGCATTTACAAATGACAATGATTCTGAAAAAGAAGATGAAGGAAATGTAGATGAATTACTAACTAGTGATATTGAAGAAAAAGAGAAATTAAGGAAGAAGGTCATTTCTCTCAAAATAGAAAAGGAAGACAGAAAAAGGAAGGAATAACTTTTGAACGACAAGATAAAAGAAAGAGAAGAGATATGTGAGAAATGTGAAGCTGAAATTGTCTCTATAAAGAAAGAGTTGAATCAGGTTAATAAGAGGCGACAAAGATCTCAAACTCTTGATAAAATCCTTAATACTCAAATACCACAACATGATAAGACTAGAATTGGTTTTAAAGGTGAATCATCAAGTTCAAAAAGGAATGCCAATGAAGAAATCCAAAGAAGCTATGATGACATCATTTTCAATCATCCAAAAGAGGAGAAGTCATTCCACCAAGAACAAATATCCACTTACAACAACCCAATGAATGAAGGAAAGCTATCTCCAGGAAAGCTAAAAACAGAGGTAAAATTTCCTTGTAAAAGTATAGTAATTTCTAGTCAATCTGGGTTGTTCATTAGGCGGATGATCTGACAGTAGAACTTATGTTTAGTTTAGGGCTTTTTTCCCTAGAAGGAAACCCCTCTCTTTATATGAGGGTATTGTATTTTGAGGCTGTGTAATAGATGTGTATTCTCCAAGCGAGAAACAGAGAGGTGAGACTGTGAGAGAAAACAAAGGATATTACAGCGGATCTGCTGTAGGTTGTGTCTCTTCATTTTTCTCGATAATAGAAAGGAAGGACTGGCTGTTCGGGGTGGACGTAGCCCAAACTGGGTGAACCACATATATTTGTGTCTCTCTTGTTTTATGCGTTTTCTGTGTTTATATTTCTGCAATATTTTATGTGTTTCATTTCTTCGTAATATATAATTTTCTAAAAATTGGTATAAGAGCCGAAGGTTTATTTGGTTGATAAACTCGCAGGAAAAAAGGGTTCCTCGTTCGAGTGGGAGTAATGGAGGAAGATGGTAAGTTTAGGGTCGAGAAATTTAACGGCCAAAACTTCTCGCTGTGGAAGATGTAGATGGAAGATTATATGTATCAGAAAGATCTATACCTACCATTGGGCGAAAAAACAAAGATGCCGACGGGTATGACAAATGAAGAATGGAACCTTCTTGATAGAAAGGCACTCGGAACAGTGCGGTTGTGCCTCGAAACATTGGTTGCCTTCAAAATTTCGAAGGAAACAATGAGAAAGGGTTTGATTAAGGCATTGGAGAAACTATATGAAAAACCCTTGACCTCAAACAAGGTATTTCTTATGAAACAGTTATTTAATATGAAGATGTCAGAAGGTGGATATGTTGCAGACCATTTAAATGATTTTAATACTGTTACAAGTTAGTTATGTTCTGTAGGATTAAACTTTGATGATGAAGTTAGAGCTCTATTATTCTTGTGCTCATTACCAGAAAGTTGGAATGGTTTAGTAATGGCCATTAGTAACTCTGTTTCTGGATCTAGTACTTTAAAGTTTGATGATGTTGTTGGTGCTATCCTTAGCGAGGAAATGCGATGGAAAAGCTCCGGTGAGACATCGGGTAATGCTTTGAGTGCAGAGTCTAGGGGAAGAAAAATGGAAAGAGGAAAGAGCTCAGGATATCGTAGTAAATCAAGAAAAGGTAGATCTAAGTGCAGATCGGGGATAGTGTGCTGGAAATGCAGAAAGAAAGGACACCTAAAGAAAGACTGTAGATCTCGGAAGGGAAAAGAAGGAGATGCACAACAAGAAAAAAATCATGAAGAAAATGTGACAAGTGAGGTGTTACAAGATGCTTTGATTCTTTCTTTCGAAAATATTACTGATTCCTCGGTGGTAGATTCAGGGGCCTCATTCCATGCCACACCTGATAAGAAATACTTTCATGAATATGTTCAAGGAGACTCTCGACAAGTTCGTTTGGGTGATGATAAACCCTGTAAAATTGTTGGAATGGGTAAGGTTCTTTTAAAACAGCAGAATGGAAACCAATGGCTACTAAAGGAGGTAAGGCATGTTCTAGATCTAAAGTAAAATATGATTTCAACAGGGCGGTTAGGTGGTGAAGGTTGTGTGACAACTTTCACAGATAAAGCTGGGAAGGTCACCAAAGGAGCCCTGGTAATAGCAAAAGGCGAAAAGGTTGGTACATTGTATTTATGCAATGGTATTTCTAACTCTGTTAATGATTTAACTTCAAAAGGAGCAGATGCAGTATTATGGCATCATAGGCTCGGACACATGAGTGAAAAGGGGATGAAGATTCTTCACTCAAGGAATTTGTTGGCGGGTTTGAAGAATGTTGATTTGGACTTCTGTGAGAATTGCATTTATGGAATACAGAAGAGAGTTAGATTTCTCAGAGTTGGGAAAGAAAAGAAGAGTGAAAAATTTGAGCTTGTGCATACAGATGTATGGGGACCTGCTCAGGTATCATCTCTCGGTGGCTCTCATTATTATGTTACTTTTATTGATGATGCAACTAGAAAAACTTGGATTTATTGTATTAAGAATAAATCTGATGTATTTGATACTTTCAAGAAATGGAAAGCTTTGGTTGAGATTGAGACATGAAAGAAATTGAAGTGTCTTAGATCAGACAATGGAGGTGAATATTGCAACAAAGAGTTTGATAGGTACTATTCAGAACTTGGAATTCACAGAGAGAAGATAGTTCCAAGAACACCACAAGAAAATGGTGTGTCAGAAAGGATGAACAAAACAATCATGGAGCATGCAAGGTGCGTGAGATTGCATGCAGGATTTCCTTTACAGTTTTGGGTAGATGCTGTAGATATTTCTGTTTATTTAATAAACAGAGGGCCTTCAAGTTCCTTGGATGGTGGTGTTCTAGAGGAAGCATGGACAGGTAAAAAGGTAAACCACTCCTTTTTAAAGCCTTTTGGTTGTGAGGCCTTTGTCCATATTGATAAAGAAAATAGAACAAAGCTTGAGGCAAAGTCAAAGAAATGTACCTTTATTGGATATGGTGTTAATAATTTTGGTTATTGCTTATATGATTACGAAAATCACAAAATAATTAGGAGCAGAGTTGTAATATTCAATGAAAGGGTCTTGTATAAGAATCAGTTGCAGGAAAAGAAACCGGAAAAAGAAAACAAGGAATACGCAGTTCTTGATGAAATCACTGAAAAAAACAATGTAAACTTTGAAACGGGAACTGATACTGTTACCTGTTTCGTAGAGATAGCAAAAAAATGACCCGATTTTCAAAAGTGGTGATGCAGAATACACATGTTTTTTTTAGAACATGGTTTTTGGAACTTTAATTTTTTTTCATGTTCAAGGATGAAATCAAGTTTTAGAATGGTAGTGATTTTCATGCTGATTTTAAAAAGTGAGTATTGTGCATCACACCCTTTTTTTAAAAGACCTGTTTTTTGACTTTTAATTTGCTAGTGTGTGAAATGTGAAAATTTATTTTCTAAATTTGATAATTTTTGAAGTCGTAATTTTATTCATATTTTCTTGTTCTCTATCTTATTTTATTTTTTTTTAGGGGGGTTTTTATTGTTTTGCGTTTTTAAATTAGAAAGTCGATAGTTTGAATTTTAGATAATCTACATATTTATACATCCTTAATTAATTTCTCAATCCACATGAAATAATTGTTTCTAAAAAACAACATTTTTTAACAATGGACATAAAAATAACCATTTTTAACATAAATATAACAAAAAAACTAAACGTTTTGATAATTTTTTGCTAGAATTAACATGTCAAAATCACAATTTTTATACAAAAATATTAACTAAAAATGGTCAAATAATAGTTTTTTTTATGGATTTCATGTCAAAAAAATAATAATAACAACTTTTTTTTCAAAAAATAATAATTAACTTAAAAATCAATGCGAAAATCACAAATTACAAATATTGAACACATAACAACTTTAATTCATTGATTATTCTTTTCATGAAATGTCAGAGTCAAAACATTGCAAAGCTTGATTTCCAGGTATAACTTAAATTTAATCAACAATGTCACGTAATCCAAACTCTTCGTCCTCTAGAGTTTCATCATTGTCATCTTCCACAATATTTTCTAAAAGATATATATAGACACACAGAAAATGTATTTTTTCATTGTTTAAATTACATTTTTTAATGTATAAATGGATTTTAATTTTTTGAAAATTTCATGTCTCTATAATTTAATTGGGTACTTAAGTTGTGCACAATACAATTCTTCAATTGCTTTATATATTGTATACATAGTTTTTTAATCATATATAATATATACATAGTTGAAATTTAAATATTTTTTTTTTTTTTGAATTGATCGGAGAATCCACAGTGTAAACATTTTTGAACCAACGTTTCGAATCCCAAGTGGGATCCATCATCAGGGTTGAAGAATGATGATAAGAGAAGAGCAAGCAGGGAGAATAAATACTAACGAGGTCAACCTTATCTAAGGAGAAACAAACAGTCGGCTAGAACCCTAATTTTATATTAATATTATTTATTATTATTTTAATTATTAATTATTAATAATAATTATCATTCAAATAAATTACCATAATAATAACTTATACATGAATTAATATAATATTAATATTAATATTCTTATCATAATAAATAATTATTATATGATAAATAATTAACTATTACTAAATAATAATAATTAATTTTTTTTATATAATACCACTTACTAATTAATAACTAAATTAATAAGATCAAAATATTATATTATAAATGAATAATATTTATAGCTTAATCAAATTAATATTACAATTTAAATTATATTAGAAAATATAAATAATTAATAAAATGAATATAATAATTTATATATTGATTAATAAGATAGGTGATAAATAAATTAATATAGACTTTTTATAAAATCTTTTATATAATTTAGATAATAATGATCAACTATTTGATTTTAAAATAAAATAAATTAATAAATATTTTTGAACTTATTAATAATTAATAATTAATTAATTATACTAGGTTAATATAATAATTCATATGTTTATAAAATAACTAATATATAAATCAGAATTAATATCAAAAATCAATTATTTTATAATAAATGATTAATTTCTATTTTTATTTGAATAATGTATATTAATTATTTAATAATTGATAATTATAATATCATTATATAATAATAATTAATATATTAATAATTATTATTATTAAATAATAATAAGTTAATAATTCTTATAATAAATAATTAATTTCTATTTCTATTTTTATTTGAATAATGAATAATAATTATTTAATAATTGATAAATATTATTATTATAATAATATAATAATTAATATATTAATAATTATTATTATTAATTAATAATAAGTTAATAATTCTTATAATAAATAATTAATTTCTATTTTTATTTGAATAATGTATAATAATTATTAAATAATTGATAATTATTATTATTATATAATAATAATAAGCTAATAAGTCTTATAATAAATAATTAATTCCTATTTTTATTTTTATTTTTATTTTTATTTGAATAATGTATAATAATTATTTAATAGTTATTATTATTATATAATAATAATTAATATATTAATAATTATTACTATTAATTAATAATAAGTTAATAATTCTTATAATAAATATTATAAAGAATAAATTAATAAATTCTATATATTTATTAAAATAAAATTCTATATATTTATTAAAATAAATTCTATATTTATTTAATAAAATTCTATATATTTATTAAAATAAATTCTATATATTTATTAAAATAAAATAAATTAATAAATATTTTTGAACTTATTAATAATTATTAATTAATTAATTATACTAGGTTAATATAATAATTCATATGTTTATAAAATAACTAATATATAAATCAGAATTAATATTAAAAATGATTAATTTCTATTTTTATTTGAATAATGTATAATAATTATTTAATAATTGATAATTATTATTATCATTATATAATAATAATTAATATATTAATAATAATTATTATTAAATAATAATAAGTTAATAATTCTTATAATAAGAACTTAATTTCTATTTTTATTTGAATAATGAATAATAATTATTTAATAATTGATAATTATTATTATTATAATAATATAATAATTAATATATTAATAATTATTATTATTAATTAATAATAAGTTAATAATTCTTATAATAAATAATTAATTTCTATTTTTATTTGAATAATGTATAATAATTATTAAATAATTGATAATTATTATTATTATTATATAATAATAAGCTAATAATTCTTATAATAAATAATTAATTCCTATTTTTATTTTTATTTTTATTTGAATAATGTATAATAATTATTTAATAATTCATAATTATTATTATTATTATATAATAATAATTAATATATTAATAATTATTACTATTAATTAATAATAAGTTAATAATTCTTATAATAAATATTATAAAGAATAAATTAATAAATTCTATATATTTATTACATTTATGTTTTCTGTAATAAATATATAGAATTTATTAATTTATTCTTTATAATATTTATTATAAGAATTATTAACTTATTATTAATTAATAGTAATAATTATTAATATATTAATTATTATTATTATATAATAATAATAATTATCAATTATTAAATAATTATTATACATTATTCAAATAAAAATAAAAATAGGAATTAATTATTTATTATAAGAATTATTATCTTATTATTATATAATAATAATAATAATTATCAATTATTTAATAATTATTATACATTATTCAAATAAAAATAGAAATTAATTATTTATTATAAGAATTATTAACTTATTATTAATTAATAATAATTATTATTAATATATTAATTATTATATTATTATAATAATAATAATTATCAATTATTAAATAATTATTATTCATTATTCAGATAAAAATAGAAATTAATTTCTTATTATAAATAGAAATTAATTTCTTATTATAAGAATTATTAACTTATTATTATTTAATAATAATAATTATTAATATATTAATTATTTTTATATAATGATAATAATAATTATCAATTATTAAATAATTATTATACATTATTCAAATAAAAATAGAAATTAATCATTTATTATAAAATAATTGATTTTTAATATTAATTCTGATTTATATAATAGTTGTTAAGGAATTTAGACTTCTGTGATCCATAACATTGTTTAGATATCTTCGGCAAAATCACATAATCAATATTTTGTCGACGCGTTTCGAACCAACCAGTGTGGTTCATCGTCAGGACAAGATGAACCACACTGGTTGGTTCGAAACGCGTCGACAAAATATTAGTTATGTGATTTTGCCTCTAAACAATATTAGTTATTTTATAAACATATGAATTATTATTTTAACCTAGTATAATTAATTAATTAATAATTATTAATAAATTCAAAAATATTTATTAATTTATTTATCTAAACATTTTTATCTTAATTATATAAAAGATTTTATAAAAAGTCTATATTAATTTATTTATCACCTATCTTATTAATCAATATATAAATTATTATATTCATTTTATTAATTATTTATATTTTCTAATATAATTTAAACTAATATATTAATTTGATTAAGCTGTAAATATTATTCATTTATAATATAATATTTTGATCTTATTAATTTAGTTATTAATTTGTAATTGGTATTATATAAATTTTTTTAATTATTATTATTTAGTAATAGTTAATTGTTTATCATATAATAATTATTTATTATGATAAGAATATTAATATTAATTAATGTATAAGTTATTATTATGGTAATTTATTTGAATGATAATTATTATTAATAATTAATAATTAAAATAATAATAAATAATATTAATATAAAATTAGGGTTCTAGTCGACTGTTTGTTTCTCCTTAGATAAGGTTGACCTCGGTAGTATTTATTCTCCTGCTTGCTCTTCTCTTATCATCATTCTTCAACCCTGATGATGGATCCCACTTGGGATTCGAAACGTTGGTTCAAAAATGTTTACACTGTCAAAAGATAAAAACCACAGATCTCTCAAATTTAAATATTTAGTTAATACATACATTGGAATATTTTATTTATGGACTACATTGCTGAGCACATGGTTGACTATGGATGAAATTAGACATCTCCTAAGGGTTGTAGAATTAGCCACATCTTCCTTATACTGGGTTGTAAAATAAACTTATCAACTCAATGAACAATATAAACATTATATAAAGTAATCGAAAAAAAATATTTTTTATAATTAAAACATTTTAAGGAGTATCACTATTTTATGGTCAAATAAATTTCATTTTATACATTCAAAATTACAACATAAAAATTACAACTGCTTTCTCTTATATATATATATAGATTGTAATCCCAAATATTTTATTGGCATTTTGCAATCTAAAAAAGTTTTCATGTTAAGAAATTGCGTCCTTCCGCGCTCTTGCTAGACGTCTAATTAAGATGCGTTTATACTGATATAAAATAGAAAAAAACTCAGGAAAAAGTTCGTATTTCTTAGCTCTTGCAAAATATCTAATTAAAATGGATTAATAGTGATATATAATTAAACAAAACGTCATGAAAAGTTATAAAAAATACTTTGATGATGATCCTGGAAACGGATCATATCACTTTTACCAACTGGTTTTTAATAAAAAAATTGTTATCATCCATTAGAAAAAATTAATACTGCCAAACAATATAAGAGTTGATTATTCAACAACAAAAGCTAACATTTTACATGTGGAATAAATAAAAAATATTATGCACAACTATTTCAAAATGGTATTACAATAATGCAATGTGGTGAAATAAATTTAAGAACTATTTCAAAAGTATTTGTTTGATAAAATACATTAGAATCATCAAAATATAGGCGCTGTTTTGTTGATACGTGTTTGTTTGGGTGTCAACTACATGAAAGGCGAGATCTCAATGGCGACAAGCTTTTCAGAAAGCTCTCCATTAATTAAGGTGCAAGTTACTTAAATCTAAATCTGGAGACTTAGATTCCATTAACGTCCCAATCGAATAGAGGCAGCTTTCCAAAACCGAGCAGAGGGGGCAGTTTTGGATAATCATTTCTGGTAAATGCATTCATTGACAACAAACATGTTGCAGAATGTGCGCATGCCTGTATGCGCAATCTATGAAATGCCCCTCCAACATAGTCAAATTGTTACTAAAACCATTCGGTGAGTCTGTTCCATCCCTTTTTTAATTCAAATTAAGAGGACATTTTACCAATCAACACATCAAAGAACGTGTCGGGTGATGATGCTGGGTGACGACTTAGAGCAACAAATCCATGCGTCCGCTGTCACAGTGTGAGTGAAATTGCAGGTGAGTGGAAAACGAAACATTTCTAACATATCTACTTTACTTGTGGCTTATAATGCTTTGGAGAATTATATAATGCTGAGGCTTAGGCTATTAAGATATATTGAGATTGTGAGTGAGAGAAGCGATATTGAGATAATGGAGGCAGCTTTCTGGATTTCTGGTTTGGCAGCTTGCGCTGTAGTTGTTGTTACAATAGTGGTGGAAGTTATCAGATTTGTATGGCGGCAGCGCCACCCCGGGACCGCCCCGCCCCGCCCGACTGGTGGCGGGTCGATTCACGCAGGTCGGGCGGGGCAAGGCGGCCCGGGGTGGGCCGGGAGGGGGCAGGGTGGGCGGAGGGGCCGGGAAGGGGGCGGCCGAGGGGGAGGGGTGGGTGGGGTGGGGGGAGGGGTGGGCGGGGGGGGGGAGGAACGTCCCATAGAAATCTTTTGCCTTCCATATATAATTACAGATAGATGTTGGGTGTGTGGGTGGAGGGACGGATGGATGAACCCTTTGCTCTTGAACCGTGCAATTATTAATACACCATCTCACCTCTCACACACTCAAATTGCTCTCGTATGCCATATTTATAATAATTACTATCATATTCAGTTACGTTTGCCTTTCATATTTTTTATTTTTTCATTTTCATATTTATAATATTAATGGTCATATTTGGTCTTTATTGTTTTAATTTTCGTTTATATTGGTTTTAGTTCAGATCTACGTTTGCCTTATTTTTTCATTTTCATATTTATAATATTAATGGTCATATTTGGTCTTTATTGTTTTAATTTTCGTTTATATTGGTTTTAGTTCAGTATAAAAAATTTAGAAAAAAATTACACATCCAAAAATTTGATCGATTTAGAATTTGATAAATTTAAAATTAAGATATATTTAAATTAATTTAATTATTAATAATTATAATAATAATAATTTTTTTTTTTTTGCTAATTATTGTAAGTTTTGAAATGGATTTTCTTATCTTGTAAAAAAAGTTTTGAAATGATTACATGTTTAATATTTGTCTCGATAAATTAGATGTAGAAACATTTAAATACTCAAAATCATACAAATCATATCTAATATAAGTCACACTAGCATTTAATATAACTAGATTTTTACTCACATAATTTAAAATCCATAAAAATACTTTAGTATTGCAATCCATTACTATATATTCTTATTTTTTTTATGTAATTTACCAAATCAAAATATTTTAATTAATAATTATAATTATTAATTTTTTTATTTTATTTTAATACGATTTAACTCATCCAAAATATTTTAATTAAATTTTATTTTATTTTAATATAATTGAAAATATTGAGTAACATAAAATAATATAACGGCACAATTATATGAGATGAATATCATTTTATGAGAATGGGAGGACACTAAGCATTCTTTATCCTTTTATTGGAATGTTGATGATTGGCATAAGGATACTAAAGGCTCACGTCTCTTTGACTTCACTTTTAACTCACAACCTACTGGTTTGTCCGTCCGTCCTCAAAAATACTGATTCAGTTTGGTGGGAGTCATTTTTCAATAATCAAAGTGATATCATTTCAACAACAACCAATGAAGATATACCTTTGAAAAATCCATTTATTTGGCCGCAAAATGTGTCGAATGAACAAGAGGAAGTAAACATTGTTGAACAACAACAAACTCAAGGTATTATTAATTCTTCACAGGCAATGGAAAGAGAGATGTATATTGGTTCCAGAAGATCTCGTGCACAACGTGAAGCCATGGAAGACCTTTATAGGGGTTCAATACATGATATTAAGGAGGGTTGCATGATTGCAGTGCTAGCAGATGGAGATCCCAAAGGCTATCCATTTTGGGTTGCTAAAGTTATAAAGGTCTTTACAGAAAATGAGGATGTTACAAGTGTTGAAGTACATTGGTATGCCACAAATACACACCCATTCAATGGTGTGTATAAGCCAGAGATGGTAGTTGACAAAAAAAATGGTGGAAAAAGAAAAAGAAAGGGTACAAATATAAATCGTCGCCGCACAGACATATTACAATTGGAGGATGTTGAGATACTTGTTTATGACTTCAATTTAACAAAGAGAGGAACTCTTCGCTTCAAGACGATAGAGATTCTGAAAAGGTTGTTACCAGAAGGAATAGTGTTGACATGGGAGTCTGCTGAAACCAGTCGTAGATCTAGAAGACTTTTGAAACCTGGAATGTTGGGCATGCATGTGGACCCAGATGGGGCACTAGTTGATGAAAGAGAAGAATATGGAACATATTCGTCAGCATCCAGTCACTCATCTGAAGATGTGAATTGTGATGGTGTGCAAGAAAATATGAATGATTTTGAATAATTGTTTAAGACAGATTATATAATTGATGTATGCATCATATCCTCAAATAAAATTAATGTTTTCCATATGTTGTTAAATGAGAAGTTATGAAGCATTTTTATGTTGTTGGATTATGTCTTAAGTATGATAAATTTTATTGTTTAAATATCTACAATGCAAAATCAAATTAGAGATATTATGTCTGTTTTATTCAGTATACAAATAAAGACTTTTGATTTCATTGAGTGATATACTTTGTTCATAATGTCATGGTTTTTTAATTTTATAGTTGAAAAAATTTCAATTTCTTTTGTATCTAGCATGGTGTGGTTGAAAACATGTTAAATTTATACTTAGGAAAGAAAAATGATATTCGACCGGAAATGTTAATGTGTTTTTTCCTTAAAAATTAACTTTGTTTGAGACATAAAAAATTGGTTTTATTAGCATTTTTAAAAAGTTTGAAAATTGACCCTAAAAAAAAAACGTTATTCCAGTAGCATCACTTTCGTTTTGAAGCTATATTTTGCACGAAAATTTCGTAGTCACCGCCATTTTTAAAACACGTTCAAAATTGGCACCTAAAAAAAAAACATCGTTCCAGTATACACACTTTTTGTTTTTAGCACTGTTTTTGATGTTTTTTTGGGGTTTTTGGGCCAAATTTCCCGTTTCAAAGTTTACATTGTTAAAAGTAAAGGTGCCTGAAAATAATAATAATCAACAACCACAACAACAACAACCACTACAACAACAACAGGCACCCCAAACACCTGAAAGTGTTGTTAGAAGATCTACCAGGATAAGTAGACCCCCTGAATGATACTCTCCTTCATTATATGCTTTATTTTTGATTGATTATGGTGAGCCCGAATGTTATGAAGAAGCAATGCAAGTTGAAAGCAGGAAGAAGTGGGAGGTAGCCATGGAAGAAGAGATGGACTCCTTCATGCATAACCAGACTTGGGACTTAGTCAAGTTGCCTGCAGGAAAAACTACATTGAAGAATAAATGGGTTTATAGGCTGAAGGAAGAAGATGGAGGAAAACAAAGGTAGAAAGCTAGACTTGTGGTGAAGGGGTTTGCACGGAAGAAAGGTATTGATTTTGATGAAATATTTTCTCCTGTTGTTAAAATGACTTCAATCAGAACTATTTTAAGTCTAGTAGCAGTTGAAGATTTGCATCTTGAGCAGTTAGATGTAAAGACAACCTTTCTCCATGGGGAGTTGGAGGAAGAGACATATATGCAGTAGCCATAAGGATATGAGGTGAAAGGGAAGGAGAAACTAGTGTGCAGGATGAAGAAGAGCTTGTATGGCCTAAAACAAGCTCCAAGGCAGTGGTATCTAAACTTTGACAAGTTTATGTCTGAACAAGGTTATACTAGATGTCACTCTGATCATTGTGTTTATCTGAAAAAGCAAAATGATGGCAGCTATATTATATTGTTATTGTATGTAGATGACATGCTTGTTGCAGGGTCTAACATGCAGGAAATAAATGTGCTCAAAAGAAAATTGGCAAATTCATTTGCAATGAAGGATTTGGGAGCTGCAAAACAAATCCTTGGTATGAGAATCACTAGAGACAGGAAAAATGGCAAATTAACATTGTCTCAGAATGAGTACATACAAAAGGTGTTGAAAAGATTTAATATGCACAATGCAAAACTAGTTAGTACACCTTTTGCTAGCCATTTCAAACTTAGTAAGGAAATGTGCCCAAAGACACAAGAAGACATGGATTATATGTCTAAAGTTCCATATGCATCAGCAGTTGGAAGCTTAATGTATGCAATGGTCTGCACAAGGCCTGATATTTCACATGCAGTGGGAGTTGTAAGTAGGTACATGAACAATCCAGGAAAGGAACATTGTATGGCAGTAAAATGGATTCTCAGATATTTGAAAGGTACCCCAAATCAAGCATTATGATTTGGTGGTTCAAACATTTCTTTACAGGGATATGTTGATGCAGATATGGCAGGGGACAGAGATAACAGGAGGAGCACTACAAGATATGTATTTACTATTGGTGGAACAGCTGTCAGTTGGGTTTCAAAAATCCAAATTGTTGTTGCACTTTCAACAATAGAAGCAGAGTATGTTGCTGCTACAGAGACTAGTAAAGAAATGATTTGGTTACAAAGGTTTATGGGTGAATTGGGTAAGGAGAATTATATGGGCACATTATACAGTGATAGCCAAAGTGCCATTCATCTTGCAAAGAACTCAACCTTTCATTCCAGGACTAAACACATACAGGTCAAGTACCATTTCATATGATCAGTGTTGGAAGATGGAGAGTTGAAGCTGGAAAAGATACACACTAGCTAGAATCCTGCAGATATGCTAACAAAAGTTGTAACTAGGGAGAAAATAAGAACATGCTCAATTTCAATTGGTCTTCAAGGATGATGATGAAGATGAGAAATAGCTAAGTCCAAGGAGGAGTCATTGTCCAACAGATGAAGCAGCGATGGAGTTGCTACAATCATTCTCCAAGTGGGAGATTGTTGAGTGTGGAGCGTGATTGTTCAGAGGTCTTTGTTTCAGCCGGATGTATACCCCAGGAAGTTTGTACACCCCTCCATGTGCGGGAGACTTGTCCCCCCCACGGGGGTCCGAGGGGGCCGATCCCCCCTGGTTGGGGGGTCCAGGGGCCATCAGTCCCCTGGTGGGGGTTCGAGGGCAACGCCCTCGAAGCTAAAAACAAATGTAAAATTGCCTTGTAAAAGTATAGTAATTTCTAGTCAATTTGGGCCGTTCATTAGGCAAATGATCTGATGGTAGAACTTATGTTTAGTTTAGGGTTTTTTGCCCTAGAAGGAAACCCCTCTCTTTGCATGAGGGTATTGTATTTTGAGGCTGTGTAATAGATGTGTATTCTCCGAGCGAGAAATAGAGAGGTGAGACTGTGAGAGAAAACAAAGGATATTATAGTGGATCTACTGTAGGTTGTGTCTCTTCATTTTGCTGGATAATAGAAAGGAAGGACTGGCTGTTTGGGGTGGACATAGCCAAAACTGGGTGAACCACGTATATTTGTGTCTCTCTTGTTTTATGTGTTTTCTGTGTTTATATTTTTTCAATATTTTATGTGTTCCATTGCTCCGTAATATATAATTTTCTAACACATATCGAGCTGAAGACCTCAAGAAATAGGCCATTGCGATAATGTTGGAACCTATGATATGCATTGATCACCATGAGAGATTTCATGACTAATACATTGTGAAGAAGAATTTTTCTACACGAGGAAACATTTCCAAGGGATGGATTGCTCGAGGCACTGAGGAGGTAGAGAATGGGATACCTAAACTTAGAAGGCGAGTGAATACATGGAAGAGTAAAACAAGGTGCTCGAGGGATTAAAGAAGAAGAGATGGCTATTTTATAAGTTGGAAAGTAAATTGGTTTCAAAAAGGTCATATGCATACTTAATGGGATCAAGCATACATTGGGGAAGTAGTGAAACACGTATTTACCTAAGAAAAGGTTGAGGACAATGAATGGAATGGATAGACATTGGAGGCAGATCACACTCTAGAATCAAGTGATCAAGTAGGAAAAGGCACAATGGATACATTGTGGACCAGATGGGGCCACTTAGAAGATCGTCAACTCGATGGGTTGTCTTACCCATTTTCATTGTTGTGTAAGAAAATGTGAATGTGAAGATAAATTGTTGGCTTAGGGGGTTTTGGTCTAGGTTCAGATTTCGTTGTGCCAACCAATAAGCCCTTAGAGCTCATTACTGCAACTCTATCAAAGCAACCTTCGTGAAGGTCTACGATTGGTCTTTACAGACCCTTGACAGTCGATTTATGCACTTACGCACATCAGAAAACAAACCTAGATTAGTGTTCATGCAAATCTATTAAAGTTATTGTTAAATAAAATGGAATTTATCTTAGTCTTCGCGGAAGTACTTAACATGCATTGTGTACATTTATTAAGACTTATTAGAGAGAATTATGCATCATCCAATCAACATTTCATAAAACATATTATTCATCAACAACATAACATATTAATAGAGATAACAAAAATATGTGATAATTCTTTAGAAACATTATTTATTGATCTTTAATTCATGGTTACAGACTCAAAACTACCTACGCACTTAGCTGTAGGGGTCCATGCACTCAGCTATGGACTCTTCCTAGGCCTCTGCACACTTAGCTGCAGAGCCTTTCTTCTCTTATCTAACCCACTTCTCTTCACTATCACTTCTAAGACTCCATCCGTTCTTCACCATAAACATGCCTTAGAATCTCTAAGACACACCTATTTATACCTTTTATCATACAATCCCGTGGTCTGCGGACCATGAGTGGATCTCAAAACTAACTCAAACTTTACATAAAACAAGGCTCTAAAACCCTTTGGCTCCTACTCATCTATGCACTCTGCATCCACAAATCACAGAGAATTTGCGTTATTTACACAAAAATGATCAAAACATGGGTTATCTTAACCCCAAAACTGACCCAGGGGACCCCATCCCAACAGGCCCCCAACACAAAGATCGTGACTCGCCCTCAGTCACTCTACTGGCACTGCGATCTTGCTGCAAAGACCCTCCAGCTGCACCTGAATTACAACGACCTCGACAACGCTCTGCATTGCTACCTGCTTGATTTCCTCCACTAATTTTTCCATGGCTAGTCCTTCTGTGGCCAACCTCATCATCTGTTGTGTCTGCTGCAAGCCTTTAAGCTTATCCCAAATGGTAGTTGTGACTTGATATGCTTCTTCCAACCACGACTGCAACCTGGCCTTTAGCAAGCCCTCTTCATCGTATCACTATTACAACTCCCTTATCTTTGTTTTCAGCCTTTGCAGGTTCGGATCCTCCTACAGATTGGTCACTATCTCCATGGTCTACTCAAACATCATCGCACAGTCAGTGACTGTGGCATCCAATGTGACCATGCCCTCCTTGATCGTGGCTCCACGCTACTCCTTGACCTCAGGTGGAGTCGTGGGCTACAACTTTAACTGCAGCTCTATGATCTTCATGTTCAGCTCAAACTAAACTCAGCCAACCTCTACTTTAGCTTGCGCACACCAGGGGCTTATTTTCTTATCTTAGCTTCTGGTTGTGCGTCGTCTGGGATATGAAGTTCAGGCACTGTTCTACATGCTTCGGTGATTGCTGATTCTAGTCGTGAAATCTGTGCTTGTAGCATCTCCTTTTCCTTCAGTGCCTTTGTCTTTTCAGCAAACATTTGTTCACTTTTCACTCAATACTCGCTGATGAGGCTGAGGGCGTGCTGCTCTCTCTCTCTTAACTCGTCGGGCACCTCTGCATGCAGCACGTGGAGGGCCTCATTGGAGAGCGCCATGATATTTAGTGTAATGTTCTTAATCGTACTGAGTATGATACGATCATCGACAGTTTTTGTGTGAGGGGACCCATCTATTAATGCTATAGTTCTAAGGTCAAGGGTCCTTACCAGCTCTGCTACTTGAGTCATCCCAGGTGTCAGGCTCACTTGCTCCACATTTTCTTGTCCGGTGCCCACTTTTATCTTGCTTGCTTGGATCTGCAGCTCACATAGATCTTTTTGGACACTCCCCAACATCAACATGTACTGCTGCTCAAACTGTTGCAGTACCTTGGTTGTGGTATCCCAAATTTTATCCCTGATCTCATTGAGATTGCCTTTTGTTAAGAACATGGCATTCACCTGTGACTTATCTGATTTCTGCTTTTTCCTTGTACCTTCCTACTATTCCTTGCTATGTTTCTTTAGGATGAATTGGGTGCTCTGCCCCTCATCTCCACCGCCACCTTGCTCTGAAAGTTCCTCCTCCTCTGTTTCTGGCAAATGTGACTTGTCACTTTTTTGTGACTCACGCTGCTCCTATGCTGCCTGCACCTTGGAAGCATGCCCTTGTTCCACTCGAGCCTTCTTTGTGGCTTCCTTCTTTTTCATCACATCCAGGTTACGCACAGCCTAATTAGCTGCATCCTTCCTTTTCTGCGCACAGAACTTCCCACGCCTGTGCTTGTTCCAGCATCTAAATCGGAGGGGGCGTGGCATTGTATGGGCCATCTTTTTATCATCTCCTGTAAATCTATTTC
This sequence comes from Pinus tabuliformis, assembly GCA_031772625.1. Taxonomy (NCBI): domain Eukaryota; kingdom Viridiplantae; phylum Streptophyta; class Pinopsida; order Pinales; family Pinaceae; genus Pinus; species Pinus tabuliformis. The sequence continues at coordinate 1,818,918,306 of CM062817.1, forward strand.
TGTCACCAAATATGGCAAGTCATGCCATTTATTCTGTGGATCCTTTCGTGCTTGAATGTGCACTCTATGGAATTTGGCCTTGAATGTGCACTCTGTTTAGAGAAGTTTCTCAGCTCAGGAATCGTTTTACGGAGATTTCTCTTAGTCATATTTACCGGGAAAGGAATTCTGAAGCGGTCCATCTTTCCAAAGAAGGAGTAGACCTTGAGATGGGGTTGCGGACTATCTTGGAGGTAGATAATGGGGTTGTTCGTCCTGTAGATCAACCCATCTTCGCTTAAATTTGTTCCCCTTTTCTTCGGTTCCTGTAAATATCTTGTGTTGTTCTATCATTTTCCCTGTTTTCATCGCTTGTTCCTCCCTTGCCAGATTTCTTGGGTTGTTTTCCCTATTTGCGGATGCCCGGGCAGTGGTTCCAGTCTCTTTGCAGCGGCTTCCTAAATCTTGGATGTTAACTGTGGAGTCGCGTGGTCCCTTCTTCCAACGTTTCGGTTGGTTTTGGAGGCTTTTTCACCTGCGGTGGCTCTCGATTTAGCTGCGGGTCGTTTGGCCTGTGTTCAATTGAATTGAGCGTTTTGGGAGGGGTCTTTTCCTTCCTGCGATGGCGTGCTCTGTAAACGCGCAGTTTGGTAGCTGAGTCTCGCCCTTGCTGGCGTTTTCAGGCTTGGCGTTATGCTTACATATATCTATGTAACCCTTTTTATTAATAAAAGGTTGGAATTTTTCTGTGGAAAAAAAAGGGTGACAACTGTGTGTCCAAGGTTGGGGACAACCTTGGATGCTAGTTAATGGCCATGCATAGAATCATTTCCATAAGGACCCAAAATATTTTCGTCTTTGTAACTCATGCGGGGTGCTTTGTATCCCATAAGGACGCGAGTTACGCTGCCTCTAGAAATCCTTCCTCAAGCGGAGGGAATTGACTATCCTCTGAAAATTCCCATGCAACAAGTACAATTGACAGTAGTAACCAAGCATAGTGAAATGACTTGGTTTCATTCTACGCCTCAAAAAAGTTCACTAATAACTCCTGGCATAGATACCTACCCAATTGAATTGTACACCTTTGTGCACTGCATAGCAAGGGAAACCACTGGCGCTAGAACTTTATCCATGCGACATTTCCTCATCACCTTCCTTGCTAATATTTGGGTGGCCAATTGAAACATCAGATCTATTATAGACAGAATGGAATACCCTCGCGACTTCTTCATGAAGCCGTAATCCCTCTTCATTTTCTCTGTGAGGTCCTTATCCCCTGTATTTTCGCCAAACTCTTTGGTTAGGTTCCATCTTTCATATGACAGGTGTGTAATCCTATGAATCAACATCTCTGTGATGGGTATAGGCCCTCCTAGCCATAAACACCCATCGTGCACCAATGTAAGTAGTTGGCGAACACAGATTGTGTTGATGGGGGTGTGGTGATAATGGGGTACCGACAAAAGATTAAGTAACCCCGAGTTCTACACACCACAGACCCATTCCTCCATTTCTAGTGTGGTAACACCTGACTCTGCATAGTAGACGCGCCTCATATACTTATCTGTCGCATAGTAGACACGCCTCATATACCTTTTCAACTCTTATTTTAAACTTGTCTCCCTAAGGTTTTACTCAAATTTTGAGCATGAGTACTCGTTGGATGAAAAATTTAATTTGGCATCCAAGGAGTACCCATGTTGCATGCTTTTGATGGATCTGCGTTATGAAAAATGAGATATACATGAAAAAACGTGATTGCAATCACGTTTTTCATGTATTTCTCATTTTTTGTGTAGTAGGGTCCATCAAAATTATGCAACATTGGTACTCCTTGGATGAGGAATCAAATTTTCCATCCAACGAGTGTTTCCACTCGAAATTTGAGTAAACCTTAGGGAGATAAGTTGAAAATACGAGTTGAAAAAATAGTTTTTTCTTTTTTCCCTCTAAAATTTGATGATGTAATCTAATCTTATTTTATTATTTGCACTATTATTTTATAATTTCCTTAGGAGGTCCATTTTAGACCTCAAAACTCCCCTAATGATGAAATGCAACCATTAAAACCACAAGAACAACAATGATTTATAGGGGAACGCAACTGGGAAAAATGCCTTCCCTACTTTGCATTAATTCAAATGAGAAAGAGAAACAATTATAATGTCTTGCTTAAACTATCAAGCAAACCCTCACTATAAAAAATTTCTCCTGCTTCTTGACCTTCTCTGGCCAATACTTAGCCAATTCAAGCCTCAACCAACCTCCTATTTCATTTCATAATCCTGAAGGAATTAAGCTCCTAAATAATAGGGAAATTCCTTGTTTCCTTGCACAAATTCTAAAGGAATTGACCAACTGCTCAATTTAAGACCTGTTCACTCAACTAGTATACAAAAATATATAAAATTATGAACTTTCCCTCCACTCAACTAGGCAATTCAAATTCCATGCACGATTGGGACTATTTTTAGTAAATTGATCAGTTAACTAAGAGATCAGTGAGTTAATAACTATTATAACTACTCAATTGAACTCCTACTGACTCTACTAATGACTAAAGCTCAGATAATTGAGTTTAACTAACAATATCTCCACCAGATTGCTAAATTTTAGCAATCAACCTATGCATAACTCTACTTCTAGCCAAGAAAATTGAATTTATTGATTTAACTAGGAGACAAGACCATGTCATTCCATCTAACTACAAGCCAAGTCATCCTGCTGATGTGGAAAATCGAATTTCTCCATTTTACTAAGGAACAAATCAAATGAAGCCTTTTCTTGCTACAATTTAACACTACCTCTTCTCAAGAAAATGATTTTGCACAACCCAAATCTTGCTCCAGTCGAATGTATTGTAACACAACTAATACTCTCTCTCACTATTGGTGTTGTTACTGCAACAACTACAACTGAGAAGCATCTAAAATATTGAATCAACTATGTCTCTGAGCTGCAACTGTCTCATGAGTCTATAACTACTACTAGCCTACAACTGCATCAACAGACACTGATCCTCCTGTTATACTTCAACTGTTGTTGTCTCCTATGGACCCTGCCCAAATCTTTGCAATTATGGGACTAAGGTTCTACATTTCGCCACCTCACACTTGGAGGTATACCTACATGCATGGAAATATCTACCTCTATCTTGTAGAGAATTTTAACTCAAACACCAATTCTTTTACTTGTCCAATAGCAACATGATTCAAAAAAGCTTCTTCCTTACTGAACAAAACATCATAACCTTTACCCTCCAATACATCTACATAAATCAAATTTTTCTTCAACCTAGGCACATACATTACATTTTTCATGTGAAGATGGGAGCCTGACTCCCTCTTAAAGATGACATTACTGATTCCTTTGGTAATATACCTTCCATAATCTCCAAATTTTGTATGCAATTTGAGATCCTTCTCCTCTAGGCTACTGAAGAATTCCTTGTTTCCTGTCATATGATATGAGGCACCAAAATTTATGTACCACTTACTCCCTCTTATTATTCTTTCCATGCAAGCAAAGAGGGTGAAATATAACTCGAATTGTGATGTGAGAGAATATCCTCCTACTCCTATTGCAGGCTCCTTATTGAATTTCTTGTTCAAACACTTGTTTACATAGTGTCCATACTCATGGCAGTGAAAGCATTTAATTCTACTGAGGTATTTCTTCTTTCCATGGTTCTAGCTTGATTCTGCCTCACCTTGGGTGTTCATGCCTTTGACCTTCTTTCCTTTGATAACTAATGCACAATCTTCTTCCTCATATGCAATGGATGTGACACCATCTCTAGATATTCTTCTAATCTCCTCCTGCACCAAATCAAACCAAAATATCTCCCAATCTAGTAGCTTGTCTCTTCCATTAACTGAAACATAATAGTTGCGCCAGGATTTCAGAAGGCCAAGGAGTGCTAAGCTCACAAGTTCAAATGATGGCACATTTTCTGCTACTACTCCAACTTCATCTCAAACGTGAGTGAATCTAGAGAGTTATTGTGGAATGGTTTCATTTTTCTGCATGAAAATGTTCCCGAACTTATCTTTCATTGCCAATTTCCTAACATCTCTGTTTCTCTGGAATAGATCTATGAGATTTTTCCACATTGCAAAAGGAGTCTCTTTTCCATGAAAGTTTTGAAACCACGTGATCTCTAACAACCTGTAGAATAATCCTCTTGGCCCTTATTGTGTCTTTCTTCCACTGATCAAGTGCTTGTGCATTTGGTGTTTTTGTTTTTGTGGCTTGCTTGCCCCCTTGCTGAATTTGCTTCTTACCTTTCCTCTTGTTCTTAACCACCTGGTTAGTAGCATCACTACTTTCACCAAGCGAAGAGGAATAAGGGGAGGGAGAAACAAATGAAGAAGAAGGTGAAGGGTCAACTTTAGTATCAACTGGTTGCTGATTCGATTGCAGAGGAACCACATTATTTTGAACCACAGAGGTCGAGAACAGCCATACTGGTAGGCCAATTATAAGTCCCGGAAGATACAAAGTGGCCATATGTGGAGCACCAATATTTCCCCAAGAAGTAAAAGGACTAGGATTCCCCTCGAGAGGGATTCCTTGATTGGTGGACTCCATTATCTCAACCTAAGATCAACGAGGGAACAGGGATGTTATTCCAAATTTAATAAATTTTAATGACGCTTTGACACAACTTTGCTTTTTCAATTTTTAAGAGTCGAGAAAAAGCTAAAGATGATTCTAGTCCCCTCCGATTTTTAATGAGCCTGAAGTGACAAGTGCTCAGATGGACCATTTCTTTTAAAGAGTCGAAAATGAACGAAAGTGACTACTCTGGAAATATAGACTGAGGGATAACCAAACCAATCGCAAAACTGCAATATACACCTTGGTGATAAATTAAAGAGAAATTACCAAGGACTTATGTACGGCAGCCAATCTTCCTGAATGCTGTGTTCAATGCATTGCGATCGATAGGGCAGCAGACACGACTTCCTATGGATAAAGGATATAAGCCTATTATGGTCTCCCAATATATACTCGAAGGTATGGGGAGCAAAAGTTCGTGCTAGCACTTGTCGTATCAAGGAGGAGGAATCACCCAACCTTCGATGAAAATGATAGTTACTAGTTTTTACGACGCCGAAACACGTCTCTAGCCTAGACCTCTAGATGTGTTGCGTTAAGTTCCAAAGCGTTGTTAAGTTCGTTGAACTTTATTTTAGAGTTGATCTTGTTTAAAAGTTTTCTTTTCAATGGTTCACCACGTGATGTAGACTTAAAATTCCTAAATATGCAATCTACAATGGTAAACAATCGTTGTTTATTTTGAGCAATGAAAATCCTAGCTACTAAGGAAAGAAGATTACGATTCTTTCAACAAAGAGCAAAGAGCACACATTAAATGCACTTTTCCTAAATCATTTTTCGCACACAGTCTAAATGAAAATGCAAATGCATGTATTTGTTTTTTCGTTTTCCTTAATGTGAAAAATGCCAAAAAAGGAAAACTAAGTAGAGCAAAGATCTGAAATATTTTTATTCAAAGCGACATTTCGACAATTTCTTTTTCAAAATGGAAAGGAAGACTAAACGACACTTTTCAATTTCGAATAGAAAATGCTTTCGACACTTCAAATATCAACAAATCAAATCAAGTACATGACAAAAAGTTCAATCGACTATCCAGGGAAGGAAGACTCAATGACACTTCTCTTTTTGACACAAAACGACAGTTACGACACTTTTTGTACCAAAACGACAAATCAATTTAAGAAAATTTTCGACAAAGGATCCTAAATGATGGAAAAATACATAAAAACATTTACTAATCGTAATCCATGGAGGTTGATCTATCTTATGCAAAGAGGCTTCAGTAATGAGGTATTGTTCATAAACAACAAAACAACTAAATAGAGCTGAAAACAAGGACAAAAATCCCAAATTTCAAGAAGGGAAATAGGCTCAATCAGTCATTGCACCTAGGCTTCACAAAAACAAGGATGCATCGCACTTTTCAGACTCGGGAGGTGCGATGCATACTGGTAGATAGTGACAGACAGTGCGATGGGCCAGGGAGCACAACTGAGATGGGTTTTGGCTCAAATTTGCAGCTGATTTCAGTGAGTTAAGCTGAGCTATGATAGACAGTAAAGAGCAAAGTACAGAGGTATGATCTTGAGAGGTTACTGAGCTACCAAAAGGGCATCTAGAATGCTTGTAGGTCAAATGTTCAGTTCATAAACTAAACCGGAGATTGACTGAAGCAGCATTCATCTACTATGCAATTGCAGAGCAAGAGCAGTTCGAAGGCTATCTGGCTAACTTCAGGCTCCGTCTATAGTTTATAAAACAAACAAAAATAACAAACAAACATCTATTTGATCCCCAGTGGAGTCGCCATTTTGTTTCTGGGAAAACTAGTGTCTTTTCGATCGACTAGCCCTCTAGGATTGGCAGCTACCCTAGAAACAAATAGTTTAAAGCAATTTGCGATTTCCTCTATGTATGATAGATAAGAGAGAGGCAAAGGAACCAACCTGGATCTTCTGCTTAATTCCTTGCTTGGTCTCTCTCCCCCTTGACAGAGCTTGCAACTCCTCTCTATACTTATCCCGCTTGGAGAGTACCTGTAGAACCACAGTAACAAAGAACCATCAAAGCATCTTGATTTATTATATCATAAGCATTGTAGAATCAGAAATACAATGAACATACCATGGCATTCACAAATATAACATTCAGAAATACACAATTTTATGGAGGAAAACTCAAAGAACTTTATTAAATAGAAGGGAGAATTACAACCCGGCTGTTTGATCCAACATCATCCTCCCAGCATCAAAGCCCTCTTCACCTCATGAAAAGCAAGATCACCCAACAATTCTCTTTCTTAGACACAAACTACCAGCACTTCCTTACAAATTACAAAATTCCAGCCTCTAGATCTCTCAAATGAGGGATCCATTTATAGATGTATGCAAGGGTGTGAGTCATCTCTGGGTTTTTGATTAGTGTCATTCCACTTGTTGTTTTTGGTTCCACTTGGAGATTTCTTGGATCTCTTACTCATCCCTGGGCGAATTCAGAGAGGCAAGTGTCATAGGAGAAGTTTCTATAAGATTCCATGAGCATCCACTTAGCAAACTGTCTCAAACATTTGTCCATCCTCGCTCATCGTACCCTACAGAAGGCCTCATCAGTATGCATCACACCTGGCTAGTGTAGAAGTCAGTATGCATCACACCTTGATAGTGGAGCAGTTAGTATGGTCTTGTTTTGGCCAGTTCTGGATGGTTTTTTAGGTGGAACTTTTGGGGAATGATGTAATCAGTTAATCATGATATTTTAGGGTATGAAACAAAATTTTTAGGGGTTAAAGAGCCCTAGTTTATCGACATATAAGATTGGGGTTGCAGTGCCCAAATATGTCTATAACATTGGGTTATCTTAACTCCCCAAAACTGACCTAGGGGACCCCATCCCAACAGGCCCCCAACATAAAGATCGTGACTTGCCCTCGAGTCACTCTGTTAGCGTTGCGATCTTGCTGTGAAGACCCCCCAGCTCCACCTGAATTACGACAACCTTGGCAACGCTCTGTGTTGCTTCCTGCTTGATTTCCTCCACCAATTTTTCTATGGCTGGTCCTTCTGTGACCAACCTCATTGTCTGTTGTGTCTGTTGCAAGCCTTTAAGCTTATCCTGAATGGTAGTCGTGACTTGATAAGCTTCTTCCAATCATGGCTGCAACTTGGCCTTTAGCAAGGCCTCCTTCTTTTGTGCTTACTCTACCTGTGTTAGGAGTTGTTTCCCCTCCTACAATTTGGCAAGGCGCTCTGCAGGTGCTATGGAGTGCGCGGTTGCCATAACTTCATCGTATCGCTACTGTAGCTCCCTTATCTCTATTTTCAACGTCCGAAGGTTTGGATCCTCCTATAGATTGGTCACTATCTCCATCGCCTAATCAAACATCATCACACAGTCAGTGACTATGGCATCCAATGTGGCCATGCCCTCATTGATCGCGACTTCGTGCTTCTCCCTAACCTTAGGAGGAGTCATGGGCTACAACTTTAACTGCAGCTCTGTGATCTTCATGTTTAGCTCAAACTGAACTCGACCAACCTCTGCTTTAGCTTCACCCACATCAGGGGCTAATTTTCTAATCTTAGCTTATGGTTGTGCATCCTCCACGATATAAAGTTCAGGCACTGTCTTGCATGCTTCAATGACTGTTGACTCTAGTCGTGAACTCTGTGCGTGTCGCATCTCCTTTTCCTTCAGTGCCTCTATATTTTCAGCAAACATCTATTCATTGTTCATGTTGTACTCACTAATGAGGTTGGGGGCACGCTTCTCTCTCACTCTTAACTCATCAACCACCCTTGCATGCAGCAAGTGGAGGGCCTCGTTGGAGAGCGCCGCGATATTTAGTGCAATGTTCTTGATCATACTGAGTATGATATGACCATCGGTTGTTTCTGCACAAAGGGACCGATCTGTTAATGCTATAATTCTAAGGTCAAGGGTCCTTACGAACTCTGTTGCTTGGATTTTCCTAGGTGCCATGCTTGCTTGCTTTGCACTCGCTTGTCCGGTGCCCACATGTATCCTGCTCACTTAGATCTGTAGCTCGCGCAGATATTTTTGGATGCTCCCCAGTGTTAGCATGTACTATTGTTCAAAATTTTGCAGTACCTCGATTGTGGTGTCCCTGATTTTATCCCCGATCTCATCGAGATCGCCTTCTGTTAAGACCATGGGATCCACCTGTGACTTATCTGATTTCTACTTTTTCCTTGTACCTTCCTGCTGTTCCTTGCTATGTTTCATCAAGATGAAAGGGGTGCTTTACCCCTCATCTCCACTGCTGCCATGCTCTGAAATTTCCTCCTCGTCTGTTTCCAGCGAAGGTGAATTGTCACTTTTTTGTGACTCGCGCTGCTCCTATACTACCTGCTTCTTAGTAGTGTGCTCTTGCTCCACTTGAACCTTCTCTATAGCTTCCTTCTTTTTCTACACAGCCAGGTTACATGCATCCTGCTTAGCTGCCTCCTTCCTATTCTGCACAACAGAACTTCTCGCGCCCATGCTTGTTCCAGCATCTAAGTTGGAGGGGGCATGCCATTTTGTGGGTCATCTTGCTATCACCTCATGTACATTTGTTTCTGTCACCAAATATGGCAAGTCATGCCATTTCTGATGTGGACCCTTCTGTGCTTGAATGTACACTCTATGGAAGTCAGCCTTCAATGCCGCATAGGGTGACAACTACGTGTACAATGTTGCGAACAACCTCAGATGCTGGTTAATGGCCATGCAGAGACTCATTTCCATAAGGACCCAAAATATTTTTGTCTTTGTAACCCACGGGAGGTCTTTTGTAGCCCATAAGGACGTGAATTGCACTGCCTCCGAAAATCCTTCCTCAAGTGGAGGGAATTGACTGTCCTCCGGAAATGCCCACGCAATAAGTACAATTGACAACAATAACCAAGCATAGTGAAACGACTTGGTTTCATCCTACGCCTCGTGGAAATTCGCTAAGAAATATTGGCACAGATACCTAGTCCAATTGAATTGTACGCCTTTCACGCATTGTGCAGCAAGGGAAACCACTGACGCCCGAACTTTTTCCACGTGACATTTCCTCATCACCTTCCCTTCTAATATCTGGGTGGCTAATTGAACCATCAGATCTGTTATAGACATAATTGAATACCCTTGAAAATTCTTCACGAGACCGTAATCCCTCTTCATTCTATCTGTGAGGTCCTTTTCCCCCATCTTTATGCCAAAATCTTTGGCCGGGTTCAGTCCTTCGTACGACAGGTGCGTAATCCTGTGAATCAGCATATCTATGATGGGTATAGTCCCTCCTAGCCATAGACACCCATCATGCACCAATGTATGCAGTCGGCGCACACAGATTGTGTTGATGGGGGTGCGGTGATAATGGGGTACCCACAGCAGATTGAGTAACCCCAAGTTCTCCACACCGCGAACCCATTCCTCCGTTTCTAGTATGGTAACACCTAACTCCGCGTAGTAGACGAGCCTCATATACTTATCTATCGCGTAGTAGACGTGCCTCATATACTTTTTAGACTCTCATTTTCAACTTATCTCCCTAAGGTTTTACTCAAATTTTTAGCAGGAGTACTCATTGGATGAAAAAATTTAATTCCTCATCCAAGGAGTACCCATGTTACATACTTTTGATGGACCATGCTACACAAAAAATGAGAAATACATGAATCAACGTGACTGTAATCATGATTTTCATGTATTTCTCATTTTTCATGTAGCGGGGTCCATCAAAATTATGCAACATGGGTACTCCTTGGATGAGGAATCAAATTTTGCTTCCAACGAGTGTTTCCACTCAAAATTTGAGTAAACCTATAGGGAGATAAGTTGAAAAAATAGTTTTTTCTTTTTTCCCTCTAAAATTTGATGATGTAATCTACTCTTATTTTATTATTTGCACTATTATTTTAGAATTTCCTTAGGAGGCCCATTTTAGACCTCAAAAATCCCCTAATGATTTCATGCAACCATTAAAACCACAAGAACAACAATGCTTTACAAGGGAACCCAAATAGGAAAAACCTCTTCGCTACTTTGCATTAATTCAGACGAGAAAGAGAAACAATTACAATGTCTTGCTTCAACTCTGAAGCAAACTCTGCACTATAAAAATTTTCTCCTGCTTCCTGACCTACTCTGGCCAATACTTAGCCAATTCAAGCCTCAGCCAACCTGCTATTTCATTTCACAATCTTGCAGGAATTAAGCTCCTAAATAATAGGGAAATTCCCTATTTCCTTTCGCAAATCCTAAAGGAATTGACCAATTTCTCAATTTAAGACCTGTTCACTCAACTAGTATACAACAATATTTAAAATTATGAACTTTCCCTCCACTCAACTAGGCAATTCGAATTCCATGCATGACTGGGACTATTTTTAGTAAATTGGTCAGTTAACGGAGAGATCAGTGAGTTAATAACTATGATAACTATTCAATTGAACTCCTATTGACTCTACTAATGACTAAAGCTCAGATAACAGAGTTTAACTAACAATAACTCCACTAGATTGCTAAATTTTAGCAATCGACCTATGCATAACTCTACTTCTAGCCGAGAAACTCGAATTTACTGATTTAACTAGGAGACAAGACCATGTCACTCCAGCTAACTGCAATCCAAGTCATCCTGCTGATGTGGAAAATTGAATTTCTCCATTTGACTAAGGCATGAGTCAAATCAAGCATTTTCTTTCTACAATTTAACACTCCCTCTTAGCAAGAAAATGATTTTTCACATCCCAAATCTTGCTCCAGTGGAATGTATTGTAACACAGTTAACACTCCTTCTCACTATTGTTGTTGCTACTGCAAAAACTACAACTGAGAAGCGTCCAAAATATTGAATCAACTATGTCTCTGAGTTGCATCTGTCTCCTGAGTCTCTAACTACTACTAGACTACAACTATTGCCCAAGATCTGACTGCACCAATAGACACTGATCCTCCTGCTATACTTCAACTGTTGTTGCTCTCCTATGGACCCTGTCCGAATATTTTTAATTTTGGTACTAAGGCTTTACATCGCCCCACCTCACACCTAGAGGTATACTTGCATGCATGGAAAAATCTACCTCTAGCTTGTAGAGAATTTTAACTCGAACACCAATTTTTTTAACTTGTCCAGTGGCAACATGATTCAGAAAATCTTCTCCCTTACTAAACAAAAGATCATAACCTTTGTCCTCCAATACAGGTATGTAAATAAAAAATTTCTTCAACCAAGGCACATACATTACATTTTTCAAGTGAAGGTGGGAGCTTGACTCCCTGTTGAAGGTGACAATACTGATTCCTTTGGTAATATACGTTCCATAATCTCCAAATTCTATATGCCATTTGAGATCCTTCTCCTCTAGGCTATTGAAGAATTCCTTATTTCCTATCATATGATATGAAGCACCAGAATCTATGTACCACCTACTCCCTCTTACTGTTCTTTCCATGCAAGCAAAGAGGGTGAAATATAACTCGAATTGTGATGTGAGAGAATCTCCTCCTACTCCTACTATAGTCTCCATACTGAATTTCTTGTGCAGACACTTGTTTGCACAATGTCCATACTCATGGCATTGAAATCATTTAATTCTACTAAGGTATTTCTTCATTCCATGGTTCTAGTTGGATTCTGCCTCACCATGGATCTTAATGCCTTTGGCCTTCTTTCCTTTGATAACTAGTGCACAATCTTCTTCCTCATATGCAATGGATGTGACACCATCTCTAGAGTTTCTTCTAATCTCCTCCTGCACCAAATTAGACCAAAGTATCTCCCAATCTAGTAGCTTGTCTCTTCCATTAACTGAAACATAATAGTTGTGCCAGGATTTCGGAAGGCCAAGGAGTGCTAAGCTCACAAGTTCAAATGATGGCACTTTTTATCCTACTACTCCAAGTTCATCTCGAACCTGAGTGAATCTAGAGAGTTATTGTGGAATGGTTTCATTTTTCTGCATGCAAATGTTCCCGAAATTATCTTTCAATGCTAATTTCCTAACATCACTGTTTCTCTGGAATCGATTCGTGAGAGTTTTCAACATTGAAAAAGGAGTCTCATTTCCATGAAAGTTAGAAACCACGTGATCTCTAACAGCCTGTAGAATAATTCTCCTGGCTCTTATTGTGTCTTTCTTACACTGATCAAGTGATTGTGCATCTGATGTTGTTGTTTTTGGAATATCAATTTGTGTATATTCCCATACTCCTTTGTCATTCAGGACAACTTCCATCCTGTCTTTCCAAGGTCAAAAATTTGAGGTGCCCTCCAATTCATACTCAAGCCTTAATTAGTTGAAAGACATTTTTCCCGCACTGAAGATAATCTTCACCAAAAATTATGAAAATCGAAATTTCTTTGAGAGAATATCTGGAACAAGGTTTCTATGTAGTCATACGTAGCTCTAATACCATGTAGGAATTAATAGAACTTTTCTACTACTGATGTATTCGAACTAAAAACAAGAGTTTACAAATTTCCTCTACTATTTTGCAAAACGAAAATCACGATATAGAAACACATGCAATAACATGCAACCATTAAAACTACAATAATAACAATGATTTATAGGGGAACCCAACTAGGAAAAACCCCTTTGCTGCTTTGCATTAATTCATATGGGAAATATAAACAATTACACTGTCTTACTTTAACTCTAAAGCACAACTTGCACTATAAAACTACTCTACTTCTTCCTGACCTACTCTGCCCAATACTTAGCAACCATTATTCCCTTGTGCGATCCTGGAGGAATTAAACTCCTAAATAATAGGGAAATTCCCTATTTCCTTACGCAAACCCTTAAGGAATTGACCACTTGATCAATGCAAGACTTGTTCACTCAACTAGTACAACAATATCCACTCAACTAGGAAATTCGAATTCCATGCATGTCTGGGACTATTTTTAGTAAATCGATCAGTTAACTGAGAGATCGTTGAGTTAACAATTGTTATAACTACTCAATTGAACTCTTGTTGACTCTAATAATGACTAGAGCTTAGAGAACTGATTTTAACTAAAAATAACTCCACTAGATTGCTATATTTTAGCAATCAATCCATGCATAACTCTACTTCTAGCCTACAAACTCGAATTTACTGATTTAACTAGGAGACATGGCCATGTTGCTCTAGCTAACTGCAATCCAAGTCATCCTGAAGATGTGGAAAATTGAATTTCTCCATTTGACTTAGTCATAAGTCAAATGAAGTAGTTTCTTGCTGTGATTTAACAATATTGATGATGCACATTCCAAGTCTAGAAGAAAAAAATGATGATGTTTGGTTTTTCAAGTATTTTTGGCTAAGGAAAATAAATTTGATGATGCTCCAATTTTCAAGCATTTCAGACATAGTGACACTCTCTCGAGAAAAATAAAAATAAAATTTTGAGGATGTGTCTGATGATAATCCACAAATTAAACCACTTATTGGTGTTTTCGAAGGGTGTGTATTAGGGAAACACCATCAAGTTTTTTTTCCTAAGGACAAAGCAAGGTTGAGCTTCTCAGTGACTTGAGTCAATTAATATTGATATTTCTGGATCTATGGCCAGTCATTGTCTTGGGGGAGATAATAACTTCCTTACCTTCATGGATGATTTTTCCTTGTTACTTTGGATATACACCATTCATTCCAAGAATATATTTCTTAATAAATTTATTTAGTTCACACCATTAATGGAAAATGAAAAGAAGAAAAGGATTAAGTGTATCATTATTTATGGATAAGGATATGATATTACAAATGGATTACAAGAATTTCTTATGACATCACTTGGTAGGGTACTATCCCCTACACTCCATGGAAAAATGGAGTAGATAAACATAAAAATATATTTGTTATGGAGATGGCTTGATGGAGTTTCCTATGTAGTGCAAGTTACCCACTCAAAGGGGGTAACCCTAAGCAGATTTTTTTTCTCCTTTTTGTCAGCTATCTAGCTAATAGCCTTGTGATGATCTACATATAGCTTCACATCATAGCTCTCCACTTATTCTTTATTTAGTGTTTTCTCCCATATATCATATTTCTTGAAGGAAGGTGGGTCATTTGTTGAAAGTTACACTAAACATTTATTTAATCATGTGCTTTCATTTAGTGTTTAGGGAATTCTAATATAGATCATAGGTAAGCTAGATTTTTTTATGCTCATGATTGTGCCATTGTTACCATACTTCACTATAGGAGGTTATCCTTTTCCCTTAGTTCGACGTGACCTCCCCTGAGGCCCTTTCTTTCCATTATCTAGGAGGAGCACACATAGGAGGAACTGATTGATATAATGTGCTCAAGTTAATCCATATTTTTAACTTTCCATCTATCTTTGATATCCACTTCCATTCTTTTGGTTGACTATCATATATCACTAGTGTTAGCACACTTCGTCCACATCTTTGAGGTAGGGCTTGGAAATATTTCCCCAAGAGGTTGTTAGAGCTAAATGAAAGATAAAAGCACATATAGCCACAATTGAAAGAATTTAATGAAAAATACAAAACATGGTTGACACTAATACTAAGCACATGGAAAAAAATGGCTTGAGCTCTAGCCCCCACATTAGCACTCACCCATTTCCCAAGCATATCATGCTTTCTCTAAATTAAAGGAAATTATGAATGTCCCAACACTGATGAATGATAAATGATACATCTTTAAGGAGTATTTAAAGTTATCACACAAGCTAGTCACCCAAACTATGAAAGAAATAAAATAAAGACCATTGAATAAAAAGGCACACCAGAGGGGTGGTAAAAATAGGCCTAAGAAAGGGGTAACCAAGGCCTACATGATTTCTCTCTCTTATCATTATTACACTCAAGATGTTGGACCTCCTTTAGCTAGAACCAAGGCAATGCCATATTTCTTGAATTCTTTCCCAATCCATGACCATATTCATCACATGCAACTCTAGATTGACGGGGCTACCTAGAAATTTTCCTTCCACTTGGGTGCTAGAATAACCCAATACAGATAATTTTATAACCATCCCTAAAACAAGTATGGTAACTTGCTTACAAATCATCAACTAGAAAGACATTTGAAGGAAAGGCTTCTGTGAAACATTTTTTGTGCCCTTAGCATTGAATATGGTCCACTATGATACATTAATAGTTTGTTTACCTAATGATGTTGATCTCACTCGATATTGAGGGTATGTTTTAGGTGGATTCTCACAAATGCATTGGATATCCTTTAAGGGATGGCCTGAAACCTTTAAAACACATTGAAGAGGATGTCTAGCCCAGCATTAGAGAACTTGTGACCTTGCAATCCTAGTGATTCCCCTCCAGAGATGAGCATTGGACCTTGAGGAGCCCCCACATGCATAAATGTCCCATTTTAAACCTCTAGATGTTGAAATGATGAGCCAAGAAGTCAAGGAATTTGCATAATTGATAATGTTCCATAGAGGACCTAAGATGTCCCTAGTCTAGCCTTGCACCTACTTGATGCACATTGCTTATTCTAGAGCCTAGATGAGGATGGTGGTCACAGGAGACACTTTGAGAGGGCTAACACACTTCCTTTTGATGCTAGCATTATGCCCTAGGCTTTCCATTTCACGCATGGAATCCATTGGAAGATGATGCAAAGCTTCTTAATGATGACATCTTAGATGATGAGATGTGGTTTAGAGAAGCACCCATTCACCTTAATGGGATGTCTTGGAGTGAGGAGTACTATTCAAGCCATTTTTTCACTTTTCTTGATGGAGATGCTCATTAAATGGAGGTGAATTCTCTTTGGAGAGTCAATTATCCACATGTGTGGAGAAAATATGCCTTTTTATTATGTTCTATCATTATGTAAATCTATCTTTAGGTCACCCTATGGTCTATTAGCCATGTTGGATGCTTTAAGAAAATTTTGGGGCTTTTAATTATAAACTAAGGAAAACTGATTTGGTTTCCCTCATTTAAACAAAGTGGAGTCAAATTCCTTTGGATCATTGGCACCCACACTCATTCTATTCATCTTGAAAGAGTTCACACTAGTTATCCTTCTTTTCTCTTAGATGTAATGGTTAAGTATAGCGTGAAATTTCACGGGGAGGATATGTTTTGCATGGATAAGGATTTCTTTAGATTGATGAAGTGATGATATTGCACAAGTTTAATTCTATGTTCCTCCATTTTTCCTAAAATTGCTAAAATTAAGGTTTCCTATGCCATATTAAAAAGTGCAATATCTTTTAGGAACTCTTGTTTATATTCATTTATGCAAAATTGATCATAAAGTATCCATCAAATGGACTAGATATGTACCTTTTGACCTTAAATATCATATATAAGAAATTCACTAGGGTTTGGAAGTGAAGTGAATTGTCCTTCCACCATCTCTATCCAAGGTCTGTCTATCATGACATCATGCTATTGACTCCATTGCCCAATTGGTTAAAGACACTAGTCTTGTTGTGTCGATCAACCTTACATTTCATTTTTATTTTGTTTTATGGTATCTAGGGTTAGGGTTTGGCTAAATCTACATTTTATAGCATTTTTGTACCTATATGTCATTTTCCTTTAGGTAGGAATTGGATCTATGAATGTTATAAAAGAAAATTCTATCATTTTATGCATTTTTTATGGATGACATTTAGGTTATTTTGTTTCTTTGTGCATCAAAGATAACTTGTTAACCTATCCCTTTCTTACCCTCTTGAATGGCCTCAAGCCTTTGTTGATCTTATCCTTTACAATCTATTCGATTGCTATTATGTGGTATTGCATGTTGTAAATAAATATGTGTATCATTAAAACCTTGATGTGTAGTAGCATTTATAACATAGTTACCGATCAAACGAGAACTAGAACCTCAAAACGGGTACTCTAGCCCAAAACCCCCAAAAAAACATGAAAAAAATAGGCTAAAAACAAAAAGTGTTGATGTTGGAATAACAATTTTTTTTCATGGTACATTTTCAACATTTTTTAAAAGTGACAGTAAGAACTAGATTTTTTTGTGTAAAAAACAACCTGAAAACGAAAAGTGTTGATGTTGGAATAACGTCTTTTTTTTTTTCACGGTACATTTTCAACATTTTTTAATAATGACCTTAAAAATAAAATATCATGACTCTGAAAAGCTTTAAATTTCCAACAATTTTCAAGCATGACATTAAAGATAAAATATCACGTCTTTGAAAAGCCTAAAAATTCCAATGATTTTAGGCATGACATTAAATTTAAAATATCACGTATTTGAAAAACCTTAAAATTCCAACAATTTTCAAGCATGGTGCTAAGAAAAAATACTTATAACTATTTTCAACCATAGCATTAAAGGTAAAATATTACGACTTAGAAAAACCTTAAAATCTTGACAATTTTTCAACCATGGAATTAAAACCAAATATTATGACTACAAAACAATCTTAAGTTTTCAAAATATTTCAAGTATGACATTATGGAAAAAATTTATGAATAATTTTTTTTTTTAAATAAACACTTGAATGAAAGAGTTATTATATGAAGAAAACAAAGGTTACTTAGTAATAGAATGAAACAAGCAGCACCGGATGTAATTTTCATCCAGGAGACTAAATGTTCCATTCAGAAAATAAAAGAGATTCACAGTAAATGGCTCAATAAATTTGAGTTTCTAGAAGTCAAAGCAGAGAATACAGCAGGTGGCATTCTCACACTTTGGAACCCCCAAAAAATTGACATTATAGATGCAGAGGCAGCCAGGGATTATCTATCAGTGGTCATACAACCAGTGGGAGATAAGGAAGCCTACCTAGTAACGAATGTGTATGGTCCCCAAAGATTGGATGGCAAACTCAAGCTTTTAGACTCCCTGTAGGATCTTAGGGAAAGACATGCAAGTATCCCTTGGATCTTGGGGGGTGACTTCAATATGATCAAATATTTGTCGGAAAAAAAGGGGGCACCAAAACTCTAAATAAAGATTCTTCTGCTTTCCTTTCTTTCATAGACAATATGAAGTTAGTGGATATTGGCATGAGTAGTGGTACCTTTACTTGGAACAATAAAAGAGGAGGAGAGTCTCAAGTGGCTTCAAATTAGATAGATTCATCATCTCAGAGGATCTTATGCTCAAGGAGAAGGACGTAGTTGCAAGATTTCTCCCCTTTGGAGGCTCTGATCACTGGCTCGTGCAATTGGAAATTGTTAAGTTTAGGTATGTTATATGCTACAACAATTTATTTAAATTTTCACAGTTAGCAATCACACCAGCTTTAAGATAAACTGCAGATAGTACATAAATATAAAATGCAGAAAACAAGCCAAGACAAGAGGACACAAGATATGGTGCGAGCTAGGGACAAACCCCACAATGTGTGGGGAAACCCTTTGATCAAATCTTCTTTTATCTTCAAAGTTTAGCAGAGAAAGAGAGAGAGAGAGTATATTCACAACAGAAGTCAACACTTTGACTTATCAAGATCTAGCATAGATCATTTCCTATAACGATGATACATGAGATCAGTTGAAGACATTCTGCTTCAACTGATTCTCCTAGGTGATAGCTTCTATCTATTTCGTTCATTTGCTACACCTTACTGTGTAGCACCAACACGCTGCATCCTGCATCATCATGTTGCTCATGATCTTTATGCTGCCCACTCATCATGTTGTGCTACACCCAAATATCACTGAGTTGATCTCAACATCATGGATCTGCACCCATCTGATGTGTACTCAATGAATGGTTTACTGCTCTCATTGACATACTGAGATTTCTATTATGACAATCATTTCATCACATCAACAAGGTCTCCAATGAGGTCTATAGCATGATGACTATATCTGATATCCATATCATTACTGAGACAATGATTATTAGATTGTAGTAGCTTTGGTACTACTTTTCCTTATAAATAGGCATGTGATCTATAGAATAGATCCATGACATGGTCATCCTTATACTAGGTATTCTATAGGAGTACCACGACTGCATATTTTCATACCTTATCCACGTAATACGAAGACTGTCATACCAAGGGCTAGGTCTCCATGTAGTTCAGACCTTACTATAGTTACTCCATTCGATATCTATACTTCTTCGTTCATCCGAGCA
Organism: Pinus tabuliformis; assembly: GCA_031772625.1. Lineage (NCBI taxonomy): Eukaryota > Viridiplantae > Streptophyta > Pinopsida > Pinales > Pinaceae > Pinus > Pinus tabuliformis. Next base: position 1,818,937,899 of record CM062817.1, read on the forward strand.
TGGATCCATAGGTAGAATATCGATCAGATATGCATCCATATCATACTTATGAGTTCTGATCATGAATTCAACTCATATCCTAACCGAGGTGCAGTCAGATCCTGCTTCTCCATGTAAGATCTAGCATTTGTGCTTTATGCATTCTACACTACGGTTCCACTGCTGATTCATTCCCTTAACAGTATGATTATTATAGTGGACAAAGTTCCAACATTTATCTTGTTACTATTCTTCAAAATATCATAAGTATCCAAGTTTGTATGACTGTCCCTGTGACTGCACATAGGTTTTCACTGCGGCTTCATTAACTGTGTACAACGTATAATGTTATCATGTTGTGCGTATATATATTGCCTTTATGACAACGTATGGACTGTGTGGATAAGGTCCTTCATTCCAGCATATAATCTTTACCATACTGTGCGTATATATATAGCCTTCATTATAGCGTATGGATTGCGTGGATAAGGTCCTTCATTCCAGCGTATAGATTGCCTGCTCAGTGTATAGGAACGACGTGGGTGTCTTCAATGTCTGCGTGATTATGACTTCTGTTGATGTGAACATATATGTCTCCACTGCACTGCTAGAATGACTGTGTATGTATATGTCCACATATCTCTTAAACTACGTTGCTAGATTTAGGGCCTGCGTGATATGGTTATCGATTACGGCTAGGTCTTTGATGAGTAACGCATTTTATTCCTTCACGATTGCATATAGATCCTTAAACCACGCTTCCAGATCCTGCGTTGTTATGATAGATCCATTAGGGCATCATCTTAGGGCATCCTTCATTAGTGTCTCTAATTCTCTAAAAACCCAAGACGTGGAGAGGAGAGCACATGAAGAATGTGCATGCATAAATGACCTCAAGTCTTCTTCAATTTATACTAAAACGTATATGATGAATAGACATGAAGTTTGGGCTTCTAGAGCCTACATAAGAGCTGGTCGGCTTGATAATAATTACATAAACAAAATAAATTCATATCTCCATAAATACTTATCGGAATCGGATGATCATTGGATCAATCCTACACCTCTCGACGATAGGGTTCCAATAAAAATATCAGCTGCCATAAATAAGCTGACCCACATGGAGTTTGGCCCTAGTTTCCAATTTAATAGAAATGTAGGGCATTGGCACCCCCAAGAATATACCTTTCAGATTTGAAAACATTTGGCTTTCCCACCCAGATTTCACCAACAACATCACCATCTGGTGGGCTGAAGAATTAAACATTCAATGCACAAGCATGTTCCTACTCCAAAAAACACTAAAACATATCAAACTCAGGCTCAAGGAGTGGAACAAGAAGGAGTTTGGTAATATTTTTGAAGGAAAAAAAGATGTTGAAGGAAAAATGCAGGAACTCAACCAAACCCTTATCAGGTAGGGTTTTGATAAGGTTAGAAATGAGCAGGCAACCAAGTATCAACAAGAATGGGAGAACTTCTGTAAACAAGAGGAGATTTTCTGGAGGCAAAAATCTAGAGTGCAATGGCTAAAAGAAGGAGAATGCAATACCATATTTTTCCACAGATCCACTGTGGCGAACAGAGCTCACAACAAGATTTCTTCTATCAAGGATGAAGGAGGTAATCTTCTTCATTCTCATGAAGAAATAGTAGCAGTACTGGTTCAACACTTTCGTGGTATTGCTCAGGAATCTTGTTCAGATAGGGAACAATCTATTAGGGTTATATCAAGACATATTCCAAAGCTGGTTTCCAATGAGGACAATTTCAACCTTAATAGACCAGTATCGGAAGATGAGATCAGTGAGGTCCTAAAAGAAATGAAAAATGGTAAGGCACTAGGTCCGAATGGTTTCAATGTTGATTTCTTCAAAGCTTGCTGGAATATTGTTAAACAGGATGTTCTGAATGTAGTGGAAGACTCTAGGAGGGACAAAACCATTCTAAAAGCGCTCAATACCACCTTTATTGCCCTGATCCCTAAACATGATTCAACTCTAACTCCTGATAGGTTCAGACCCATTGCCCTATGCAATGTGGTCTACAAGATAATATCCAAGGTTGTGGCCACTAGACTCAAACCTCTTCTCCCCACCCTGGTGTCAAGGGAACAATCTGGATATGTGGAAGGCAAGCAAATCATCGACAATATAATTCAAGCTCATGAGGTGGTGCACTCACTAACAAGCAAGAGGAAATTTGGAATGATCATGCAATTGGACATAGCCAAAGCTTATGATAATATGAATTGGAACTATATCAGAAAAGTTCTCATGGTTTTTGGGTTTGATCACAATTGGATCAGATGGGTAATGGCCCTAGCAACTTCTCCTAGTTTTTCAATTCTTGTTAATGGTTCTCCTTCAAAGATTTTCATTCCTTCAAGAAGCCTCAGGCAGAGAGATCCACTCTCTCCCTTTCTCTTCATTCTCATGATGGAAGGGTTGGGTAGATCTATCAGGCATGCTAAAGAAGTTGGTAAAGTCAAAGGTCTCCAACTTACTGAAGATGGTCAAGCTTTAACACATCAACAATTTGTGGATGACACCATGCTGCAAGGCATCCCCACGGTCAAAGAAGCTCTAGCTTATAAGCAAATCCTAAAAGACTTCACCATGACTTCAGGAATGGAAGTTAATCTCTCCAAATCTAAGATTTTTTTCTTCAATACTCACATTGCTATTCAGAGAAATATTTCAAGAATTTTGGGCTTTCAAAGGGAGATCCTCCCTTCAAAATATTTGGGAATCCCTCTAATGGCCAAGCCTTTTCACAAGAGCATCTGGGAGCCAGTGATTAGAAAACTGCAAGATAAGATTAGGAAATGGACTTTCAGATCTTTAAATTTGGCTGGAAGGTTGGTGTTAACCAAGGCTGTCCTTCAATCAATTCCAGTCTTCATGCTATCAGCTCTCCCAGCCCCCAAAGGTGTTCTGCAGCAATTTAGAAACGTGCAAAGAGACTTTCTTTGGGGCAAGGGGGAAGAAAGAAAGAAATGGGCCTTGGTAGCATGGGAAAAAATCTGCAAACCCAAAAACTATGGAGGACTCGGTCTAGATGATCCTGAGATTCTAAGTAAGGCTTTAGGAGCTAAATTATGGTGGAGATGGGTTAAAGATCCTGAGGCACAATGGGCAAAGATATGGAAAGAAAAATATGCACACATGTGGCAAAACAAAGATCTAATAAGAATGTCAGGATTCAACAAGGGCTCTCACATCTGGAACAATGCCTGGGACAATAGGGGCTTAGTCCAAGGAAACAACTTCTGGGAAATCAGAGAAGGAAACCTTGCCTTATTCTGGGAGGACAGATGGCAACAAGAACCTATTTTGTTAAAGGAAGACTTGAGGGATCTCAAGGAGGATACAGATACTAAAGGGTTATCTAAAGTAAAATACTTTTGGGTCCAAACCAACAGTAGTGGAAAATGGAGAACCTGGAGGAACTTTGAGTTCAGGGATGAAAACCCCTTGAAGGCTAAAGCAGAGACTCTAAAAAATATGTTAGAGCAAAGGAAGATTTTGAAATCAGGGGAGCAAGATCAGCTAAGATGGGGCAACAAAAGTGAGGGTACCTTTAATCTCAAAGAAGCAAAACTCATTCTCCTTGACCTCAACTCACAAGTTCCAGATAAGACTTGGCAAGACCTATGGAGACATCAAGGATGGATGAAGATTAAACTCTTCATGTGGCTGGTTCAGCATAAGAAGGGGTGTCTTGGGGCCCTCCAGATGTCAGATATGTGAAGCCCAAGAGGAAACTATGGAGCACCTTCTCAATAATTGCATCTTCTCGTCCAGTTTATGGGATTCTTTTGCCACCATTTTCCAACAGACTGACAGGGACAAAGGGAGCATCATCAATACCCTAAATAGATGGAGAGGAACCTTTTCAGACAATGAAATTCTTAGCTCAGCATGGGCCATCATGCCAAGTTTCATTATTTGGAATGTCTGGAAAGAAAGGAACAACAGAATCTTCAAGAATGAAAAGAGGTCATCCCAAGCCTTTTTGAGCAGATCTTAAAACAAATCAAGGAAATGGTTGACACTATTATGCGAAATCTCCCCAAGAACTCTCCTTCTGCTGTAGATTTGAGAACTCTCAGTGATATGGGTTTGCAGGGACTTATTCCTCAAGGATGGGACAGGAAAGTTATCTCCCTGATTTTTGAGCAAGATTTCTGGCATCCTTCCCGCAAGGGCTTTTTGAAATTCAACATTCATGGGGCTTCAAAGGGAAACTCGGGCTCTGCGGGTTACAGAGGGGTGTTAAGGGATGAGCATGGTGGAGTACTTTTCATCTTCTACTGTCATTTAGGAAGAGCAACGAATAACATGGTGGAATTGATGGCTATGGAGCAGTGCTTAGATTTCCTGAAACAGGATAACCGGCAAAATGTGATTGTTGAAGCTGATTCAGAGTTAATCATCGATTCAGTCAAGAGGATCAGCTGGGGCTCAAGACTGGAAAAAGTCTCAAGGAACTGGCGTCTGATCCAGGGCTTTCAATGGATTCAACAACACCTCTAGAGCCTTCGGACTGTTAGCTTTAAACATGTAAGAAGATCGGAAAATAAATTGGTTGATCTTCTTGCCAATCAAGGAGTGATCAACACAGAGAACAGGGTTGCTTTTGGCTGGCAAGAAATGCCTCAAAATAGGTTAAAAGCGAAATGTTATGATCAGGCAGATGAAGATAGGCTTGTGTTTCAGAGTAGGGCCATGGAGACGGTATCTAGTTGATTCAAGTGTTCTATGATTCTTATTTTTTCTACTTTCAGGTCTTCAGGGGGTTGCAGTGCTTTTTTGACCATTTTAAAACAATTCAGCATTGTTTTTGAGATTCCAGTGGATACTCAATCGGCCCTGGTTCATCTAAGAAAGATCGGCAGGCGGGTGTTTCGTCCTTCTAGGTTTCTGGCAGAGAAAATAAAACAATAGGTAGGATCTCGGGTACTCTCGACAATCGCAATACCAGGGGTTTTCTCTCCGCGATCGATTTACTGGGCTGAGAGAGGTTTTCAGGTGATTGCAACCCTCACAAGCAGGAAATGGTTTTGCCGAATTTGGAGCGATTCCATACAGAGGGATACACATGGTGGTGGGGTCAGCTAAAATACCGCCCTCATCGCACACTAATGTTCAGTGAACTTAGTCGGGGCGAAATGATCCTCAGCCGTCGGATCACGCGATGCATTTCCACGACAGGGATTGATCGTGCAAGTCATCAGTCTAGTTGGCGGGAAGCGCTAATGTTCAGTGATATTAGGCGATGCAAAATGATCCTCAGCCTTCGGATTAGACAAGGGTACTTGACGACCGGGATTGATAGGGTTGTTCATCGGTCTAGATTGGCAGGATTTCTGGTGACAAAAATCTCCCTTCAAACAACTTTCTGTACGGAAAACAGGGCTCTTAGCAGTTTCCAGGTGATCACATCGCTCCTGAGTGGTAAATGGTATTGGATTTTTGGTAGCGATCCCATTAGGCTTCTTACATGTGGCAGGGGGGTGGTATGGAATACCGCCCCCAGCACTGACTAACATTAGGTCAGCTTGGCTGCGCGATTTTGCTCCTGGACATTGGATCTAGTCGTCCGGATCTATGGTCAGAAACGGCCGTGCTGTTTCAGTGGGGCCAGGTATTTTTCTCCACGAGTCTTATTGGGGCGCTTTTTTTCCTTAGCCAGTGGTTGGCACGCGAAGTATGGTCGGTGGCGACTATTGATGATTTTCCGGGCAGTGGAGGTTGAAGGCATTGGAGTTTTCCACGTGGTTGGAGAACCTTTTAGTCCAATTTTTTGTGTAATATGAGAGTTTGATAATGGCTGTTATAGGGGAAGCCATGTTTATGGTAGGATGCCATTTGTTTCTCCTGAGTCCATGAAGATGGATGGTTTTTTGTATATTTTGTAACATTATTTTTGTTTTAATGAAATAGGAGGATCGTCTAAAAAAAGAAAGAATTATTATCTGAAGAGATTTTTTTTTTTAAATGCTAAATGTATAGCGATTTTAAAATCTTAGCTTAATACAACATGATATATTGCAAAAAAAAATTAAAATCAACCATAAAATTGACACATACTGTAGGTAAACTCGACCCATTGTAATGAAACTTAAAGATCAACCATGAAATTGACACATTGTGGGGGTAGACTCAATTCGTTATAATGAAAAAATTAAAATCAACTATCAAATTGCACAAAATGGGATTAGGTTGCTAGACGAGCATCGACACAGATCTAGCAGAAAAAATAAAAACATTATATATATATATATATATATATATATATATATATATACAAAAGAAAACACCCACGGGGCTTTGGATTGATGGTGAATGGGTGCACTGTTAAGGCACTCCTTGCGTAGGTCATTGGTTCAAATCCCTCGTGGGTGCTTACCTACCCACTAAAAAAAATACAAAAGAAAACAAAATTAAAATATTGAAAAAAAATAAAAACAATACAAAATAAAACAAAAATTAAAATATTGAAAAAGAATAAAAACAATTAAAAACACACACAAAAAAAAAAATAATAATAATAAATAATAAAACATAAAAAACATTACAAAAAATTCAAATATAAAAAAAATATAGAAATGACAAAAAAAAACTATAAAATATAAAAAAATCAAAATAAATAAAAAGAATGGGGGAAATATTTCAAAATTAGACATAATTTGAGGAAAAAAAATAGATTAACGAAAAAAATCAAAAACCATTTTTTTTAAAGTTAAAAATATAAAATAAAATAAAAACCAAATTAAAAAAATAATAAAAATTACAAAAATTACAGAAATAAAATAAAACATTAAATAAATAAATAAATAAATAAATTTCCTCACCCACTCGAGGCGCAACTGACCAAGGCTGGAAAGGGGCTGATTCATGACAAAAAATAAATCAAATATTAAAAAAAAAAAAAAAAAACCAAAATTAACTTGTAAAAAAAGTAAAAATAAAAAACAAAAAATAAATATAAAATATAAATAAATAAATAAATAGAGGAAAATATTTCAAAAAAACATATAATTTAAGGGGGGAAAAATAAATATATAAATATTTTTTTAAGTTATAAAAAAAAATTAAAAAAAACCTAATAGTAATAAAAGTTATAAAATAATTAGCAAAAAATTAAAATTTAAAAATGAAGACAAAAAATGAATTTTTTATTTTTTTTTATTTTTTTTTAAATTTAAAATTAAAAAAAAATCCCAACGCAGCCCTCCTCGCTCACCCCACCTAGCCCACCTCACCTCGCCCTTCCTCCCTCCCACCTACCCCAATCGACCCTCCCCACCCCACCCCACCCTACCGTCCCTACCTACCCACCCACCCACCCCTCCCCTCTTCCCCACCTTGTGACCATACCTTCCCCACCCCGCAGCCCAATCGGCTCTGTGTGGTGAGGGGACGATTCCCGTATCGACCCCTCACCAGTTCGGGCCAGTTGGGTTGCGGGGTGGGCGGGGAGGGGGGCCAGGGTGCGGTGGGGATGGGGAGGGGTGTGAACAAAGGGAGGGTGGGGAGGGGTGGGGAGGAGTGGGAGGGAGAGCGACAAGGAGTGTGCAGGGAGGTGTGGGAGGGAGCAGGGGGTGGGTTGGGTGCGGACGGAGGCAGGGAGGGCGGCGTGGGGTGGACCGAGATTTTTTTTAATTTTAATTTTTTTTTTTATTTTTTTATTGTTATTATTTTAATTTTTAATCTTTTAAAATGTTTTTTTTTTGGTAATTATTTAAATAATTTTGTATGAGCTTTTTTTTTTTTTCTTTTAACTTAAAAAAATGATTTTAGATTTTTTTTTTATTTTTTTTCCTATTTTTTTTTTTTTTAATTTTTTGAAAAAATTTCATTTTATTTATTTATTTTTTGTTAATTTTTATTTTTATTTTTTATTTTTACAAGTTAATTCTTTTAACAAAGTCTTTCGGTAGAAATCACATGAGAGAATTTTTTGGTCGACGTGTTTTGAACCAACAAGTGTGGTTCGTCATCAGGACTAGATGATGAACCACACTTGTTGGTTCAAAACGTTTTAGCCAAAATATTCTCTCATGTGGTTTCTATCGAAAGACTTTGTTTAGATCACAGAAGCTTGAATACATAAGTTAATTTTTGTTTTTTTGTTTTGTTTTGTTTTTTATATATATTTTTTATATTTGATTTTTTATGTTTTATTACCAACATGAAAATCACCAACATTTAAAAAAAATTATCCACATTTAATATATTAGAAAATTTAAAGTGTAAAAAATAAACCCTCTAAACAAAATTGGTTGATGCTCATCAACACTTCTCAAAATCAAGATGAAAATCACTAACAAAAAAAAAATGTTCATACTTGAGACATAAAAAAATTTAAAGTGTCAAAAATAAGCCCTATAAAAAAATGTGTCGATGCTCCATCAATGCTTTTCAAAATCAGCATGAAAATCACTAACATTTAAAGAAAAATGTTCATACTTGATACATAAAAAAATTTAAGGTGCCAAAAATATGCTCCAAAAAAAGATGTATTCTGAATCACCATTTTTCAAACTCGAGTGATTTTTTGCTACCTCAAAAAAAATGGTATTAAGTAATTTTCTCGTTTGATTGGTAACTATGTTTTATTTGGTTGATGGTAGTAGGTGGAAAAGTCAACTTGAACTTGTATTTACCTTACCTTTGAAAATATTTATAGGGTATTTTATCAACAATCTTCTTAGAAAATCATTTAACTGACCTCCCTAAGTTATCTATCCTTTAAGTCTTTCTAAGTAAGCCTCTCTTGTGGGAATAAAATCTGACCAAAAAATTGTATGGGAGAATCCACTGATGTGACACTGGTGGTTGATCTCATTGTTTCCATAAGACCTATGTTTCCTAGTAAGGATTTGCACTAAGCTGCTAGATCTTGTAGTAACATTGTTGTCATTGTTGTTGAGGAATTGGGTTCTTATCCTTATAATCTAGATTCTATGAATTGATTTCTTTTGATTTGAACATCTTAAACCCAATGTTAAAATTTCTCATTTGGTGACTCCTAAATCTTGCAACATCTCACAGGCTTAGACTAGTGAAATGCCTTCCAAAGCAACCATTCCTCCTAGAAATAAGATTGTCCAAAAGACCCTTGCAAGTAAAACCTTATTTGGTAGTCCTTCTACTCCAACCACAATGGAAAATCCATGGCTTACCAATGTCTATGAAGCCCTTGACATGAGTACCATTTAGGGATATTTGAATAAGTTGCCTGATAAATATGAAGATTGGTTTCCCAATTTCACAAGAAACAATGTAGTCATAGTAACACATCAATCTATTTTACTAGAGTGTAGGTGGAAGAGACATCTAAGAGGAGGATGTAGTTATGAAACTCTTTTCCCTTTCTTTGGAAAATAATGCTAAATGTTGGTACCAATATTTAGCAACTAGAGGAATGAAAACTTGTGACCAATTTCATAATGCCTTCAACTAGAGATATGAAACTATTAAAGCTAGAATGTGATTATTGGATAAATTTCAAGAAGCTAAGAAAAAGGAGAATGGAAGTATCAAATATTTCACTCAAAAGTTTAATCAATTACTTAATGATGATCACACCTTGGACGAAGAGATGTGGCTTGGATAAGAACCCATTCACTTTGATGAGATGTCTAGGAGTAAGGGGCGCTCTTAGATTCATTATGTCACTTTACCTGATGGATATGATCATTACATGTAGATGGAATCATGTTGGAGAGTTAATTATCACACGCATGTGGAGTAAATGTCTTTTTATTATGTTTTATGATTTTGTAAAGCTATCTTTAGATCTACTTGTGGCCTATTAACCTTGTTGGATGCTTTAGGAAAACTTTTATGGATTTTAAGTGTAAATTAAGGAAATTTGACTTGGTTATACTCTCATTTAAATAAAACATATTCAATTCTTTTGGATCAATGTCACACACACTCATTATATTCCTCTCGAAAGAGTGCACAATAGTTATTCTTATTTTCTCTTGGACACCATGGCTAAATAGAGTGTGAATTGTCTTAGGGAGGATATGTTTTGCATGGAGAAGGATTTATTTGAACTGATAAAGTGATGTTTGCTTGACATTGTGTAATTTTAATGATATGTTCTTCCATTTTGCATGAAATTGTTGGAATTAGGGCTTTTCATTTTCCGTGTTAAATAGTGAAAAATATTTTATGAGCTCTTATTTCTATTTGTTTATGAAGAAATTGTCCTCAAGTATCCATCAAAAGGACTAGATTTGCACCCTTTGACCTTAAATCTCCTATATAAGAAAGTTTTTAGGACTTGTAAATGAAGCAAATTTCCCTTCCACACTTGTTATCCAAGGTCCTTTTTATCTTTACCTTGCCATATTGACTCCATTACCCAATTGATTAAAGGAACTAGTCTTGTTGTGTCGATCAACCTTAAATTTCATTTTTATTTATTTTATGTTAATTAGAGTCGAGTTAGGTCTCAGTTTAAGGTCAAAAACCAGTTAGGCCCTTTCATTTGCAATTCTAGAGAGGCAGGGAAGGAAGCAAATCAAATTTTGCAACAAATGTAGTTTCAAAAGTTTCATGTTGAGGTATGACCATCAAGAGTTTATGACCAAACTAAGAAAGAATGTCAAGTTAGAACCTTACATTGATTGCCATATACCAAAAATAGAGAGATACACCAACCAGTTTGAATGGTTGGAAAACACTCTCATAGAAAAAGATAGTACAAAGGTAGATGTTGAGAATTCCTTGATTGATTTAGAGAGACAACTTGAGGAAAGCTCATTTCTGCAGGTACCACAACAAGAAATAACCATGAGCACCCCTCCTATTATGCAGACTCTTCAGAATGAGGAAAAGAATCCAAAAAGGAACAGAGAGGAAGCCTCCATTTCAGGCATGGACACTTCCAATGTACAGTATGAAGCTAACCAGAGTAAGAGGTCTAACTGAGTTAGACCTGAGTAAAGGCATAGCCCCATCTGGGGAAACACATGAACCATCTACATCACAAACTCAACTTTTGGAAAGGCGGCTTAGTGTAGAAGTATCCTCATTCAACAAACATGTTGATAGAGATATAGGCATCAAGGACAGGTTTAAGGAGATTAAAATGAAAAATGAGCAACTAAAGGCACAATCCTATGCATAGTATCTCAAGCTTACGCCCCCTAATCAAAACATTTTGATGTTAGCTTTTGACATCAAAGAAGGAAATATGAAAATGTCTTTCGTACATCTAATTTCACAAAAACCAATAACAATAACAGATTTCAATAAAATAGACTTTGAGGTATTGGCAAGGGGTATTCATCCCATTCAACAAATTGAATTTCATAAACAGGCTAAAGAAATGATTTACTCCACCCTTACAGGAAAAGCCATAGTTGCCCATCAACTGCAAAATTCATTGAGAAACATCTCGGCCCAATATCAGTTGGAAAATGCCTCTTCACAAGCCAAAGACACCGGAATAAAGTCTTTGGAAGAATTAGTAATTGAATTGGGACTGTTAGCTCTGCCACATAATTGTTAACACTCGAGGAGTAGGAGTAAGCTCAGTCCTTGGTTTTTCTCAAAGAGGGCCCCTACCAGTCATTCTCACCTTCTCCGTTACCTCCTACACTCTCCTTTCATCCCCATATCCTACGCTCTTTTGTTAAAAAACCATATAAAACTCCATTTTTCTTAAACCCCAGGCGCTTAAACTCATAACCCCATAAATCTGCGCCCGTACGACCACACGCCTTCACAGACCCTCCGTAGCAATCTTAGCCGTCGATCGCCACATCCTGATCCAATGGTCCCCCATCATATTTGATGAATAACCTGCCCTTTATTTCCCCACCATCCGATCACCTTCGCCATGATCAGACGGTGTTTGCTCTCCCCGCACCCGCGAAATAACAACGCATTAACTCGCGATGAAAAGTGGTTTTCGTGTTTCCCCGCCGCCACGCTTCATCATCTTAATAGTATCGTGCACCCTTGTATGTTAACCCCCCGTCAAACGATCCCAGCCATCCATTTTCTAGATCCTACGATTGATCTTCCTTCGTCATCCAACCCATCCGTTTGCCATGTAGTACGCAACCCCTGATCGTTCCGTGCACCCAGAGGATGAATGTGACCAGTTACCAGTACACGACGCATTAGGTCCTCAACAACCACGTCCAACAAATAGTATGGCCGAGGAGGAAAAGGACAGAGCTCGATCAAGAAAATGTATTTAACAGTTATGGGACTCCATTCCATACGACTCTCCGCCTGCCCGAGAAGGATAGCAGATCACTTGAGAAGATCGGATTTGTTCACTAAAGCAGGAAAATTGCACCAGAGCTCCATCAGGCAGTTAAAGCGGTTGGTGGTCAATTATGACCCCTCCATTCCTAAATTGGTCAAGTGCCTTTGTATTCAAACTCTATATATACCTAGAAATAAGATGTAATCAGGGTTGATGGTTGTTGTTTTGATGTAAAGTTCAACTTCTGGAGACTGTAACTTCTTTGATACTTGCAGCGTTTCATCTTCATTTTCATCTAATACAAGCTTCTTTTGCTGTTAATTGCTCACTTTCCATTCCTTTTCAGTTCTAGGCTATGCCTGTTATGCGGTTTTCTTGAACTCTTGATGTTTAGTATTAGAGGAGCTGTCATCCTACCTCTGTGTTAGAATCTTGTATGTATCAATGAATGTGTTATTCAGGTTTCTTTTCACCTAGTGCCAGAGAGCTGTCATCCTATCTGAACATTAGGGAACTAGATTTGTAGACCTCTTTACTAGTTGCAACTAGCCATCACAGGGTCCTGTGCATCTGCTGGTGTGGTCAGTATTCTCCATAGTCACCAATCTTTAAACTGTGAGTAATTGGTGGTCTAAAGCCTTGTAGTCTAGGGGTGTTCACGCATGTATGGATTCAAGAAAAGTATGAGTGGTTATTCAGCTTGAACAAGCATCATTCCTTCCATTCATCCATTTCCAACATTTAGTTGAGTTAGTAATGTCCCGAGCATCTTCGAGCTACAACCTAGGAGAGTTTCTTGGCGTGATAACATTAATTGGTGCCATTGATGGGGAGAGGAGATTGAAGCTCAGCTTCCTTGGGAGAACGACACAGTTCCAGCTTTGATGTTAGACAAAGTTTGGACACATTTCTGGTTGTAATCATCTATCTGGCGACTCCACTGGAGAACCAACCTTTGGTGACTCCACATTATATTTCTGACTCAATTTGTGAGGCATACTCGAAGAAATCCTCGGAAATCACCAGCTAACCCAGTGCCTAACCTTGAGAAGATTGTTAAGTAGAAGAAAACATATTAGAAAGGAGCGTCAAGATCAGGTAAGCTTAAGAAATCTTATATGTCTCTGCAAGAGAGGATTATAGTTGAGAATGTGCAGTTTGAAAGTATAGAGCCTAATGTTGTTAGTGAAGAAATACCTTCAGAGATTCATAAAGCTCCTTGTTCATTTAGTTCCCCTTTGGATCTCAGTCCAAAGAGAACTTCCCATATAGTCCATCATATTCCCTTGCCTCTGTCATCTATTTCATTGCTTTCTACCATTCAATCTACCAGTATCCTTCCACCTATCCCAACCATGGCAGGCCAACAATCTCCCACGAAGACGGAAAGAATCATAGCTGCTAGGTATGGACCCTTGGTCTTGCCCATTCCTTTGAATGCCATGCCTGCAGGAGAATACCAGAAATTTATGCCTAAATTCACTGGTACAAAGGGAGTAACAACTGAAGAACACCTTGAATCTTTTTATAGCTATGCCGATAACCTGGATATCAGTGAAGATAATGTATGGATGAGAGTGTTTGTCTAGAGCCTTGATGGAGAGGCTAGGAAGTGGTTCAGAGAGTTGGCCCCTAGGTCAATAACAAATATTGAAGCATTAGATGATGTATTTCTGAAACATTGGGGAGATAAAAGGGACTTGCTATATTACCATACCGAGTTTGGTAACCTAAAGAGGGAAAATGGTGAATCATTGTCCGATTTTAATAAGAGATTCAATCGTATGTATAGTAAGATACCAGCTGAAGTAAATCCAACCCCCACCTCGGCCAAACTCACTTATGCCAATGCTTTTGACTCTGATTTCTGCCTACTCCTAAGAGAAAGAAGATGTGCCACTCTAGCTGATATGCAACATGCAAATTTAGAGGTGGAGTCGAATATCATTGCTGTAGAAAAGCTCAAAAGTCATGCTAACAGAAGGAGGCAGATGAGTGAGGCTTCTTCTTCCTCTGTTTCACCTTCAGAGCCTAAATTAGAAAAAATGACTAAGATGATAGAGTCAGTGCCCGCTGAAATATCTAAGCTAAAGGTTGAGAAGAACTCTGGGAAGGCAAGACTTCAGAACGCATTTGCTCCAAGAAATCCAAATCCATTCAGAAGAGCAAATGAACAATTGCAAATCATTCAAAGGGGTAAAGAAGAAAATGAAGAACAGAAAGTTAAGGCTCCTTTTCAAAACGTAGTCATGGAGGAGGAGTAGTTCGAAGAAGAGGATGAAATTCATTGCATAGAGGATAAAGGCAGTGCTACCTTTTTAACATTGGCTGCCTACGAAGAATCATTGCTACAGGACCAAGATAGTTTGGAGTGGGATAGAGAAGCTGTTCTGCAAACTGGTGAACATAAAAGATACAGTCTGAGGTCAAAAGCAAACAATGTCAAGGAGAATCCTGCCCAAAAAGCTGCTGTCCCAACAGAGTCACAAAATACCAGACAAAAGAGGCCAGCAGTTGACCCAACCATCCTCAAAGCACCAGCTCAAGAGGTAAGAGGTCCTGACAAGTCCCCTTCCCCTTTCAGTTTGGAATCAGAAGTCCAGAAGTTAAAAATATATGTACCTCTGTTAGAACTTGTAAAGAGTGAAGTGTTTAGGAAGCCTATCCTTGAGGCCCTTGAGCTGAAAGCCACACAAACCTCCACTGACTGTGTCAATTTGCAAGAGGTTAAGCCTGCAGTTGTGCTGAGCCCAATGACTAAACCTGCTGATGATAACTCTCCATCATTTTATGTCTCATTGACCATTCATGACAAAATCCTCCACAATTTCCTGCTAGACACATGGGCCAGCCACAATTTGATGCCCAAAGCTGTCATGGAAGAGTTAGGCCTTGATATCACCAGACCATATCATGATTTATTCTCATTTGATTCAAGAAAGGTGAAATGCCTAGGATTAATCAAAGATCTAGCCATTACCCTAACTCAGCTGCCCATGAAGAGCATGGTGATGGACATTGTGGTAGTAGATGTCCCTCCTAAGTTTGGCATGCTGTTGTCCAGAGGGTCGATTAAGAGACTAGGTGCGACACTACAAAATGATTTATGTTATGCCACTTTCCCAGCTTTTGGAGGGGAAAGAAGGAGGTTGTACAGAGAAGCATAGCTTGCCTACATCATCAGTGATGAGAAGAATCCTTCCAATCATCCTGTCTACGCTGTGGAAACCGATTTTGGAGCATGTATACTCCAAATAGAATAACCCCAAACAACCTGAATGCAAATCAAGAAACCAGTAGTCCAGGTTGAGGAAGAGCAAGGAAGTCAGGTTTGGGAGATGTTCTTTGATGGAGCATGTTCCAGGGAGACTGCAGGAGCAGGGGTAGTGCTGATATCCCTAAAACAAGAAAGCACACATCTATCTTTTAAGCTAGTTTTCCAAGCCACAAACAATGAAGTAGAGTATGAGACTCTGATATTGGGTCTTAACGCAACAAAAGACGGAGGAATCATGAAAATAAAGGTGTTTGGAGATGTTGATCTTATCATTTAGCAAGTAAACAAAACGTTTCAAGCAAAGCACCCAAGGCTGAAAGCATATAGAGATCAGGTATGGAGACTCAAATACTCTTTTGACAATTTTTGTATCTCATATATCCCTAGAGTAAAAAATCAGCTTGCCGATTCCCTTACTGTGTCTGCTAGCATGTTTGTCCCTCCCATGCCTCCCAGACTAGTTTATGAGGTTTAGATGAAATATAGACCATCCTTGCCTGATAATGTACAACATTGGAAAGTTTTCGAGGATGATGATGAAGTGAATAGGTTTCTACAAGTCATTGATGAATTCTCCGAAATGAAAACTGATGAAGAGAATGAAGCCTTGGAAGAAAATCCCCAATCCCAGCTTAGAAACAGAATTGGTAAAGATAGCATTGTCCAGCTGCCCACCAATCATATACCTAAATGTCTAGTCCATTTAGAAAAGCTGTTTGACCAAAATGATGTGCCTTATAAGGCTGCCCAAAAAGAAGACCAATCTGCAATCTGTAAGCATAACATAGGGAGTCCAGATCATCTGAGATATATAAATCTGTCTACCCATCTATCTGCTGACCAAAGTGTTGAATACTGCAATATAATGAAGCGATTTGCTAATGTTTTTGCCTAGGAATATAGTGACCTGAAAACATATGACAAAAAGATCATCCAGCATAAAATTCGTTTAGGGAAAGACACCATCCCTTTCAAGAAGAAGCCGAGACCAATAAATCCTTTGCTTCTCCCACTGAGTGAAAAAGAAATCAAGAAGTTACTAGCTGCCAAAATCATAGTCCCTCTCAGATATTCAAAATGGGTGGCCAATTTGGTAGTGGTAAGGAAGAAAAGTGGAGAAATCAGACTCTATGTTGATTTCAGAAACTTAAACAAATGCTCTAAGAAAGACAACTATCCTCTGCTCAAGATGGAGCATTTGCTGCAGAAGGTCTCAAGAGCCAAAGTGATGTCTTTCCTAGATGGATTTTCAGGGTATAATAAGGTTGTTGTACATCTAGATGACCAAGAGAAACTGCATTCACCACTCCTTGGGGCACTTTTATGTATTCCAAGATGCCTTTTGGGTTGATGAATGCTGGAGCCACCTTTCAAAGAGCTATGGATATCGCATTTGTGGGAGAGAAGGATAAGTTTTTCCTTGTCTACCTAGATGATATTATAGTGTACTCCATCAGCCATCATAACCATTTGTAGCATTTGAAAAAGGTGTTCTTGAAGTGCAGAAGGTTTGGGATTTTAGTCAATCCTAAAAAGTCTCAGTTTGCTTTAGAAGAAGGCAAGCTATTAGGACATGTTGTTTCTGCTGCAGGTGTCCGAATTGACCCAGAAAGAGTAAGAGCAATACAGACCTTGTCTGTCCCGAGATCAAAGAAAGATATCCAATCCTTTCTGGGAAAAATAAATTTTGTGAGGAGGTTTATCCCAAATTTTGTAGAACTAGTAAAACATATTACCTCCATGTTGAGAAGGGGGTTAGAGATCAAATGGACCAATGCAGCCAGAAAATCCTTTGAGTCCATTAAGAAAGCTATTATGAAAGCTCCTACTTTAAGCATCCCAGATTACAACAAGGAGTTCCATATATTTTCGTTTGCCTTAGAAGACACCCTTGTAACAGTTTTAATGCAAGCAGATGAAGAAGGCTCAGAGCATCCAGTGGCGTTTTTCAGCAAAACCTTAAGGGATGCTGAGCTGAGGTATGATATCATTAAGAAACAAGCATATGCCCTTATAAAGTCCTTGAAAGCTTTAAGAATTTACATTCTTCATTCTAAGGTAATTTCATATGTACCCTCTGCTTCAATAAAATATGTCCTAACACAGCTCGATGCTGATGGAAGAAGGGCTAAATGGATTGCAAAGCTGATTGAATTTAACATAGAATTGAAGCCTACCAAGCTGGTCAGAGGTCAGGGCCTTGCTAAACTCATGGCTGAAGATAATTGCAGAATGATCGACATGGATTTTATAAGCATGATTTCAGAAAATGATCAGGCAGCAGAAGAAACAGTCGAACCAAGGAAAAATCAGTCATTAGCGGAAAATATAGCTTTTTGTGATTAGTACTCTGCAATAGCTCACTTCCTGCTAAAACTAGGAACTCCTCCAGGTCTTAGTTCAAGCCAAACTAGAACTATTAAACTCAGGACAACAAAATACTGCATCCATGACAATCTGTTCTACTGGAGGGACCCCTCTGGAATTCTTTTGAGGTGTCTGGACAAAGAACAATCTATAGAAGTTATGCAATAGTTTCATTCCAGCATCTGTGGATGACATCACTATTGGAAAACTACCACCCACAAGATCCTTAGAGCTGGGTATTATTGGCCCACCTTATTTTCTAATGTCTTTTCATTCATTAAATCATGTGATAGGTGCCAAAGGTTTGAAGGGAAGTAGCAACTGAAGTCGCTGCCCTTAAAACCCATACATGCTAGTGGCCCTTTTTAGCAGTGGGGCTTGGATTTCATTGTAGAAATTAATCCACATTCCAGTGGCCAGCACAGATGGATTTTAGTAGCCACAGATTATTTCACTAAGTGGATTGAAGCCATCCCTTCCAGAAAGGTCGATCATCATGTGGTCATGAAGTTTTTAACAGAGAATATCTTCACCAGGTTTGGTTGTCCACATAAACTGGTTACAAACAATGCAACAACCTTCAGGGAAAAAGAGTTGGTGGACATGTGTGGTTCAATGGGCATTAAACTGGTTCATTCCACCTCATACTACCCTCAAGGCAATGGACTAGCAGAATCTTCCAACAAGAGTCTGATAAGGATAATTAAAAAGCTGTTGGAGGACAACAAAAAGAATTGGGATTCTAAGCTCAAATATGCATTGTGGGCTGACAGAGTGACCACCAAGAAATCCACGAGGAATTATCCTTTCAAGCTGGTATATGGCACTGAGGTTGTATTCCCAATGCAGCTAACCCTCCCTGTGGCAAAGTTCTTGCAAGAAGAGCAAAATGAGGAAGAAGACATGGCAAAAAGAATCACTGATTTAGCAAAAGTACACCAAATCAGAGAATAGTTGGTTGAAAGGTCCGTGGCACATCAGAAAAGGATCAAGGAAGCTTTTGAGAGAAGGACAAAAATATATAATTTTCAGGTTGGAGACTTGGTTCTTAAGTGGGATGCACTGAAGGAGAGGAAAGGCAACCATGGGAAGTTTGATGCCTTCTAGACAGGGCCTTTTATCATTTCTCAGATCCAAGGGAACAATACCTTCATATTGCAAAGTATGGGAGGAGAAACAGTTTTTAATGGCCCAGTTAATGGGCAGTTTTTGAAAATTTATGTTGGTTAAGGTCTTTTGGCCTTAAAGTTGTAAATATGTTATTTTATCAGTTTTAGTGTAGACTCAGTTAGACTCCATGCCCAATGAAACACTAGGGAATTTTGCTAATCTGATTTTCACAGGGAAGCTGTAGTTCTTGAGACCTCACAGGGAGGATCTCATCCCCAAAAGGAGCCAATGTTAGCTCTACCACATAATTACTGATAGTCGAGGAGCAGGAGTAAACTCGGTCCTTGGTTTTGCTCAAAGGGGGCCCCAACCGGTCATTCTCACCTTCTCCATTACCTCCTACACTCTCCTTTCATCCCCATATCCTACATTCTTTGTTAAAAAACCATATAAAACTCCATTTTTCTTAAACCCCAGGCACTTAAACTCATACCCCCATAAATATGTGCCCATATAACCACACGCCTTCACAGACCCTCCACAACAATCTCAACTGTCGATCACCACATCCTGATCCAACGGTCCCCTGGCATATCCGATGAATAACCTGCCCTTTATTTCCCCACCGTCTGATCACCTCTGCCATGATTGGACGATGTTCACTCGCTGCACCCGCGAAATAACAACGCGTTAACTTGCGATGAAAAGTGGTTTTCGTGTTTCCTCACCGCCACACGTCATCATCTAAATAGCATCGCGCACCCTTGTACGTTTACCGCCCATTGTTGGAAAGTGGTGCGGGCATTACCACTTACCGCCCATCCTCTGTCCCCGCCCGTTAACTCCCGCGCATCCTCCTTTGTCCGATAGCCGTTGGATCTGTCCACCTAAGATCCAACGGCCCATGATCTTCCCACTCCCATATCTCCCGATACCCCCGTCAAACGATCCCAGCCGTCCATTTTCTAGATCCTACAACTGATCTTCCTTCGTCATCCAACCCATCCGTTTTCCATGCAATATGCGACCCCTGATCATTCTGTGCACCCAGAGGATGAATGCGACCAGTGATCAGTACACGGCGCATTAGCTCCTCAACAACCACATCCAACAAACAGTATGGTTGAGGAGGAAAAGGATAGAGCTCGATCAAGAAAATGTATTTAACAGTTATGGGACTCCATTCCATACGACTCTCCGCCTGCCCGAGAAGGACAACAGAGCACCTGAGAAGATCAGATTTGTTCATTGAAGTAGGAAAATTGCACCAGAGCTCCATCAAGCAGTTAAAGCGGTTGGTGGTCAATTATGACCCCTCCATTCCTAAATTGGCCAAGTGCCTTTGTATTCAAACTCTATATATACCCACAAACAAGATGTAATCAAGGTTGATGGTTGTTGTTTTGATGTAAGGTTCAACTTCTAGAGACTGTAATTTCTTTGATACTTGTAGTGTCTCGTCTTCATTTTTAGCTAATACAAGCTTCTTTTGTTGTTAATTGCTCACTTTCCATTCCTTTTTGGTTCTAGGCTGTGCCTGTTATGCAGTTTTCCTAAACTCTTGATGTTTAGCATTAGAGGAGCTGTCATCCTACCTCTGTGTTAGAATCTTGTATGTATCACTGAATGTGTTATTCAAGTTTCTTTTCACCTAGTGCCAGAGAGCTGTCATCTTGTCTGAACATTAGGGAACTAGATTTGCAGACCTCTTTACTGGTTGCTGCCGGCCATCACAGGGTCCTGTGCATTTGCTAGTGTGGTCAATATTCTCCATAGTCACCCAATCTTTAAAATGTGAGTAATTGGTGGTCTAAAGCCTTGTAGTTTGGGGGGTGTTCACGCATGTTTGGAGTCAAGCAAAGTAGGAGTGGTTATTCGGCTTGAACAAGCATCATTCCTTCCATTCATCCATTTCCAACATTTAGTTGAGTTAGTAATGTCCCAAGCATTTCTGAGCTACAAACTAGGAGAGTTTCTTGGGGCGATAACAGGGACATGATCCCAAAGACATCAAGGCTACAGAGCAGCTGATCAAAAATAAGAATGAGGACATTGCAGCCCTCAAGAAATAGTTGAAAATGCCTCAACTACAACACCCCCAGACACAGGAAGTTTTGGAAAGCCAAACAAAGCATGAAGAGTTGATGGACTTGGTCCTCAAGCTAAATGATCAGTTGAGGGAGACATAAAAGGAATTGGATAACCTAATCCAATTAAAGCAAAATGATCTTGGCACTACTTCAGTAAATGTTATCCCAACAGTCACCACGGTTGTTCCTTCCACATTGGCAGCCTCATTGGCTCCCATAGCTCCAATAGCCACAACACAACTAATTTCTACAGCATCAACATTAGCAACAGGTACATCAGGTAATGAAGCAGCAAAATTGGTTAAGGCTATGGAAGACATGTACCTACAAGCCACAAAAATGAATTTGCTCAAAGAGAAAGTGACAAGCTTGGAAACTCATTCCAAGCTTTCCAAAACCATGCACAAAGAAGAAGTGCAAAAGGCTACTAGGATAAGTGAAAGGTTGAAAGCCTTATAAAAGGACTTAACACTAGAAAAACCACTTGGACAAGCTAAGGAATAGCTATGGGCCAATATCATTGACTCTGTCAATGATATTTAGCCATCTATTCAAGTAATTTTTGAGCAAATAGATTTGATAAAGCTGGCTATAGAGGCCATCTAGAAAGTCAAAGAAGAATTAGGAGAAATGCCAGAAGAGGCTACTAGAATCATCCACTTCCTTAACAACAAGAATAAGTATGAACTTCAGGAATTGGAAATAGAAGACAAAACAGAGACCATTTTGGAGGTCAGAAAGGTCCTCTCCAAGAGAAACTTAATGCAAAATTTAGAGGAAAAGTGTCAAAATATGCAAGTAGCCATAGACAGATTTATGGCTAAGTTCTAAATTTTGAGAGAAAAGGGATTACCCAGTCCCTTAGTGATAAATGACAAGCTCATGACCCAAGGGATTACAACAGGAAAATCATAGAGGTAGCAAAGGATCAAGTGAATACATCATCAATGAAGGCATTGCCAACAGGCAAGGTACTCTACCAGACATTTGAAAACTTGTTTTACCTCCAGCATGAGGTAAAACGCTTGTTCATCAATAAACCTACTTTTTCCAAATACACCAAGGTAGATGAAGTATATAGAAAAATGCTAAAAATCAAATTACCTGATGTTGAAACATGAGAAAATTTGATTGATTTACTATAGTAAAATGTAGTAAAAAATTTAATGAACAGTGAAAGTAAAACAACAAGGTAAAGGATGAAGACCGGTCAACAGAGCTAAATTGTATCAGAGTCAAAGTGTATCATGTGAAAGCCTAAAGTAAATGAAGCTTCCAGCGTGAAATATCAAATAGCAGAGAAACATAAAGGGCTAAAGATCAAAGCATAAAAGCCAGCAATACCAAAATAAAAAGGACAGCATGAAACAATTCAATAGCTGTATCTATCTTCTTGCAAGAAGATATTATTATTTCCTAGATTAAATCTCAAATTAGTTTGAGATATTTTGTAAAACACTTTTGTATAAATACTTCACAATTCGAAGTATGTAATGTGGAATTTATTAGACATTTTTTTAGACTTTTGATGAGAAGACCCAAAAGCTTATTGTATCATTGCTGAGCCAGCAAGCTGGATTAATAAATAAAGATCAGACATTTCCAAGGATTCATGTGTTCAATGAATTTTAGACAAGTATTTTCAAGTGTTATTGTTTTTGTTTCTCAAAGTTATTCATAATCTTAAACGTGTTTCTTAATATAAATGTTATAACTAGAATAATATTTCAGAACTTGTTTAATCACACTCTGTCTTAACATTTAAACATTCAAATGTTTTCTTCTGATATTTAAATTAAAGAATTATTAATTTCTCTTTGGTTTAGATTGTTTTCATGAATAATCCAGGTTAAAGTATTCTTAACTGCCCTTTGATCTTGATCATCCCTTCCTTCTTCATTCATTTCCCGGTCTGAGAACCCTTAATTGCTCTCTCACCCTGAGTGAAACTATCTCATCCTTCTATTTAAAAGATATGTACTACTCTATACTATCTTGCCCTTGGGACATTCCCTTTAGTGAAGTTAATCCAGTTTTCCTTCCTTTTAATTTGACTCCATAGCCCAATGGTCTAAAAGAAATCATTCTATCCATCTGTTTAAATAATCCCTCCACCCCAGCTCAAATACAAATAAAAAACCTCTAGAACAATCATAACTAGCCTAAAACCAAAACAAACAAAGTTAAATCATACAGAGAGAGCCCTGTCTGAGTCTAGGTTGGCTAGAACCTAGGCTCCAAAGTTGGTTAGTGGTTACCTCAAAAATTTCTTTCTTCTGAACAACTTCTAGAGAAAATTTCAGAGTGATAACAGGGAGGGTTGGAAACCCCAAAGGTATCATGAATTAGCTCACGAAGGAAGAGGAGGCAGAGTAACCCATGACTAACAGAGGGTAAACCACAACTCAAAACTAGACAAACGAATAGGGAAAGAAAACCACCTGGTAGTTGAAGTAAGGACATCATGGCACGAAAAGAGGGACGTGTTCACTAGGCGACTGCAGAAGGTGTATATCACGACGGCATGGGGGTGAAACCCTCTCTAGAGTAGCTTAGTCGCCAACTGCAAGAATGAGGAGAAATGAAGTCTCTGGATGAGGGAAAAGGAGAATAGGGTTAAAAAAATGCAAGGAGAACAATTGATTTGGCCTAGATCTAAAATCACCATTGGATCAATGTGAGATAAATGAGATCTGAGAGGAGCACATGGGCAGCTATGAGGTGAAAGCTGAGTATAGGACCCATGTCACTTCGACACAATGCTAACTCCTGGTTGAATCAAATACGACTGGGAGAGCATACAAACCATGCATTGTGGAACCACATGGGTATTTCACCAATTATTACATATTCACTAAGATTTAGGTTTACTTAAGCTTAGACGAAAATATTTAAGTTAACCTAAGTTCCAAGGAAATACAGCGCTACATGTATAATCTTATACCAAGGCACCCAAAATATTAGGTGCATAATATGATACTCATGTGCATGAAAATGTAAGTACATAAACTAGTAGAATGTAGCTTAGTGGTTAAACTAACATAGTGGTGCCAAAGTCCTCATTTGGGTGCCTAACCTAATATAAGATGTCACATGATTGTGAACTCTTAAGGGTATAACCAAAATGGTGAAACCCATAATAATGAACCCCAACAAACAATAAGAATGGAACAATGACTATGATATTATTAATTCCATTTAGTAACAATAGTGGTAGGATTAAGTTCTTGTCTCAAAGATATATAGAATAAGAAAAAAAAATTAGCACTTGTTGTGAGATTAGAACTGAAGCTAGGTATTTTACAAGTGGTATCAGACCCCAAATACTAAACTGGGCCTTTAGGGCATCAACTGTTGAAATTTTATATATAGATATACATAAGTAGGCACAGTAGAAGAATAAATACCATGTAAGTGGTTAGTAATTCTTATGTGTTTTAAGGTACTAGTAAACTGAACACTGCAGGATGACTAAAGACACGCCTCAAATGAATAATGAAGGGGACGAGTTGTATGTTGAATTAGGGGAAGGAAGTACTCCACTTCCCTCCTAGCTAGTTGACCTAGTGAAGATCCTGAAACAAGAAATATTGTAGTTAAGAAGAAATAATGAGAAATTACTAAGAGCTAGTGCAAAACAGGAGAAGATGATTTGAGAATGGATGAAGAAATCTAGTCACAAAAGCACCGAGATGGAAGGAAAAAAGAGAAAAAAGAGAGAAACAAAGTTAGATAAATCAGGAAGTGGAGGGATTCAGATCAAACATCCCAAAGGGCTCTAAAGGGAAAAACAAAAGTTGAGTTATATGGTGAGTTCAGAAAGATTAAACATCCTACCTTTGATGGAGAAAAGGAGGAAGATGCAAAGGCTTGGTTGCTAAACATGATCAAATACTATCAGGTGTACGAATATGAAAGAAACTTGAAGGCTCAGTTCACCATTTACCAGTTGCAAGAGAAAGCTACCTTGTGGTGGGATGTGGTCAAAAGTGTACATCATTCAGAAGAGAAGACTATATCGAGGCAATAATTTCAAAATCATTTGAAGACCTAATATTTAAGCGAAATATATTATGACAATCGTGCCAAAGAATTCCATGAGGTGAAGTTGGGATAGTTGTCCATCGATGAATTTGTGACAAATTTCACAAATTTACTGCATTATGTATCGTCTAATAAGGAGGAAAAGGAAAAAATACAACGGTTTTTGAACTGCTTACCAATTTCATATAATAAGGGTATTGAGCTTGATCAGCCAAAAAAAATGGATGAAATGGTAAGGAAAGTTAGGTTGTGTTACTAGCAGTTTAGAAGAAAAAATGATAATGGAAAGGATTGGTTGAATAAGGATAAAAACAAGCCAGCAATGAGTTTCAAGAAGTAGAAGCCTCAATACTTGAAAAATTTCGGCAAGGATCATGAAAAGAAGAAGGCGGCCCAAGGGAATGTGACTCTTTCAGCACGGTCCTTTACAAGATCAAAACCTATGGAGTTAAATAGTAAGAGGAATGGTGGAACCAAGGAGCGAGAACCTTTAAAGTCTTGGGGTTGCAGTGATCCAAATTTACTCAAGGACTGCCCACATAACCCTAGATCAGTCCAAAATATTTAGACCATTCAAGAAGCATTAACTATTAATGATATGGCTTGGAACATTCCTACAATTAGCACGTCACTAAAAGACAGGTAAGTTGAGCACCAATCCACCATGATTGAAATTGAAGGTAATATCCTAAACCATATTGTTTCTGTATTAATAGATTTGGGAGCTAGTTTAAGTTATATTAGCCTACAAATGGTAGAAAAATGTAGTCTCAAAACTGAAAAATTCAAAAATCCCTGATTGGTCCAATTAACGGCCGTTACCAAAAGACGATTCATCAGTAAAACAAAACAATGTTGTATTAATCTAAATTGTTATGTCACTGCAATAGATTTAAATATTCTGTCTTTGGGATCATATGACATACTAATAGGCATGGATTGGTTAGAGAAGAAAATCATTGTCATAAACTGCTTAGAAATAACAGTTCAATGTGTAGATCAAAACAGATAGAATTGGTTAGTCAGAGGGAAACCAAAAATTGTGTCAGACTATCAAATCACAACATTATAGTTAAAAATGAATGTTAGGAAAGGATGCCAATTGTATTTCGTGCAAATAGAAAATAATTTACAACTAACAGAAAAAGAAACAATGGACAATCTACCTGTGACCAAATACTTTCAAGATGTCTTCCCGGAGGAAATTCCGAGATTAGCCCCACATAGAGACATAGATTTTACTATTGACCTAGTACCTCGGGAACCTCCAATATCCAGAGCACCCTACATAATGAGTACCCCAAAATTAGTGGAATTAAAAATGGAGTTATAGGAATTACTTGATAAAATGTATATAAGACCTAGTGTCTCCCCATGGGGCCCTCCAATGATTTTCGTGAAGAAAAAGGACGGTACTCTCAGAATGTGTATTGATTATTGTCATTTAAATAAGTTAACAGTTAAAAATAAATACCCACTACCGTGAATAGATGATTTGTTCGATCAGGTGAGAGGGGCAAGCATTTTCTCAAAGATTGACCTAAGAACTGGTTATCACCAATTACGAATTAAGGACGAAGACATATACAAGACAATTTTCAGGACTAGATATAGACACTATGAGTTTGTCGTGTTTTCATTTTGCCTCACAAATGCACCAGAAACGCTTATGTATATGATGAATAGTATACTCCGTCCCTATTTGGATAAATTTGTATTAGTGTTCATAGATGATATATTGATTTATTCCAAAATTGAAGTAGAGCATAAAGAAAACTTGAGGATAGCACTTCAGATCCTAAGGGAGCACTGATTGTATGCCAAACTCAGCAAGTGTGAATTCTACAAGGATAAAATTTAGTATTTGGGACATATTATTTCCCAAGGGGATTAGCTATGGATCTAGAGAAAATCAAAGCTATTATGAACTCGCTAGTATCCAAAGACGTACTAGTAGTGTGGTCCTCTATGTGGGTTGCAGTTTATTACCATTGATTTATCGAATCTTTTTCTAAACTAGCACATCCTATCACCTCTTTGCAGAAAAAGGTGGTCAAGTTTAAATGGACAACCAAGTGCCAAGAAAGCTTCAATGGGCTGAAGTTATTATTGACCACAACTTCTATACTTAAAATTACAGATCCAGATAAACCATTCAAAGTGTGTACGGATGCATGCTTGGAGGGGTTAGGGGGAGTGTTAATGCAGTGTAAGGTAGTGATAGCTTATGGATCTAGAAAATGAAAAGTGCATGAGAAGAATTATGCCATGTGCGATTTGGAATTGGAAGCAGTAATACATGCACTTAAAACATGGAGGCATTACCTTTTGGGATGAAAATTTACTTTAGTGACTGATCACCTTAGCCTGAAATACTTCTTCAGTCAGCCAGATCTAAATGCCAGACAAGCAAGGTGGTTAGTGTTCCTAAGTGACTTTGATTTTTAAATTAAGCACATTCAAGGGAAGGAGAATAATTTGGCTAATGCCTTGAGTAGGCAGGCACATCTGGCTCTAGGGGTGGCTATCAGTAAAGTAAATATGGGAATTTTAGAACAGATTAAGCATGTTGTACCATAAGACCTTTAATATCAGGAACTTCATCAAAAAATGCAGCAAAAAGGAGTATTTGGATATGTGGGAAATGCAGAAAAATTACTTACATATCAAAATAGAATATATGTACCCAATGAGGATACATTGAAACATACAAAATTTGATGAGTACCACAAGACACCCTATACATACCATCTAGGATACCAAAAAACACTAACTGCACTAAGAAAAAAAATATTTTGGCTAGGAATGAAAAGAGATGTGGCAGAATATCTAAATAAATGCATGGAATGCTAGCCGGTTAAAGTGGAACATCAACATCTGGTTGGATTATTGAACCATCTACCCATACCAGAATGGAAATGGGAAACTATTTCGATACATTTCATTACCAGATTACTCCAAACAAAATGTCAACATGACTCTATTATGGTAGTAGTAGATGTATTGACAAAGGCCACTCATTTTATACTGGTGCAATCCACTTTTGGGACCGCTCAGATAGCTAGTGTTTTTATGCAGGACATCTTTCGATTGCATGGAGTGCCAAAATCTATTGTGTCAAATAGAGACCCAAAGTTCACTTCCAAATTCTAGAAGGCTCTCTTTGGACAACTGGGTACTCAACTGAAATTCAGTACAACATATCACCTGCAAACAAATGGTCAAACAAAAGGAACAAATCAGTACTTTGAAGATATTTTGAGAATGTACATAATGCACCAGCCTATGAAATGGGAATATTTTCTCCATCTAGCAGAGTTTTCCTATAATAATAGTTATCAATCTAGTATTAAAATGAGCCCATTTGAAGCCTTATATGGCAGAAAATTCCATACGCCTCATAGTTGGCACCAACCAGACGATAAGCTATGATTAGGACTAGATGCATTACAGGAAATGGAATACTAGGTGAGGAAAATCCACCAGAATATCAAAGCAAATCAAGATCAATAGAAGATTTATGCAGACAAGAAAAGTGTGCATAAAGAATTCAAAGTGGGGAATCATGTATTTTTATGGGTAAAACCCCAGAATAGTACACTCTGAATTGAAACCTATCCTAAATTGGCCCCACGCGTGCTATTATGGACCTTTTGAAATCCTAAATAGAGTTGGTCCTATAGCTTACCAGCTATCTCTACCTGTTCATATTAAAGTGCATAACATATTTCATGTATAGTTATTAAAAAAATATGTCCACGATAATTCTCATGTTGTTCATTGGAATGTGATACAGGTAGAACCCGAAGGAGAATTCCTGCCTAAACCACTTTGTCTTCTAGATCAGAGAGAGACTGTGCTCTAGAATTGAGTCGTCTCTCAGGTTAAAGTATAATGGAAGTAATTTACTCCTGAGGAGGCTATATGGGAGGAGGATTTAATGAAGGCAGCATACCCAAGTTTTTTTCGTTAAAATTGTTGGACATGTAATAACAAATGGAACACCAAGGATGGTGTTATTTTGAGAGGGGGAAATTGTATCACCCTCTTTTCATGTAAATATTGTTATGGTCATATGTTTAAGAAAAGAGAGCTAGTGTTGTAACTAGTTGGCTTGGGGCCACTGGGAAAGAAAAAAATGTAGATCAATTTTTTCTTATAATAAATATTTGATCTTTTAAGCTGGGAAACATGGGAAAAGGAAGCTTTTGAATATGAAAATTAAATATTCATATAAGTATCCACTCAGTTGAAGATAAATACTGAAGGAATAAATCTGTGGAATAGAAAAGCAGATTTTTTCTAAACTCTTGGAGAAAAACAAATTTTTCTTACTTTCCTAAGGAAAAGAAGAAACAACCTAGGCTAAGGGGATAAGCAGACCCCTGAAAGGCAGGATAGTGCCAGAGAAACCTTTGATGACCATCATGTATACGAGACATGATTTGGGAACCAACAATATGTTGTTGAACAAAGGAACAATCTTCTAGATCAAGGGGAACAAGAAGATTTTGTTCATGGTTGGGTGGAATAGCATCTCCCATGTTTCATTTTCTAGTTAAACTATCGGTTAGAAGTTCATAGCTGATATTTTGTTTTATACTGAAATTTATGTATTTACTATAAGATTTTGAATTAGGACAGAAGTAGTTCATCTACTTTTGTTCATGGTTGAATTTTGAGTAAAAATTTCATGTAGTAATGGATAACAATATGATAGATGCATGAATTGTAAATAATATAGGTGATTAAAATTAAATGATAGTACATGTAGTAATGAGTAGAGGTAAAGTAGTTCTATAATTCTATGTCCACCTAGAAAGAAAAAAAATGTAGATGGCAACAAATTGTTTCTAAGATTCACAATTTGTTATAATTAAGTAGTGAAATATATTTTCTAAGATTGAATGAACTATGATAGTGTACAATTACTGGGCTTAACCAGGAGGAGATCTTAATATTACATCTCTGGGGATTAGTACAGGAATACGAATTAATGAATAGTTAATACCCATGGAGGATTATTAGAGGAAATTATTCTCAAGACCATCAGTCTCCAGTAAAGGATTATGTAGGTATGATGATGCGTAAATATAAGAATGGTAAGTTTCCCATAACAGTGAGCACAAGAATTCTTGTGGATAGAATTGGTTAGAGAAATCACACTTGCAGAGGCAGGTAGGAGCAGTGGAGCTTGTAAATTAGTTTGTTCACATATAAAATAAGCTAGCAACAGATAACATGCAATGAAGGGGAATGTTTTATATGGTTAATAGAAAATTACCAATCATAATAAACATGGTATAGGAACAACCTTATAAAAGACCATTTGAAGAACTGTGTTGAAGGTAATGATCTCATAGTGTAACCAACACTCAACAGAACCATATCTGTCCAATTGGAGAACTGTATAGACTTATTATACATAAATAATTTATAGAATTTTGTGGGTAATAAACATAAACAAAATATAAACTTTAAATGGTAGAATAATCAAGGAATGACTAGATGGTATAAACAATTATATCATAGGCAAAAGGGTTGATTGGTAAAGAAGTACCATTTCGGGTCGAACAGTGCAACCTAGAAAGCTAGCGAGACAGTGGTGATTGTCTTTATAATACCTAGACACTTTGGATTATGTAATTTTACTTTAAAATTATCTCACATGGATTCTACTTTAAACCATTACCAGTATTGGTTATAATAATGATTACACCCTATCAACAAATGAAGAACTGGAAAATAAAACTTAAATGGAATCAGAAGACAGGATCATCCCTCTCAAGGATACAAATAAAGAATTTCTATTGTTGACAATACTTAAGAACAACCCCAAAGAAGGGGATTCATTCTCTCTGAGAAATTAAAAGGTATATGACAAAAAATTGTTATAAATAAACATACATTCCTGAAATTTAAAGTAAATAGATGGGAGCTTACACCATCTGAAGGTTACAATAATAATGTATAGGTAACTATTAAAATTATAGACATTACAATAACACAGTTACAGTAGAGTTATAGACATAATAACGATAATGTAATAAATGTATATAGTATATCATGGCACCCATGCTAGGTTGATGCTTATAAATCACAAAACCATTATAGACCGAGGTGAAGACCCCGTAGTTGCCCAAAAGTAACCAAGGAAAGATGTGACACCTGATTATAATTATAAGCACTCTAGCCATTATCTGGCAATTGCAAAGACACTATAAAAAAAAAAAAAACTGAAAACCTGGAACCAAATCGTGATTGGAGCATTAAGATTTCACACAAAACAATTGAATCCATATCAGACGACTGAGGCCATAGTTGTGAAACAGAGGAACAACCTTTAGGGGGCATATGTTAGTCCTTGAATGTCAAAGCAAAAGTATAAGAGTTCGTCAGGTCACTGTGGAGAGGGAGGCGAGTCCACCTGCATGTAACCATAAGGGTATCTTTAATTGCCAAGGGAGAAACTAGAAATAGTATTCAAATTTTAACTAAGGATGTAAGAAACTCTAAGACAAATATGAAGGTAGAATTAGAGGTTACCTTTACGCACCCGAAAAAGGGAAACTGGTTATGCGCCTAGGAAATATTATGAGTGGAGCCCCCTAACGAGTGGAGGGTGTACCTGCACAAATCGAACACACGTAAATAAATGAATAACAGTTACCTGAGGAGTAAAATAAGACAATATGGAAACCATAGCAAGCCATCGAGTTTAGGAATATAACTATAACCTGGTGAGGTGAAGGACGAAGGTGAAAACGCTTGAGGATGGAACCCTGGTACATGGGGAGTTGTTCTTTTCCTCTCCAGGTCGCCAAGCAAAGACAAGGTCACAACTGGAACAAAATGACCGACATTTAGAATGAAAAAAAAACTAGCATAAATAAATTATAACACAATCTCAACAAATATTAAGTGAAAGAAAAAATGAGGTACCTGAGCATGGAGTTTAACCAAAAGTCCTGCTGAGTTCCATGTGCTACAAACCATTTTAAGATGTTTATTTCAACAGCCTCCACAAAAGCTTAGAAATGGGGCAGAAAAATAGTTATAAATTTTCCACCAAAATGAATTTCCTGAGAGTTGAAATAGTGGGGAGGCCTGGAAACCTGAAAGGTATCATGAATTAGCTCATGAGTGAAGAGGAGGCAGAGTAACCCATGACTGACAAAGGGTAAATCAGAACTCAAAACTAGACAAATGAATAGGGAAAGGAAACCACCAGGTAGTCGAAGTAAGGACATCACACCACAAAAATAGGGATGGGTTCACCAAGCGATTGTAAAAGGTGTAAATTATGGCTGCATGGGGGTGAAACCCTCTTTGGCATAGCCTAGTCTCGAACTGCAAGAATGAGGAGAAATGAAGTCTCTTGAGGAGCAGAAATGAGAATAGGGTTAGAAAAATGCAAGGAGAACCATTGATTTGGGCCAGATCTGAAATCACTGTTGGATCGAGGTGAGATAACCGAGATCTAATAGGAGGAGATGGGCAGCGATGAGGTGGCAGTTGAGTATATGACCCCTATCACTTCGTCACATAGCTAACTCTTGGTTGAATCAAATACCACTGGGAGAGCATACAAACCGTTCGACGTGGAACCACTTGGGTATTTCACCCATTATTACATAGTCGCTAAGTTGTAGGTTAACATAAGCTTAGACTAAAATATTTAAGGTGAATTAAGGT
This sequence comes from Pinus tabuliformis, assembly GCA_031772625.1. Classification (NCBI taxonomy): domain Eukaryota; kingdom Viridiplantae; phylum Streptophyta; class Pinopsida; order Pinales; family Pinaceae; genus Pinus; species Pinus tabuliformis. The sequence continues at coordinate 1,818,970,707 of CM062817.1, forward strand.
CCAACGAAATACAACACTAAGTACATAATCTTATACCAAGGCACCCAAAATATTAGGTGCATAATATGATGCTCACGTGCATAACAAGTTAAGTACGTAAACTTGTAGAATGGCGCTTAGTAGTTAAACTAACATATTGGTGTGAAAGTTGTGATTTGGGTGCCTAACCTAATATAAGATGTCACATGATTGTGAACCCTTGAGGGTATAACCAAAATGGTGAAACCCATAACAATGAACCTGAGCAAATAATAACAATGGAATAGCTACTATGATATTCTTAATGCCATCCAATGACAACACTGGTAGGATTAAGTTCTTCTCTCAGAGATATATAAGATAAGAAATAGTTCTCGTGAGATTAGATACTGAAGCTGGGTATTTTACATTTCTCATCCTTTAAATACAAAATTAAAAAGTAGTTATAACAACTATATTTTCTTATTTCTCATTCTACATGGAAATTCAGGTTTAAAAAAAGAAGGTTTCCTTTTTAATCTGAATATTTCAACAATTACATATGGTTTTCATTTAACAATATGATGTGGTTTTCATTTAACAAATGATTAATTTTAGTAACTATGCATTTCCTTTAGGTTTTCTCAAAATCCTTTTTGAGGTTCAAAATATTAAGATCTATATTAGAATAATGATATTCTTTTTCACTAGTTGTGAGTTAAAATTTTTTTATTTTTGATTTGTTATTTTATTTGTAAGAGATTTTTTATTGTGTTCTTGCATTATTTTGAGAGTTTTAAGTTCTATGCTTCCTTTAATTGAAGAGGTTACTTTGAGAGTGGATTTCCTTGCATATTTATGGTGTTTCTAGTTGTTACTATTATATGTATTTAAGATATTAATTAATTTTACCATTATTTCATAATAATAATAATAATAATAACAAAGACGATGATGATGTTAAAATGAGTCAAAGTGAAAAAAAATCTTACATTGTATCATTATAATATGGAATGAATATGCCTTTAAATTTTTCATGCTTTATTACATCAACATTGTTTTAAAATAATATTTTTTTAGTTTTTTTAAGCTAAAATTAGAATATTTATACTGCATAAGGCTACAGTAGAAGGATGAAAACGATGTTACATAAAATGATAGTCTTGGATATTGCCATCTCTTATTCCTCTAGTATTTCTTCCATGATAAGATTTTGGAAAATTGCTTACATAAAAAATTATAAAAACAATACATTTCTAGACTAGATGGCATGTGATAGTCTTGAATATTTCCATTCCCTATTATTTTAGTATTTCTTCCTTGATAAAATTGTGAAAAAATGCTTACATAAAAAAATCTAAAAATAATACATGTCTAGACTACATGACATGTTCAACTTCTTCTTTTCGCTAACTTTGTTATTGAAGGAGACATTTTGTTCTCTAGCCCAAGCTTTGATTGTTTTTAATGAACTATGTGCCACACCCTCCAATCCCAGTTTGTGTAGCTCTAGAGGTTCTGGTAGTTGGTTGTTTGCTTCATTCCATTGTATCCTATCATGTTACATCTCACTCTTTTGATGGGTGTTTTCAATTTCTTCTAGTTTCATTTTGGCTCATCCATGGGTGGGTCCAAGTTAGCTAGCTCATCCTTTCTAATCACTTAATGTTTTTCCTTGGTGTTGGCACATAAGTGATCTTCACTGGTGTATTTTATCCGTTTTGGGAAATGTGCTAATAATTCCCTATTTCAAAGCAAACTCTATACTGAAAAGATACATTTTCGTAATCCAACTTTTGTGTCAAATATAAGTTTTTACATGTCAAATTTATTTCTACCTAAAATATTTTGTTGAACTTCATTTCAACACATATTCTAGCAGATGTTGCAATATTGTGGTTCTTTGTTTCCTTGATTTTGCAATGGAATTCTCCAAAGACATTGGTAATGAATAAGATAGAGGGTAAAACACAAATATTTAAAGGGAAATTTGCAAATATAACCCACATAGGTGCTAAGCATAGTGTTTCTATCATTCAAAAGAGGATGTATAGGGTTTCATACATAACCGAAAATTTCCCCAAAATTATCTCTTGAGTTTAATATTAGAGCCTTATCTTCTACAAGATCAAACACACGACAATGGAGAACATCTTTGCACAATGGTAAATAAAAGATTCTACATTTTATCTTAAATTCCGATAATTCTAAATGTATTCGTGTAGCTCAACTAGATGTGTCCAAATACCAATGAAGTGGCATACACGTCCATTTGTCTTGTAAAATGATACCCAAGATACATTTTTTTTACTATAGAGAGTAATTAGTGGAACCTCTTGAACCAATAATTGACTTAAGGAAAAAAAGAATACCAGACAATTTTCAAAATATCACAAAAATGAAATTTAAATTATCAATACCACATGCCCAAAAACTTATAACTAATTTGATATTATATACTAACCGTATCTTGCTATAAGTTCTAATGTGTTTTAATAAAATCAGTGCAATTAAAGCAAATGAGAAAGTGCAATACAGAATCTATGCCATGGGGAATTTAGAATAGTGAAAAAGCTCACCAGCGATGGATAGTTAGTTGCTTTTCCTTTGTAACGTTCTTTTAAATTTTTATGATTCATGTATCTGTTGTTGGGTAGTTGTTTTTCCTTTGTAACGTTCTTTTAACTTTTTATGATTCATGTATCCATTGTTGCATGTCTTTCACAATTTACCTTGGACTCACACCACAACTACCACAAAATTTTCCACTTGTTGGAGTCACGATTGTCGTTACACCAAAACCCACAGGTGTTAGTAAACAGATACATCGCTAGTGTTAAGCACATGCCACGAAACACACGGGAGTGTTGGATCAACACCGCCATTAACGAAGAGCGCAACAATTTCCTGTTACTACTTTCGCATGCACCCACACAAAAATACCCACTATTTAGGGAGAAGGGCGTAAGAAATTCGATGCGCACTTTCCGTGATCGATCCATCCATTCATTCATTCTGGATTTCCATCATATGTTTGATCTATTTGGATCTATTGTTCGTCCAGAAATAAAGTCGCAAAATATATTCAACGGTTGTTCAAAGGTATCTCTAAAACTAGTTTAGTGTTTCAGTAAGTTTGGCGAGGACGAAGAGTTAAATAGGAGAAAATGTGATGCATGTCCGTGGGAAAAATATGCGCGGAAACTTGTGAGTCATTTCTTCTGTCTCGCACAGTTTTTTAAGTGTGAGTGGCCTTCAAATGGATAGAGAGCCTTACGCGAACAACCCTTCTGTTTCTGTTGTTGGGTCTCCACCATAAAAAGCATAATGCTCCAACAATGCAACTATTAAAATACCAAAAATTAAACCTAACTTTTGTTCATATTATTTTTCTTAGAAACAATGATGGTTTTCACCTGTGTTATTTTTATGGAAAGCATGGATTGAATTTGACTCTGGATTTGCCTCTTAATTTGATTATCAAATGCAGCTAAAAAATGGTTTGCATTAAAATGTATAAAACTTTTCATGGAACAATCAAAATTGTCGAATATAAATTGTTTTCAAATTTTAATTTTACACGTACTAAAAAGGTTTAACACTTTTGCTTTTAAATTTTTTCTTTTATATTAAAAAGTCACATTAAATAAATAAAATTTAAATAATATTAATAAATATATTTTAATTTTTTCCCTTAACTATGGATGCTATTATCATTATTCTCCGTGACATTCTCACAGATATACACATCTTTTACTTAACTACTTTTCTTTCTGCTTTTATTCTGTTTGATGCTTTTGACATTAAGATGGATGACGAGCTGTGACTTCGTTTTATCTTTGGATTTTAATTTTTTATATAATGTAACTTTAACAAATTGCACCGGGAGAGTCAAACAAAATCTTACCATTGGTTTAGCATTAATAAATGAATATACAAATAAATGAACATTAATAGATTAATATAGAAGTTTATTTTTTACTTTTTCGAAAAAATATCCATCTAATAGAACTTTAATTTATTGGGATAGGCACTAACATCATATAGCTATTAATAATCTTATTAATTGTGAATTGAATTTTATATTAAAAATCATTATTATGTAATAATTTAAATCATAAATGTATAATAAGTGCGTAATTTCATTGTTTATATATGTTGTGAAAGATAAATCAAATCACTCAGAAAATATTAAATTCATATATTTTTAGGTCTAGTTTAATTTAGAGATAAAAAAATAGAAAATTAATGATATTTTTTATTTATTAATTCTAAAAAAATAGAAAATTAATGATATTTTTTATTTATTAATTTTAATCAAAATTTCGAAGATATTTTAAAATATTTAATCTATAAAATTCCAATACCTTCAATTTTTTTAAAATATTAAATTCAAAAATATATTTTTAATAACAAAAAATAATAATATTATATAAAATTGTATTTCTACACTTAAATAAAAACCATTTCACCTTTAAATTAAAATATACCTATATTTCATAATAGATCGCGATAAAAAATGACCAAAAATAAAGATGGATAATATATTCAAAATACAATCAAACACATCAATTTGATACTAAACTTATATGATATCATTATTATTAAACATAATACAAACTCCTTTTTACGTTATATTGAAAAATCTTTTTGGACGAATCAAATTTATGTAAATAAATTCTCAAAAAAACAACATATTTCCTAATCATATCATTTCCTCAAAATAAGTCTTTCGTAATTAACTTTCATTTTATCTATGATTCATTTTATCTATGATTATAAGACACCATATGATTCTTTTCTCTTTGTTCATATATTTCATTTAAAATTATGTTAAGTTGAATTTGTTAAAATATATATTAATTCAATCATATAGATTAAATAGTTGTAAATAAAGATATCATCATACACATATTTTATAATATTTTTTTTGATGATGTTAAGATTAAAAAATCATTAAAAATAATTAAATTATAATATTATAGAATAAATTAACATATTGGTGGTGGTGGTGGTGGTGGTTAACGTTTACTAAGACTATATATATCTATATATATATATATATATATAGAGAGAGAGAGAGAGAGAGAGAGAGAGATATTATTAGCCATGGATTTTCTTAATTTGTAAATAGTGTCTGTTACAATATTATGGTTGAATTCCATGACTTACTAATCATGAATGTCCAAAAAATCACAATGCATGTTTATGTGACACATGTCCATTGAAATCAGAGTACAACACACAATTACAACTACTAACAAAATATCTTAGGCATATCCAACAAATAGCGAGAACATCCTATATCTACAAAAAATTTAGTCAGTTTTTCCATTTCAAGTTTTGATGAGTCGAGGCAGCATTGCCTCTTCAAATCTGACTAAGTTGAGGTGGTGTGAAGTGAGGCGATGAAGATGGTGGAAGGTGATGTTGTCTGAGGTAGTGAAATATTTATCTCTAACATTCCCCTCCTCAATTATTTCACCAAAAAAAAATTGCTAAGGGTAAATATGTCTTCAGATTGGTCTTCTGATAATATAAACTCCAAAAGCATTTCCTTGAGTTGTTATGATCTTCTCTTTGGGCTATCTTCACAACAAGCATTCTTCTTTTCTATCATGTAATTGCATATAATTGACTATTGATGTCTATATAAAAATAAATCCATCTACCAAGGTACATGGGTGTCATCTACTATACTCAATAGTTCTTTAGGAATCCTTTTAACCTACATGGTGCATCAATCATGTTAAAATCTCTCTGACTTGGTCTCTTACATTCCAACTCCATTATACATTTTAACTTTTTGATTACACGTCAATCTTAGATATGAGTACACCTACCACCCTTGTACCTACCTCATGATTAATTCCACAACTTGATGCCACATCCTCTCTCTAGCTATGAGGGATAAACACTACAAGCCTAATAAAACAACTACACATGAAACTTAGATATGAGTACACCTACCACCCTCATATCTACCCAGTGGTTAATTTCACAACTTGATGTCACATCTTGTTTCTACCTATGATGGATAAACACTATAGGCGAGACTTAACAAGGCTTACAACACAAATGGGGAAATCAAATTTGGGGTGTAGGGTACAACCGATAATGCACCTCTTACAATACAAATGCCTCATTATAACAATCTCAATTCAAATACAACAAACAAAAAGATTAACAATATTCTCATGTGAAAATCCTCTACTCAAACATATAAACCCATTTACACTTCATCGCAATGCATTACTTCCTACTTTACCTCCTTTTTCATAATTTCTACATGTTGTTGGTGCTTTTATGAGCTCTCTTTGTCTTAATTATCCTCTACAATTATTCACACCATATGCATCTTCAACATATTGGTTCAATCTTTTTCTTAACTCCAATTATTATATTAGTTGTTCATAATTCCTTGTCATTTGTTAGAGTAGAAAATTATAACAAAATAGCTTAATATTGAGGTAGTTGATCTCAATATGTATATTAATTTTTAACTCCAAGACTTACAATAAAATAGTTTAAAGACAATTAAATATCACCATGATCCAAAATTCCTTTAATATATATAATTATGCCCATTATTAAAACCCTAAGTTTTCATCAAAACTACAACAAATTGTTGTTGGTCCCTCTTCTTCTTCGTGTTAAATCCATGCATCGAATTTTCCATTGGAACACTTGGCACACCTCCATACCAAATCCATGCTTTACGCTTTAGGATCCTAACTTCCAAATAAAACTCGTTATCATTCTAGCACCTTCTTCAAATATGCTAGTAACAATATTAGTTGTCACCTCAGAAGTCGAAGACAAAACATCCTTTCCTAACACAGTCCATTGATGCAAGCAACAATTGTCTCGGGAGGGTGCAAAAGTTATTTTTTTAATTTTCTATTTAATCTCATAGCATCATTTGTGAAAGGTAATCATTTGAGTGCTTTATTTCTCCATTCATTCGTCAACCATGGTCCAATGTCACATTGTGACAAAGATTTTCTCAATATGAAAGTAAACCATGGTGCAACGTTGCATTGTGACAAAAATTGTCCCCATATGAAAATCAATCATGGTCAACCGTGGTCCAAATTCACATTATGACCAAGATTGTATCAACATGAAAATCAACCATGGTCAACCATGATTATTTTACCATGGTCCAAATTCACATTGTGACAAAGATTGTATCAACATGAAAATTAATCGTGGTAAACCATGGTCAACCATGATTATTTTAGGGTTTATAATATTTATCTTGGATTTTATATATGGAGAATTTATAATATTAATCCCTTGGGTTTATAATGTCTTGGGTTTTTAGTATGAATTCCCTATATTTATAATATTAACCCCTTGGGTTAATATTATTCCCTTGGGTTTATAATCTCTTAGGGTTTTAGTATTAATCCGTTGGGTTTATTAATCTAAGGGTTTATAATACTAACCCCTTGGGTTAGTATTAATCTGTTGGGTTTATAATTTCAATGCCTTGAGTTTATTAATCTAAGGGTTCATATTCTTAGGGTATAATATTAGTCATATGGTTTATAATATTAATCCTTAGGTTTAATATAAATCCATTGGATTTGTAATCATGGTCAACCATGGTCCAACATCACACTGTGACAAAGATTTTCTCAATATGAAAATCAACCATGTTCTGACATCACATTATGACAAAAATTGTCCCCATATGAAAATGAATCATGGTCAACCATGGTCAACCATGGTCCAATATCGCATTGTGACAAATATTGTATCAATATGAAAATCAATCATGGTAAACCATGGTCAACCATGATTATTTTAGGGCTTATGATATTTATCTTGGGGTTTATATACCTAGGGTTTATATTATTAATCCCGTGAGTTTAATATTATTTGCTTGGGTTTATAATACCTTGGGTGTTTAGTATGAAGCCCGTGGGTTTGTAATATTAATCTCTTTCATTTAAAATTATTCCCTTAGGTTGGTAATCCCTTAGGTTTATTGTTCCACTCGGTTTATAATATCAATCCTTTGGGTTTATTAATCTAAGGGCTCATATTCCTAGGGTATAATATTAATCATAGGGTTTATAATATTGATCCTTGTGTTTAGTATAAAATCCCTTGGGTTTATAATCATTGTCAACCATGGTGCAACATCACATTGTGACAAAGAATTTTTCAATAATAATTAATTAATTAATATATTAATTAACATTAATTAATATAAATTATAAATAAAAATTATAAAGAAAATTTATATTAATGTTAACAATAATTAATATATATTATAATTTACATTTATATAAATTAATTAATACTAATATTAATGATGATGATGATGATTAATGTCCACTAAGACCAGTGCATTCTATCAAACCTTACGAAAAAGAATAATCTAATTGTAATTCTTTAGAATCTTATTTCTATGCTAAAAAAAGGGAGAAAAGTGCACCAAGATCACTATAGTTGGGTTGACTTAACAAGTCAAGAAGTTTGGAAGTGTGACAGATGTTAGGGAAATGAGAGTGGATTTGAGTAAGGTTCGGACAATATAAAATAAATTATTTTTCATCGTCCACCCTCTTAGTATCGCAAAGCTCACAAATTCTAATCTCCCGGGAGCCTTGCGAGTAGACCACTACTCGGTTTCACTTCGAAGCTCATGAGAATTAGTTCTAATTTAAGTAATGTTCATATTTTTCTTCGAGTTGGTCAAAACAGAAAGATAATTTTGGTTCTCAAGGGTGGGGAGGATGACCTCCTTATAATATCTTAGATTCCTTTTACCCATCAACTCCTTATCATCCCATAGTTTATCCTTAAATTTGGGGGTGATAGTATCTTTGACACTATCCTTTCTTCAGAGGATGATCTCTTCATTTATCCCCCAATGGTTGAGCCAAGACTAGGCATCCTTATGCCACCCACGCTTGAGGCAAAGGTTGGGGTTTTGACTAAGTTAGAAGCAATTTTAGGAAGCCTCTTGTATTCCATGTTGTAAATATTCTTCTTATACATTAGATACTTAAACATAGCCTTGCTTTCAATAGGGGAGAGGCCATCCTCGATCAGGAGGACAGGATACGGGGTATTTTCCTTGATTTGGAGATTGTAGGTTATGAATTTATTTTGAATAGTCTCAATCTTTCTCCATGAATCTATGGATATATTACAACCACAAACTTCACAACTGTATAGGACATGGGTGACGAGGGTCTCAAAGAGGAACCTTTTTTTACTCCAAACACAAATATCACCAACCTTAAAATTGTTTTCAAGCTCATAATAAAATTTCCAACCTCCAATAACCCTTTTCTCAATGTTCTAATTCAAGTTGACCTGATAAGGAATGTCAATACCCAAATTGTCACACACCACACACATATACCCCACACCTATATATTTTTTTTACTTTTTTTTAACTAGTTAGCACTAAGATAGTGATTCTTGAATTAATTTGACTCATATTAATTTTTCTAACTACTCCCCAACTGAGTACATTCTCTATAATGGAATATCTCATTCTATGGTTGAACAATGTCTTCTACTTTAATCAAAAGCACCTCTGGGGTTCATCTCTTAATTGAACACCACCCAGCTTGACCACTTTTGATATTTTTACTCCTTTAAGGAATTTCACTAAAGTGTTTCCTTTCTCAGACACATATCGTATTTATTTCCCTACAAGTTAGGGTATCCTACTTCAAATGTATCACACATTCCTTGTGGTGTCATGTTAATTTGTGGAAAAGATTCATTATATTAACCTTCTTCTCCTTCTCTTATCCTAAATATAATATCCCTCACGTGCGATAGTCATATTTCTAGCTTACTAGAATACAATTCTTTCAGACCTTGCTATATTATAAATGGCTCTTAGATAAGACACCTCTCCTTTGAGTATCTCAATAGAGGTTTTAGTATGAAGATATTTTTGGGGTTAGGTGTTTCTACGCTGCATATATATATCTATATATATATATATATATATATATATATATATATATATATATATATATATATATATATATATATATACTTCCCCCTCTCAATACCTAAGTTCGAATACCCAACTCCTACCTCGACTTCCTATTGAGACAAGGTAACACTGGTGATATACAATTATTAAATGTAGTTTAATTATGAATTAACTTAAGTGACTTTGTGATGTGTGCTAAACCACTTCCCTCATGGCATGGTGGAATAGACAGAGCTGGGGAGATGGTTACGGTTTCCCTGTCTCATTGGTTGATTTCCACATTATCTTTCCCATGTGACCTTCACATGAATGAGTATTGTCTCCTTAAATGTCTAAGATCTAATTTAGTTGTTTGAACAACGAGGATTTACTTGATGAAACCCTAGCCCTTTAGTGGTGTTGTTAGCTACCTAATCACTTCTCTTTTTTATTCTATTAATCATTTATTCCTCTTTCTTCGCTAGAGAGGCAGTGTCGAGACACCCATATGTTGTCATTGTGGCGAATGACAGTGTAGGAGTTTGGTTCTCTTCCGGAGCATTTGGCTCTCACATCCTCTTCCACCCATGGAGAATTTAGTGCTGAACCCATTGGTACTCCCTCATCAAATTTAGTTGTGTACTTTAAAAGGATTTACTTTGTTGTTCTATTGTTGGGGTTTTTTGTATTTTCATTCACTAATTTTCCACTCATTTTTGGTAAGGTTTTTATATCACCACTGGAGTTCATTCCACAACTTTCAGTCCTGCACTTTCAACTTCTAGAGCCTAATTTCTTGGCTTAGTCATTGTGGATCATAAGGTAAACTCCCAATTTCTTGGTATATTATTGTTTAGTTTTGTTTTCCATCCCATTTTTGTACTGTATATCGAAAGGTGTTGGTTTTATTTTCTTTGTTTAGGCTCGCTTTGGTCTTTAATGTATGATGACTAGATTTCATCCTTGGTTAACATGGTGATGGCTTCTGAACTCAGCTTAGAGGTTAATGACCCCCTTCCTTCCCTCACTTCCTTAATATTGCTACCCTAGCCAGTTCCAGTTGTCTGGTATTCGCAAAAATTGTACTTATATTTATTTACATATTTTGGTGGGAATCAACATTGTTTGGTTGCTTCCACGAGAAAAAATGGTCCATACTGTTATCCTTTCACAGGTATACCTCCTCTCCATTTTCTCTTGCATTTTTCCTGAATTCGTTTTTCAATTTCTCCCTCCACCAACTGCATATTCAACTCTTATTGCTTGCCTTCGTTCTACATGTACCTATATTCAATTTATTTTTATGCTAACGCCCAGCATAAATAGATGGTACTTTCAGAGGGGTCTTTAATATCTCTTATTTTCTTAAAAGGGGAAAATGGAATTTTTAGGCAGCAAAAGAAACTCACACATGATTGTAGTGGATTTTGTAATTTTATTTCAACTCTGATCAGGCTTATTATGCCCTATGTAATAATATTTTTTTCATTTATCATCTACTGACCCATTGGGTGGTTCTGTAGTACCAATTTTCTCTAATAGGAATAAGTAAAAGTATTATAATTTATGAATTTAAAATTATAAGCATACAAACTTATTATTATGTGTACATATTCTTATTTTGGTTAATATTTACTTTTTTCTTTTCACTTATACACCATTATTTTCACGAATCATGTTCTGTTTTGTTATTTGATTACATGAGTATCTATAAAGGTATTACTATAAATTGGAATTTCCTTAGCTCACTCTTGTGAATTCTCCTAATATTTATATCTTTATATTCCCAGTACTTGGATTTATTTCCTGAGTAATAAATTCATGCAAAAGAACAAACTTTGTGTGTTTGTGCCACTATATATAGGTCTTGCACTAATAATTATGCCATATCTAAACCTAGTAGTAAATTTGGTCTACGCAATAAGTTTTATTTTCAGTTTAACGAGTAACAAATTCATTACCATTCTGTTGATTTCACTGGTAATGTCTAAAACATATACTCTTGTACCAAATAGTCACCTTGCCCATATGACTTCATTTTTTTTTAAATGGAATGTACTTGTAAAATATACAAGTATTTACTAACTGAGCAGAATTCGTGAGTTTAGAAAATTTCTTGTTTGAAAAACAAACCACAATATGCTCTAGTCAAGTCATTTCCCTTCCTTCATAAATATTTATATATACATCCTCACCGAGTTCACTACATGATAAATTCAATGTATTCTAGCTTATTGCTCGAGATTCTCCACAAGTTTCGACCTTTCAATGTTTTCCTTATTCTTTTCTCCACGCAGGTTGTAGTGGTATAATTAATACCAACATAAGGAAATATTAATTGTATTAACATAAATTTGTTGTTTTCTCTTCCCTTTAACTCACCATGAAAATGAAAACTTGCCTTTACCCACCTCAACACGTTTCTGAATTCTCAAGTACATTTGGGAATATCTATAATAAAATTCACCACAACTTCCTGGTCTAAGTTGTCTACCATGATATTTCATACATTTACTCTATTACAAATTTGCATACCCATTTTCTACACTAATTCATGCCATCTACTTAAGATTTCTATATAAGATCATTACCCAAAATTATGTTCAATTACTTATTTGTAATGCACAATTTGAAGGAAGAAATGGAAACACATTTTGATCATTATCCACACATTTACTGATACTAACAATCAACAAAAAAATAATGAAAACTAATTTCTAACTGAGAATGCTAATGGAACAGAAGTAGGAAGAAACATTGTCCTCTTAACCACGAGTTGATCCTCCATTTCCCCTTGAGTTCAGATATCTTGCCAACAGAATCAACAACCCCAATTTATTCTAGATAATGTATTTTATACACTTCTTCCCTAACAAATTTTTCCTTTGTGGCATCTTGCTTTTTTGGGTTCTGAGAACCCACTTGCTTAGCCTTTCATTCTCTTCTTCTTTTCGAAAAAGGTATTACCTCCTTTTTTCTTTAATGCCCACCTTTCTCTCCCGCGACTCTTAATTCCACCCTTAGTGTTTTTCTCTAACTAAGTGATTTAATAGATTCTCTCTCCCATCATGTTAAATATTTTTGATCAACTACCTGGGATTTTTAGGAGTTATTTAAGGGAATATTAATTTGATCTCATACACCAATGCTAGTTTGTGGATCTTGGCAACAATCTCTTACTCTAGTGTTTCTTTCCCAAGTAGTTTCTAGATTTTATTTTCATTAATAAAATTCATTTATTACATCATCATACTTTATTGTTTACCTTAATTCAATTCCACCATGTCTTTCTAGCTGTCACATCTAAAAATAGTTTAATCTAAAACATAAAGATATTTACCTGGAAATAGAGGGGTATTACATCTTCCCATCCTTTTAAATTAACGTTGTGCTCGGTGTTTATTGTTCAATTGCTTCATTATTGGACAATGTTGGGTAAGATTCTTTCATTGTATCCTCCCACTCCCAAGTAGCCTCCTCAGCTATAAAGTGCCTCCAATTCACTTTAACCCAAGCAACGACTCGATTCCAGAGTAAGATCTCTTTCCCATCAAAGATGCATAGTGGCTCTGCCAAGAAATCTCCTTCGGATTCCACTTGTATCAAATTCCAATCAATCATGTGAAAATTATAATGGACATATTTTTTAATAAAGACACATGAAACATATTTTTCACTTTAATATGGTTGGGAAAAGCGAGTTAATATGCTACTGGGCCAATTGTTTCTAGGATTTCAAAAGGCGCACAAAATTGAGGTGTTAATTTTGCAAAGGTCCTTGTTCTTAACGTATTTTTTATCGATTTTACTCTTAAGTAAACATAATCTCCAATCTTGAATTCTTTATGCATTATTTTCTTATCTGCATATATTTTCTTCCTATCGTGTGCCATTTTGATGTTTTTTCTAATCTTCGGGCACTCGATCTCAATACCAATCTATCCTCTAACTGACTCCAACGGAGAGGGGTATGACATTTTTTTCCATAGAAAGCTTCAAAAGGACTCTTTTTTATTAAATTTGGGTAGTTGTTGTTGTAAGAAAATTCTGCTAAATGCAAAAGGTCCTCCAATTTGGTAGGCCTATCCATGACGTACATTCTCAGCATATCTTCCAATGTTTGATTGGCTCTCTCTATTTGTCCATCCATTTGAGGGTGATATGTTATACTAAAATTTAGTTGAGTGCCCATACCGCCAAAAAAATATTTCCAAAAGTTGGAGGTAAATTTAACATCCCTATCTGATACTACCATTTGCAGCACTCCACGTAGTTAGAAAATTTCCTTCATAAAATTATTGGCATTCTATGTTGTTCCATAAGTAGACTGTACTGGTATAAAATGTGTGTCTTTACTCAAAATTTCTACCACCACCATGACGAAATCATGTTGTCACTTTTTCTTTGGTAATCCTATTATAAAATCCAATAAAATCACTTCCCATTTCCATTCTAGAATGGGTAGTGGGCTCAACAATCCAACAGGGTGTTGGTGTTCCAACTTTACTTGTTGACATTCTATACTTTTTGCTAAGTATGATGCCACTTCCCTTTTCATGTCTGGCCAAAATAATTCTTTCCTTAATGTTGCTATAATCTTTTGATATTCGGGATGGTCTACATATGGTTTCTAGTGATATTAATCTAATATCATTTCTTTTAAAGCACACACATTAAAGACATACAATCTATTTATATTGGTTAGCAATTTTTCAAAATTTTATGCATATCCAAGAATTACCTTTTGTTGCAATTTTATGTTGAATTTCTAGGTATTTAGGATCTTGTTGTTTCAAACTTTTTACCTGTTGTACAAAATTTGTACTAATACTACTCACAAATATTACCAATAACACATGTGCATGCTTGCTTAACACTATTTTATTTTCTTCATCTTTTATGTGTTTAATATCAAACTCGAACTGACTAAGGAAAGCCAACCACCTTGCTTATCTAGCATTTAGATACCATTGACTGAAAAAATATTTCAAGCTGATATGATCTGTCACCAAAGTGAATTTCTTTCCTAAATGATAGTGTCTCCACATATTTAGATCATGTATCATTGTAGCCAACTCTAAATCATATACAACATAATTATTTTCTTTTGTGTTTAGTTTCCTAGACTCATAGGATACTACAACATTTTCTAGCATAAATACTACCCCAGGGCCTTCCAATCAAGCATCAATACAAATAGTCAATTCCTTATTTGGGTTTGCAATTTTTGGTATAGAAGCTAAAGTCAGGAATTGTTTTAACTTGTCAAGATTTTCATGCCATTTGGCTATCCACTCAAACTTTGCTCCCTTTTTATGAAAATATGTAATAGTGTAAGCCAATTTTGAGAAACCTTCTATAAATCGTCGATAATATCTGTGATTCCCATAAATGAGTGAATATTGACACATCCTTGGGTGTGGGCCAATTTATAATAGCCCTAACCTTCTCAGGATCAAGAGGTAGTCCCTCCTTTGAAATGACGTGACCCAAATATTGTATTCTCTTCTTGTAAAACTCACATTTGCTCAATTTTGCATATAGCTTATGTTCTCTTAAAGTTTGTAACACTAACTTTAGATGTTCTTGGTTCTCTTATTCATTCTTGGAGTACACTAAAATATCATCTATAATACCAGCACAAATTTATCAAGGTACTTATAGAATACATTGTTCATTAAACACATAAAGGTTGCTGGTGCATTAGTAAGACCAAAGGGTAACACTACGAATTCGTAGTGGTCATATATGGTTCTAAAAGTTGTCTTATGAATATATTCATATTTTATTCATAATGGATGATAAAAAGTCCTTAAATCAATCTTTGAAAATATAGTTTCTCCCCTCACTTGATCAAAAAAATCATCAATATGGGGAAGAATATATTTATTTTTGATAGTTAGCTTATTCAATTGTCGATAATCAATGCACATTATGAATGTGTCATATTTTTTCTTGATGAATAGAAAAGGAGCCCCCATGGTGAAACACTGGGTCTAATTTAACGTTTATCTAGCAGTTCCTATAACTACATCTTCAGTTTTAGTAGCTCTGGTATACTCATTCGGTAAGGGGCTCTAGATACTCAGGTGGCACTTGGTAAAAAATTGATGGAGAAATCTATGTCTCTATGGGGAGGTAAACCTGGGATCTCCTCTGGAAAAAGATCTTTAAATTCACTAATGACTGACATTGTCTCTATAAATTATTTTTGTGGTTACTATATATTAATTTCCACTTGCACAAAGTAAAACTGAAATCCTTTTCTTGCACTCCTTTTCAACTGTAAAGATGAAATTTGTCTGACTAATATTGATTTTCCTATTCCTTTGATTAACTATGTTTTCCCATTTTGACTCACATAACTCACTTTTTTATCCAAACAATTTATAACAGCTCCATGTTTTCCCATTTTGACTCACATAACTCACTTTTTTATACAAACAATTTATAATAGCTCCATGTTTTTCCAACGAGTTCATTCCTATTAACACATCATAGGACCCTAAGGGAAGAATATTTAAGTTTACTTCTGTGTAATAACCATTAAGTTAATGGTACACTATCTTACTTGACTCGTTACCCTTCATTTTGTGGTGGTTTCTAATTGTACCAACCATGTAGTGTTGAACTAATTCACATATTTCTATAAGTTGGGAACTAATACAACTTAAACTAGCTCGTGGACCAATTTAAAAAAATAGATTGGTTAAAAATTTCCCTTGTCAAATTTCTTCCACTGATGGTCCCTCCGAAAATTATTAAGGTAAGAGGGTTTCTATCTTTTTGTGCTCATTACAGTCTTGTCTTTGTCTTTACTTTGCCAAGATTTTAAGCCTTCACCTCTATTATTCAACTGTTGGTAGCAAAATCTTGGTTTCCTTACAACTTTATCCATTGTCTTGGGATTTTCAAACTCGATTCTTTCTTTGTAAGGAAATCGTAAGCAGTTCAAAAATCATTGTGCCTTAGCTTTCTCCTCTTTAATATAAGATACATACCATAGTAAATTGGTAAATTATTCCATAAAATCATCCATTGTTAACTCTTCCTTCCTTAATTCATGAAATTCCTTGGTGCGATCATCATAGTATCTTTCATTCAAATATCGATATTTAAATCGTTCCTAGAATTTCTCCGATGAAACTATTTTTTCATCTAATGTGTTCACACCTTTGGCCTCTTCCCACCAGAGAGTAGCTATGCCTTGAAGCCGATAAATGTATGATCTAGGCTTCACATTACTAAGATACTCATAGACTTGAAAATACTTGGTCATGTTTAGGAGTGAAGCCTATCCAGCCTCCTTCTTTTCCCCATCAAAAGTAGGATGTTTTATCTTCTAAAACTCCCCTTGCATTTCCATCCTTCTCTTTTTGTTTTGTGCATTTGGGTAAGTTCTATTGGAATCACCTCCACTTTCAGACTTCTGTGACTCCATCTCAACATTTTTTCTTTTTGGTACCTCAGGTTCAATTACTCGGTGACTATACTTTTCTGTCAATTATCTTATCATTCTTTCTTTCTCTTCACTAGCTTTTAGCAAGCATTCATTAATACTCATGAGATGAGCAACCTCTTATTGCAGATTTCTGATAACATCCATAAACTGAGAGCTTGGTGGGGTACTTTCGTTTCCTAATTCTATATATAACTCCTCCCCTTCTGCTACATGTGGAGTATGATCCTCTACCATTTTATGAGGGTTTGCTTCACTTGAACACCTTCAAATCAATACAAACTATTATTAGAACATCAATTTATATGGTGGTTCCTTTCAGGCCCAGTTTTTGAACTGGGCTCTGATACCATATGTCACACACCCCACACATATATTTTTTTCTCTTTTTTTTTTTGAACCAATAATAACTAAGATAGTGATTCTTGAATTAATTTGACTCATATTACTTTGTATAACTACTCCCCAACTGAGTACATTCTCTGTAATGGAATATCTCATTATATGGTTGACCAATGTCTTCTACCTTGCTCAAAAGCACCTCCAATTTTCACCTCTTAATTAAACACCACCCAGGTTGACCACTTTTGATATTTGTACTCCTCTAAGGAATTTCACTAAAGCATTTCCTTCCTCACACACATATCATATTTTATTTCCCTACAAGTTAGGGTATCCTTCTTCAAGTGTATCACACATTCCTTATGGTGTCATGATAAGTTGTGGAAAGGATTCATTATATTAACCTTCTTCTCCTTATCTTATCCTAAACATAATATTCCTCACCTACAATATTCATATTTTTGGGTCACTAGAATACAGTGCTTTCTGAGCTTGCTATATTATAGATGAGACTTAGATAAGACACCCCTCCTTTGAATACTTCAATAAGGGTTTTAGTGTGAAGATATTTACAGGATGAGGTGTTGATATATATATATATATATATATATATATATATTAGCTCCTACCTCAACATCCTATTGAGATAAGGTAATGCTAGTGATATACGATTGTTAAATGTACTTTAATTATGAATTAACTTAAGTCACTCTGTGATGTATGCCAACCCCCTTCCCTCATGACGTGGTGGGATAGACAAAGTTGGGGAGATGGTTATGGTTTCGATATCTCAATGGTTGATTGCTATGTTATCTTTGCCATGTGACTTTCACATGAAGGAGTATTGTCTCCTTCAATGGTTAAGATCTAATTTAATTTTTTGAATGGAGAGGATTTACTCGATGAAACCATAGCCATCTAGTGGTGTTGTTAGATTCCTAGTCACTTCTCTTTGCTATTTTGTTGAGCATTTATTCCTCTTACTTTGCCAGAGAGGTTGTGTTGAGACACCGATATGTGGTTGTTGTGGTGAATGAAAGTGCACGAATCTAGTACTCTTCAGGGAGTATGTGGCTCTCACATCCTCTTCCACCCATGGAGTGTTTGGTGCAGAACCAATAGGTACTCCCTCATCAAACTCGGTTGGGTACTTTAAAAGGATTTACTTCGTTGTTCTTTTGTTGGGGTTTTGCGTATTTTCGTTCACTAATTTTCCATTCATTTTTGGTAAGGCTTTTCTTTCGCCTCTAGAGTTTGTTCGACAACATTTTTTTATAAACTTTGAACTTCCAAACCCTAATTTCTTAGCTCAATCATTGTGGATCATAAGGTAACCTCCCAATTTCCTGGTTCATTATCGTTTTGTTTTGTTTACCATCCTGTTTTCCAATTGTATTTCAAAAGGTGTTGTTTTGATTTATTTTTTTCTTCTTCAACCTCGCTCTGGTCTTTAATGTATGATGGCTGGCAGTCAGCCTCGGTTAACATAGTGATGGATTCGAAAATCGACTTATAAGTTAATGACCCCCTTCCTTCCCTCACTTCCTTAATATTTCTACCCTAGATGGTTCCAGTTGTTTGGTGTTCACAAAAACTGTACTTATATTTATTTACGTATTTTGGTGGGCATTAACATTGTTTGTGGTTGCTTCTAGGGGAAAAATGATCCATACAGTTATCCTTTCATAGGTATACCTCCTCTCCAATTTCTCTTCAACTTTTCCCTAAATATTTTATCAATTTATCCCTCCACCAACTGCATATTTGAATCTTGTTGCATGTCTTCATTCTACAGGTACCTATATTCAATTTATTTGTATGCTAATGCTCAACATAGAGACTTCTACCATGGTTGACGATTTTTGTGTGGACACGGGTCAGTCTATGCTGACTTATGTTCTCTTTTCTCCTCTTTCGAGTGTTATGGGCTCAATAGATGGTTCTTTTAGAGGGGTCTTTACGATATCTTTTTTTCTTAAAAGGGGAAAATGAATTTTTTAGGCAGCAAAAGAAACTCTCCCATGATTGTAGTGGATTTTGTAATTTTATTTCAACACTGCTTAGGCTTATTGAACCCTATGTAATAATTTTTTTTTTTTCATTTATCATCTACATACCCACTGGGTGGTTCTACTATACCAATTTTCTCTGATAGGAATAAGAAAAACTCCTATAGTTTATTAAACTAAAAGTGTAAGCATAGGAACTTATTATTCTATGTGCATATTCTTATTTTGGTTAATATTTCCTTTTTAGTTATTTTCACTTGTACACCGTTACTTTCATGAATCATGTTCTATGTTGTTACTTGATTACCATAATGTTTATAAAGGTATTACTATTCAAGAGAATTTTCTTATCTCAGTCTTGTGAATTTTTCTAATATTTATATCTTTATATTCCTGGTACTTGGATTGATTTCCTACGCAATAAATTCATGCAAAAGAACAAACTTTGTGTGGTTGTCCCACTATATATATGTTTTGCATTAATAATTACGCTAGCTTTGAAACTAGCAGTAAATTTGGTCTACGCCTTCAATTTTATTTTCAATTTAACCACTAACAAATTCATTACCATTATGTTGATTTCCCTGGTAATGTCTAAAACCTATACTCTACCAAATACTCACCTTGCCCATATTGACTTCATTTTTTTAAATGGAATTTACTAGTAAAAGTTACATGTATTTGTTGACTAAGTTGAATGCGTAGGGTTAGAAAATTTCTTGTCTCAGAAACAAACCCCAATATGCTCTAGTCAAATCCTTTTCCATCCCTTTGTAAATTGATACAAACATCCTTGCCGAGTTCACTACATGATAATTTCCAGGAATTCTATCTTATTACTCAAGAGTCTCCACGAGTCACATCCATTCAATATTTTTTTTCCACACATGTTGTAGTGGTCTAATTAATAACAACATAAGGACATATTAATTGTATTAACATAAATGTGTTTTTTACTCTTCCCTTTACCTAGCCATGAAAACAAAAACATTCCTTTACCCACCTCGACACGTTTCTGAATTCTCAAGTGCATTTGGGAATATCTAGAATAAAATTGACCAAAAATTCCTGGTCTAAGTTGTCTACCATGATATTTCATACATTTACTCGATTACAAATTTCCATACCCATTTTCTGTATTAAGTCAGACCATCTACTTAAGATTTCTTTAGCAGATCACTACCCAAAATTGTATTCAATTAATTATTTCTAATGCACCATTCGAAGGAAGAAATGGAAACAGATTTTGATCATTGTCCACACGTTTATGGATACTAACAATAAACAAAAAAATATTGAAAACAAATTTCTAACCGAGAATGTTGCTGAAAATAAAATAGGAAGAAACACTATCCTCCAAGAAATTAATTGATCCTCGAGTTCCCCTAGAGATGAGATTTTTTGCCAACAAAATTAACAACCCCAATTGATTCCAAATAATGTATTTCGTATATATCTTCCCTAGACAATATTTTCTTAGTGGCATCCTGCTTTTATAGGTTCTACCATCCCACTTGCTAGATTTTTTTATTTTTATTTTATAGGTATTTCCTTGTTTTTTCTTTAAAGCTCGCCTTTCTCTCCCGCGGCGCTTTATTACACCCTTGCTCGTTGTTTTTCTCCAACTTAGTGATTTAATAAATTCTCTCTCCCATCATATTAAATATTTTTGATAAAATCCTACGGATTTTTAGGAGTTGTTTAAGGGAAGATTAATTCGATCTCATCCACCAATGCTGATTTCCGAATCTTTTAAAGAATCTCTTACTCTAGTGTTTTTTTCCCAAGTAGTTTCTAGATTTTCTTTTCATTAATAAAATTCATTTATTACATTATCATACTTTACTATTCACCTTAATTCAAGTCCACCATGGATTTCTAACCATCACATCTAAAAATAGTTAAATCTAAAACAAAAATATATTTACATAGAAAAAAAGGGGTATAACACAAATATTTATAAGAAGAGACTTGTCCAAAGCCATTGTTATCATAGACGGAATTTCCGTTGGTGATATTTTTGGATTTAATCATCATGATTTTTCCCTTGTTGGTCTTAACTGTCATACCCATCTTGGAGAAATATTCATGAATATTCTTAATTTGCTTGTCTAGGTTCTTATGGTTTCTAGCAAGAGGAATGATATCATCGGTGTAGAGGAGAAGAGTAATGATAATACCACCGAGCTCGGTCCCCTTGCACCTTGCGATTTCCAAACACTCCTATAGCTTATCGATATAAATACCAAAAAGGGTAGGGGCAAAGCGACACCCTTGCTTAACCCCGATATTTCATTTAATATATTTACACCACCATTAATTTGTTTTAAGATTGGAAACAACTACTCGTAGAGGCAAATCAAAACAATATTCAAGTCAGGAGGAAACATTATCTCATCAAGTCTTTGCCAAATCTTATCTCGAGGAACAGTGTCAAAGGATTTTCTAATTTCCACAAACAAACAAAAGAGATCAACTTTACTATTGTGACATTCCTTGACAATGATCCTCAGAGTGAAAAGATGGTTGATAGTCAAGTGGTATCTCTTAAAACTAACTTTCCCTTTTGCTCTTTCACCATGGAATTCAAGCTAATGGCTAATCTTCTTTTCCAAAATGAGACCATGTCAGGATATTCTGGCACATACGAAATAGTTAAGTATAACTTGTTCTAGTGTAGAGTTAAGTAAAGTGTGTTTCTTTACTATGTACTTTTGTAACTTACAATTTGATGGTCACAATATGTTCTTAGTATTACTAACACTTTATCTATGGTTTAACAACCAATTGGTCCATGATATCTATTTGAAGAGCATCGAGGGTCATTTGTAGGGTGACCATTCATGAGAGAATCTTATGTAAATTTTCTTTCTTATATTAGTAAATTTCCTGAAGTGGTCGTGTTGGCTCAGGTCGTGGACTGTTTCCCTCTTTGATGGTTTTAACCACGTCAATAATATTGGTGTATTGATCTATCATCTGTTTGTGAGTGTTGTCCTTTGGTGTTTTATCTGAGGAACTTACCCTGTAAATTCCTACATGGTATCAAAGCTATTTGAGGGCCGCATCTGTTGGTGATCCAAATCGGAAGCTGGTACAATTGCATCCGGCTGTCCTTTCCGTTATCACTCAGGTTGTCCTTAACCTCCTGAAAAGGATATGGCCGAGGTAACCACAGACCAACTTTGGACTGCAGGTTCTAGCCAACCTGCAATTAGAGAGGGCTCTCTCTTTTAGGTTTAGCTTTGTTTGGAAAGGATTTTATGCTAGGTCTTGAGTTCAAAGGGTTTTTATTTTGTTTTTGGTGGGAATGAAGATGTCTCAAGTAGAGAGGCAAAACATAGTCTGGTAAGTTTCAAACCATTGGGCGTGGAGTCAAGGAGTGGGACTGCTGGTGTGTTTTATTTGTCACAAGAGAAATAAGGAGCAAGGTATCTGCTCATGAAACAACACTTAAAGCTTAAAAGGATGGAATGAGGGATAAGGAATGACATGCAACAAAGAATCTCTCACTCGGCTTAAAAGGGGGAAGGTGAATGAGCTCTGTCTAGGAGCAATTAAGAATTCCTAGACAACTGTCAAAGATGAATGGATTAGGGGAAACATGAGCCATAGGGAATTCATATTCATTACTAACCCAAATGAAAACATAAAGAAATAGCAGAAGATGAGCATAGAGGGTAGTTAAACCAATTCTAGACTATTCTTTATTTCTACTATATTAGACGGTATATCAATGGAAAAACAGAGGTAGGAAAACTTATTGAGTCATGTTACAGCACAAGAATTCCAAATTCACTTCTTCAAAACCATTAGACACGGAGCAGACAGTCTTTCCTCCAAGCCTTTCAGCAGTCTTTGATTACAGACAACATATCAGGTATACAGTGCGAGTCTCCACTGAATACTATCAACCGACCGACCCTTTAAACAATACAAAGGGTGGTATATATAGGGAAGATTTATCCAAATTATCTATTACAGCTGATCTAACAGGTCTGATAGAAAACTAATTACTTTAACCTAATCTTATCCAGAAATAAATGCAAGAAAATATCTTTGAGCTATGCTGGGGGCAGCTATATCAAAATGAGTTAATGTCTGTCCTGGTGGCTCTGCGCTGTTCATTTGTCATAACTGTTCATTGGTCTTTTCACCCTTGCTGTTCGGCGGTATTGAATGCTTTTGACTGTGATTTGAGAGCTAGGATGGGCTTACTCCCCTTGATTTGACTTTCTGGGGGGCTCATCAATGTTCAGGTGCTTCGAGCCCCTAAAAAACTTCAGCTGATACTCTTTAGCTCACCTTCTTCCTCTGATACTCTTTGAATAAATTTGATGCTATTCTGACATGCTGTGGGTCTTTTTCACAAATTAATGGCCGATGTTCGGCCTCTGTTTCTTTCAAAACTGTTTTCTGCTCCTTCCGGCAAGCTTTGCGAAGAAAAATGGGTCATTCGGTGCGTTTCGGGCTTCCTGGGGGCTGTAAAACGAAAATATTCCCTGAAGATTCCCCATTCAGGCCCAAAAAATCTAGCGATGAGCGATTTGCGCCTATTGCAAATCGCTCATCAAATACTGCCTCAGAAACTGATTTCGGGCCTCCGAAGTGCGATTTTTTGCCCTTCGTGCCAAAAAGTGCTGATGACGTCAGCATGACGTGACGTTGTACGGCGGGTGACGTCAGAGATGACGTCAGCATGATGACGTGGTGGGATGATGTCAGCATGACATCATCATGTACGAACGGTGATGTGGCATGACACGTGGCAACGGGCCACGCAGGCAGATGACTCGACATGTGACTGGGCAAAGGGGGTGGACGTAAGTGGTGACTGTGCAGGGGGTGACGTAAGCGGTGACGTCACCGGGCAGGAGGCGGTAAGTGGTTTTGTGGCGCACCACCCTTGGGGGGGAAGCGGTTTTGTCAGAAGGGGCTCCGCCACAGCCCAGGAGCTGACGCGTGGCGGGAGGTACGGCAGCAATGCCGCCCATCTCCCGGACGTTAAAGCTCAGGCGTTTTGGAGATGGGACGGCCCGCCCACCGTCGATCTACAGGGCGGACGATCTGATGGCTGGCGGCCAAGATAATACGACGGGGGGATATGGGCGGAGAATATACAGAGAATATTCCCTTTTTAATATGCGCGCAGGTGGGTCTAAACACTGGTTTATGCAGGTTACGGGGGTTATATGGGTTTAATACGCGCGGGTCAATGTATTTGTGCACAAAACTTTGGTTTAGGGGCAGAAAAGGGGGTTTTAAAGTGTTTAGGGCTAGGGGAGAGGTTATTAATCTGGACAGGTGTCGGATTAATCCCTGCTTGGACACGGATGGGCTAAAAGCAGCCCTAGATGGACTGTTCTTTCCTTGACTTATAAAAATATGGCTATATTGCCAGGGAGGGGATATTGACATAGGGGAATTTTATATACAAAGTTTTAATAGGGGAAAGGGGAAAACTGATAGGGAGTTATATAATATTGTTAGTAGTTAATATGAAAGTGATAAGCAGGCGCCAAGGTCAGGGACCTTAGGCTAATTTTGGGGAAAAGACTTTGAAATGGAGTCCTTGAGTGAAGCAGATCTTCACCAAGGCAACTGATATGGATGATGATGAAACTAAGAGGAATCAAGCAGATCTTGACCTCTTTGGGGAGTTAGTAAGTGACTTTTGGGAATTAGAAGAAGGGGGAGTTAGTGATGTCCAGCTCTGAGCTCTTTTGCATGAAAACTGCCTGCACTGTGATCTGAAAAGATAAAACACTTTGTACCACAAAATTGATCACAAATTATCATTCTGCAACCACACAACTACCTACCCAGCCTACTTTTCTAACCATTTTTTCTTCTTTTTTGGGTGGGTGCACTTAGACTTGCAAACCCAGATTTACAATTTTTCTTTTGAATTTTTCCTATCTAAATCTACACTTATTTCTGCCAGGGCCCAGATTAAGCAGTTGGGTCCCTTTGATTCTCTACCTATCTATAGATATGCCAAGATTGCACTGTTTGGATAGATATAATTCTCTATATTCTAAAACAGGAAATTGAAACCTAGGGAGACCAAGATTAGACTGTTTGGACCTCCCTCTAAAAACTCTCCAAAACTGGAACACAGCAGTGGCCTTTGGACTAGCACACTTCATGGCTTGTTCTTTGGTCTCTTCTGGAAATATGGAACACTGCAGCTTGAAAAGTATGACATATTTGGCATGTAAAAAATGTCAATCATGAAAGATGAATACCTACTGTAGCAGGAGGCTAACAATGGCTCCACTTGGGGATGGCTTTTCCTTGTGAAAAGCCAAGAACAGCAGGTCAGACTGCCTTGTATTCAATTGCTGTTGTATTCTGCAAAATTTTCTTGGTCGACTGCCTTATTAATCATACCTACCTACCCTAACCAGCACTTACTTTACCGTTAGGTGAAATGAAACAGCCGATGTAGCCATTTAAGCATTACAAACATGAATGGCCTCTGCTGCTTGTGCTTGCTGTTACCTGAAATGGAGATCTTGCAACCTGATTTGGCTTTGTTAATTTTTGAGAAGATCAGGTAACTGCTGACCTTCTTTGCTGAAATAAGAAACTATACAAAAGGGTCCTGTAGCATATATACGTTATTGCTGGATTGAACTAAAGAACCGTACAAAAGTTTGGGATAGCTATCATGCTTTAGAATTGGGGGATCATCAACCACTTGATACTGTGCTTCGCAGCCTACTAGCAGAGAAGAGCAGTGATTTACCTCATCACACAGCTTGCCATCAGATGAATTCTGCAAAACATTGGATGGTACCTATAATTCTTTGAAATCTGGCTCAGATGGCACTTGACAGATTTGTGCTGACTGTTCCTTTTTTTCTTCAAATATCTGAGATGGTTGAAAACCAATAGGCAGGAAACCTAGTTGGATTATCTGGTCACATGCTGCCGCTTCTGAGTCTTCCTCAATCTGACATTCACTGGCACTTTGGGGCTGCAAATCTAGTGTTAATGCTTTAGGAGCAGGGCCTGGACTTTCCTCTAGCTGATCAGTAACAGAACATGGTGACACTTGATTATTAATGGCATGATAATTTTCCCTAATAAACTGAAAAGACTTGAAACAAAATGGTAAAGCTCCTTCACTGAAATTAAAATTTTCTGCCTTTTCCTCCTTTTCTTCATAGCTGAAATGGGCATGCTGATCATTGGGTTCAGGCAGCTGAACCTGAACTGTGCTTTCTGCCAAAATAATGTCTGACTCCTCTGTAAGGTTGATTTGGTTGTCAGGCTCATAATCATCATCATACTGATCATATTTGGGTAGATAGTTGAAAGAAGTGAAGTTATTATATTCATAGATTATATCAGGAGACTGCTCCATCATGTATGGAGGTATGAATATGTCATCTGTTTTGTGGCAGGTTTGTTCATGAATATCATTACTTTCCTTTTGCAAAACAGATCTGTTCTGGTGCTCTGAACTTTTAACTTCTATCGTGCACATCTGCTTTAATTCCTGTGCTTTCTTTAAAAAGATGTCAAGTTCATCCTCTTTTTCTGTTTTCAACTTCCCCTTCCTACCTTTCAGATTAACCTCTACATCTACTGCCATGTTCTACATCTATTGCATAGTAGAGGTGCTCCTTTCTCTCAGATAAAATTCTATTTCTGGATCAAATGCTGCTGGATAATGTAATAGGGCCAAATTAGGGGGAGGTCTTATATTCAATGGTATTGAATCAGTCAGAAAATTGTTGAACAGATTCATTTGGAATCCTTTTTAAATGATTATATTCTTCTATGAGCATGAGGAAATTGACTTTGATCATCCATCTATCAAGGAAGAGTTTGAATAACTGCTGGAGATTTGAGATGCTTGCCTCAGGCAATGCTTTAAACCAAGTCCTAACTTCACTTTGCAAAGAAAGGGCAAACAACCTAACACTAACATCCTCATCCTCCACTTCAAAAATGTTCAAATAATCTTCAAAAGCCTGAATATGCTTTTGGGCAGTAACTCCATTCTCTCCATCAAATCTTGGGAGATACATGGGATGATTTTTGGGCAAAGGATTAAGCACGGGAGGCAGAATGAGTGGCTTATATCTATCAGGAACCTTACGAGGTACGTGATTGTGTACAGGGACTAAATGACTGGGTTCGGTATGAACAGGGATAGGATGATTTGCTTTGACAATAGTGTCCTCCTTGACTATAAGGTGAGCATTAGCAGCATTTAAAGGATGTTGTTCTGGTGTGCAAGGAGGGCTTTCTTCAACATTTTCAATGGGAAAAACATAAAAGTCAAGTTCAAACAATATGTACAGTAAGATTTTATGGAGGAGAAAGAACATGACCTCTTGGATAATAATCCAGGTCAAAAGCCTGATCTGCTCATAAATTTCTTTTGGGTTCATTTCTCGAGTGGAGTCTTTATTATGAGGATGATGTGGAGTCGCTGGGTGGATATATTAAATTTGAGTGCCTGATCTCTGTCCACCATCAAAGATCGGAACTGGACTTGAAAAATGGTTGTGCAGGTTTGGTTCTTCCCAGTGGAGCTTTCCAACTTTCTTTGTGAAATTATCTGAGGAAGGTCCCCAGTTGAGTCGCCATTATATTATCACTCAGGTTGTCCTTAAGCTCCGGAAAGGATACAACCGAGGTAACCACAGACCAACTTTGGACTGCAGGTTCTAGCCAACCTGCAATCAGAGAGGGCTCTCTCTTTTAGGTTTAGCTTTGTTTGGAAAGGATTTTAGGCTAGGTCTTGAGTTCAGAGAGTTTTTGTTTTGTTTTTTGTGGGAAGGAAGATGTCTCAAGTAGAGAGGCAAAACATAGTCTGGTACGTTTCAAACCGTTGGGCGTGGAGTCAAGGAGTGGGACTGCTGGTGCGTTTTCTTGGTCACAAGAGAAATAAGGAGCAAGGTAGCTGCTCATGAAACAACACTTAGAGCTTAAAAGGATGGAATGAGGGATAAGGAATGAGAGGCAACAAAGAATCTCTCACTCAGCTTAGAAGGGGGAAGGTGAATGAGCTCTCTCTAGGAGCAATTAAGAATTCCTAGACAACTGTCAAAGATGAATGGATGAGGGGAAACATGAGCCATAGGGAATTCATATTCATTACTAACCCAGATGAAAACATAAAGAAATAGCAGAAGATGAGCATAGAGGGCAGTTAAACCAATTCTAGACTATTCTTTCTTTCTGCTATTTTAGACGGTATATCAATGGAAAAACAGAGGTAGGAAAACTTATTGAGTCATGTTGCACCACAAGAATTCCAAATTCACTTCTTCAAAACCATTAGACACGGAGCAGATAGTCTTTCCTCCAAGCCTTTCAGCAGTCTTTGATTACAGAAAACATATCAGGTATACAGTGTGAGTCTCCACTGAAGACTATCAACCGACCAACCCTTTAAACAATACAGAGGGTGGTATATATAGGGAAGATTTATCCAAATTATCTATTATAGCCGACCTAACAGATCTGATAGAAAACTGATTACTTTAACCTAATCTTATCCAAAAATAAATGCAAGAAAATATCTTTGAGCTATGCTGGGGGTAGCTGTATCAAAATGAGTTAATGTCTGTCCTGGTGGCTCTGCGGTGTTCATCTGTCATAACTGTGCATTGGTCTTTGTACCCTTACTGTTCGGCGGTATTGAATGATTTTGACTGTTATTTGAGAGTTAGGATGGGCTTACTCCTCTTGATTTGACTTTTTGGGGGGCTCATCAATGTTCAGGTGCTTTGAACCCCTAAAAAACTTCGGCTGATACTCTTTGGCTCACCTTCTTCCTCTGATACTCTTTGGCAATAAATTTGATGTTGTTCTGACGTGCTGTGGGTCTTTTTCACAAATTAATGGCCGCTGTTTGGCCTCTGTTTCTTTCAAAACTATTTTCTGCTCCTTTCGGCAAGCTTCGCGAAGAAAAATGGGTCATTCAGCGCCTTTCGGGCTTACTGGGGGCTGTAAAACGAAAAGATTCCCTGAAGATTCCCCATTTAGGCCCAAACAATTGCTCATCAAAAACTGCCTCAGAAACTGATTCTGGGCCTCCGAAGTGTGATATTTTGCCCTTCGAACCAAAAAGTGTTGATTACGTCAGCATGACGTGACATTGTACGAAGGGTGACGTCAGAGATGATGTCAGCATGATGATGTGGTGGGATGACGTCATCATGTACGGACGGTGACATGGCATGAAACGTGGCAAGGGGCCACGCAGGCATATGACTCGACATGTGACTGGGCAGAGGGGGGTGACGTAAGCGGTGACTATGCAGGGGGGTGACGTAAGCAGTGACATCACCGGGCATGAGGCCGTAAGTGGTTTTGTGGCGCACCACCCTTGGGGGGGAAGCGGTTTTGTCAGAAGGGGCTCCGCCAGAGCCTAGGAGCTGACGCGTGGCGGGAGGTACGGCGGCAATACCGCCCATCTCCCGGACGTTAAAGCTCGGGTGTTTTGGAGATGAGACGGCCCACCCACCATCGATCTGCAGGGTGGACAATCCGACGGTTGGCGGCCAAGATAATGCGGCGGGGGTATGTGGGCGGAGAATATACAGAGAATATTCCATTTTTAATATGCACGCAGGTGGGTCTAAACACTGGTTTATGCGGGTTACGGGGGTTATATGGGTTTAATACGCACGGGTCAATATATTTGTGCACAAAACTTTGGTTTAGGGGCGGAAAAGGGGGTTTTTAAGGTTTAGGGCTAGGGGAGAGGTTATTAATCTCGCCAGGTGTCGGATTAATCCCTGCTTGGACACGGATGCGCTAAAAGTAGCCCCAGATGGACTCTTCTTTCCCTGAATTATAAAAATATGGCTATATTGCCAGGGATGGGATATTGACATAGGGGAATTTTATATACAAAGTTTTAATAGGGGAAAGGGAAAAACTGATAGGGAGTTATATAATACTGTTAGTAGTTAATATGAAGGTGATAAGCAAGCGCCAAGGTCAGGGACCTTAGGCTAATTTTGGGGAAAAGAATTTGAAATGGAGTCCTTGAGTGAAGTAGATCTTCACCAAGGCAACTGATATGGATGATGATGAAACTAAGAGGAATCAAGCAGATCTTGACCTCTTTGGGGAGTTAGTAAGTAACTTTGGGGAATTAGAAGAAGGGGGAGTTAGTGATGTCCAGCTCTGAGCTCTTTTGCATGAAAACTACCTGCACTGTGATCTGAAAAGATAAAACACTTTGTACCACAAAATTGATCGCAAATTATCATTCTGCAACCACACAGCTACCTACTTAGCCTACTTTTCTAACATTTTTTCTTCTTTTTTGGGTGGGTGCACTTAGACTTGCAAACCCAGATTTACAATTTTTCTTTTGAATTTTTCCTATCTAAATCTACACTTATTTCTGCTAGGGCCCAGATTAAGCATTTGGGTCCCTTTGATTCTCTACCTATCTATAGATCTGCCAAGATTAAACTGTTTGGACAGATATCATTCTCTATATTCTAAAACAGGAAATTGAAACCTAGGGAGACCAAGATTAGACTGTTTGGACCTCCCTCTAAAAACTCTCCAAAACTGGAACACAACAGTGGCCTTTGGACTAGCACGCTTCATGGCTTGTTCTTTGGTCTCTTTTAGAAATATGGAACACTGCAGCTTGCAAAGTATGAAATATTTGGCATGTAAAAAATGTCAATCATGAAAGATGAATACCTGCTGCAGCAAGAGGCTAACAGTTTCCTAGATCTATTATTTCTAACAGTTTTCAGGCCGAGAGGACTGCTCTATTGTGTTAGGAGCTTCTGTTCTAGTGTAAGTCATTTTTGTTTCACACGAAAAGGTTTCTAGTAGCCCTATCTACGTCATTTTTAAGATCTAGAGGTATACAGTCTTTATTTGCAGTTTTAGTTATTTATCTCTCTGTTTATTTTGGTTTATTTATTTGTTTGTTTTTTATTACCGGATCTATACCTTTTATTTATGTGTATGATCTTTGGCCCATGACTGTTGTGGGGAGAAATGCCTATGCAGGACGATCCTATCCACCTAAGGTGTGACAGTGCCTTAGCAACAAACAGAAACAGCTATTCTAGTATTCTTCCTTTATGAATTAAGAATGAAGAGAGATGGATGGACTAACCGGTGTCTTCCGTTTGTCCCTCGATCCGGTTTCTCTTCTCTTGGAGAGTTCCCAGCTACTTGCCTTCTCGCTCGCCCAGCTTCAAGAGGTTTCTGCAAGATCACAAGAAGAGAACACTACACAATACATGGATTCATATTCATAACTAGTTCAGGATTAGAAATAAACTAAACATACTAATGCAATCATACATCAAAGATACATCAATATATAGGAGAAAACAAGATAGCTTTATTGATGAATAACAAGGTTCAGGAAGAGATACAACCCAGAGGGCTCCAATCCAGCATCTCCTTCCCAGCAAATGGAATTCCTATCTTCACCCCCTTCAAAGCATTAAGCACCCAATGATTCCAATCTCAAACCAATAACAATTCTTTGCAATCACAAAATTCCAGCCTCTAGATCTCATGGAGGAGAGATCCATATATAGATGTTTGGAGAGAGGATGAGTCGGCTTGAGATATGACTAGTGTCCTCTCGCTCTGTCAGTTCTTGATTCCACTTGGAGGTTCTTCCTTCCACTTGGAGATTTGGAACCTCTTACTCATCACCAGTCGAATTCCCTGAGGTAAGTGTCATTGAGGAAGATTTTGGAAGATTCCTGGGTTTTGACACCTCGTGGAATGAACTTGCCACATGTCAACTCTCGCTCAGCGCAGGAAGCCAGTGTTTCCTTTGACATTCAGCGCAGGTAGCCAGTGTTGGCTTTGACATTCAGCGCAAACAGCTAGTGGAGCCACTGAATTGATCCTGAATTGACTTGTTTTTGAGCAATTTCTGGTGGAGAACTTCTGTGAATTGCTGTGGTTTGTTAGCCTTGTTCCTCTAGGGGTAGGAACAACATGTTTAGGGACTTTGGATCCCTTAGATTATGGACATTTCATGCTCAATGTTGTAAGGCACAAAAATGTCTATAACAGTTGCCCCCTAAAGTATGAGGCCGTTTATCGGGTGAAATGATTTATCAGGAGGATCCGAAGTTCATCCAATGCTGGGAGGAGACCTGTAATAAGATACAATACAATACATTATCTTTCATACTGCTTTCATGATCTAGCTGAGGCAGGCATTCCCATGCTTAGCTTTATAAATTCATTTCTCTGTACATAGAACAGACAATCGTGTGATGGTAGACCGATAATTTTGATGAAATTATCATCCTTTGGATAGGATGATTATCTGCTGCAATGATGTACATGTCAATGTCTTTATCTTTCCTGAATATATATATCGCAGCCCGGATGGATGAAACTAGATCCGGGGTCTTCAAACTCGTTCGATCTTCACTCTAAGTACAAGTCGATCCATGTGAGAAATGTTCTGAAGTCGAACATGGAAAGACATCGCTTGATTACCGGTCAATGAGGTAAACCGTTAACAAGCGCGAGAGGAATCACCGATAATGATAATGACCCTCAAGGTACTACAGTACAATTCACGTGGTGTGAATAAAGGACTTGGCGTCGAACACCACGCAAAATCTTTCGGTCGAAGGTCATTGATGTATACCTGTCGCCGAAAGTGAGAAACTTGCCATTGAGGCATGCAAGCTTCAAAGTACTGAAGGGGTTGTTCCTAGATCAACTTCTTGGATAATGAGCTGATGTCGACAAGAAGCGATCCGTCAAAGGAGGGCCTTAATGAATCCCACATCAGTGACACGGAACGGAGCTAATGATTTTAATGGAGGTGAAAACGATCTGTGACATATGAATTAGGGTGGCGGTCATGAAAGGAGGAAAGGTAATGTACGGCAGTGGATGGGACACAGTTGACTTTTCTGAACGACTTCTCTTGAACATATGGTGACACTGATGCGATGGATCGGTAGCATTACCCCAAATATGGATGGTATGGCGAGACCATGGTGATGTGACCGGTGAATGAAACAACCCAACCTGATTGTGGTACGGAGGAAAAGTGTCATGTTCAAGAGCGACTTGCTACCATCAAAGTTTTCTTGAGTTTCTCCCAATTTTTCCCCAGTCATTGCTGACCAGTACCTCTTTATTTTTGTCAAACTTGAGGAGGATAACATATGCTTGTTCTATAACCTGCCCTTCGGGCAAGCCCATCGCTATGTTTTAACGAGCCTAGCGATAGTGAAACTCGTTCTCGTCTAAAGACAAGTTTGTCGCTATTTAATGGTTTTAACAAGTCTAACGACAAGGATAACTCGGTCCTT
The DNA here is from genome assembly GCA_031772625.1 of Pinus tabuliformis. Lineage (NCBI taxonomy): Eukaryota > Viridiplantae > Streptophyta > Pinopsida > Pinales > Pinaceae > Pinus > Pinus tabuliformis. The sequence continues at coordinate 1,819,004,739 of CM062817.1, forward strand.
TTCATTTTTAGAGAGTCTGAAAAGGTACATAAAGTTAACTCCAAAAGTCCTTTTTCGTCATCTAATCCCTTAAGTCCGAAAAAGTATAAAACAATACAGAAGGGATGAGTTTTCAATAGTTTTAACGAGACGAATAAAACAAGCGCTCGATCTTTTTGTGAAATAATCCCTCAGGTCCAAAAAGATTAAAATCTAGAGGAGGGATAGCACTTCCTGTCCCTTTAACAAGCTGGAAGGCCAAGGACTCGACAATCTTTTCATATTTTACGAGTCAGATGAAAAGAGCTTAAAGAAGACTCGTCTTTTGAGGAACGAGTGATGAAATGGGTTAGCAGCTAATTCCAGGTACAGGTTGGAATTTTCCAATCACGGCAGTGTCACAAGGATGGCTAGTGAAATCACTCTTCGTAGCTGTTCCTCAAAATGGGTAAACAATCATATGGAGGTGAACGATCGGCCAATGGAAAAGTGGAGGTGACGGTGCAAACACGACCAAGGCTTTAATGGCTGATAAGGTTACATTCACAGTGGTTATTTACCGGGTAGTGGTTCATTTTTAATTTTAAAATGAGCTTAAACACTGGTGGAAACACTTGATCATTGCTTATGTTTATTTTTTAACGAGCATGAAGTACGCGTTAAAACTGCTCGATTCTTATATGGTCAAATTCTTGATTTTTTACCATAACTAGCTTTGCCCTTTTCAAAGATAGTACTGTATCCTCAATTGCTGCATCAAACTAGTTAGAAATGAATAACACTTGCTTGAAAATGAGATTAGAACCCTAATATCTCACTTTGAACTACGTAAAAAGCAATTAAAAAGTGTTTTTACCTCTCATTTTACCATTTCATTTGAACTTGGTTTGTTGGAGCTTTGGAGGTGCCTCTTCCCCCTTGATTTTCATCAGCTGATTCCGGGACATTCTGCGGACGATTTTCGGCGCCGTCTGGACCAGGTAGGAGCTAAACCCTAGCTCTTTCTTTTCATGGTTCCCTTTTCCCATTCTGTGCCTGTTTTCTTGTCCCCCTGAGCCCCTGGGGTTTTGTTAGGGCGCTCTGGCATCAACGCAGGTAGTTCACTCGAAACCTGCGTTGAATGTCAAGCTGCATGAAGGCAGTTTGACCTTCAACGCAGGTGGAACACTAGCCAGTTGCGTTGGGCATAGAAAAACAGTTTTGTTGCACAGTTTTTGATGAAAATTTTGCCAGTTTCTCATCAAATCCAGGATCTTACTTTTTCTCTTGTTTGTTTTGCAGGGACTTTTGAGCAAAATGACCCTTACATGGCGAGAACGAGAACATGAAGAAGAGGACATGATTGCCCTCCATGACCCTGTCACGGTGAATGCGCTGTGGAACTGTGGCCTGCTGAAGTTCTTCCGTATCTCTAGCATGAGAGCACAGATCTCCGTACTGCAGTATATGCTTGATGCTTGGGATCCTATCAACCAAGTATTTCATATTAGGGGAAAATCTATCCCCCTGACCGTAGTAGACATTTACTTCTTGACTGGCTTGTTGAGGCGGGGTGCTCCCATTTCTTTGTCAGGTTCGGCCCGAGGGAATGATTCAGTGAGAGATTATGTCCGCCAGTACTGCAGGGAAGGATCTCAGCCGAGCAGAGATGGCAAGGTCGTTATCCGTGATATTGCTGACAGATCTCTCAGGTCCATTCTGTATACTATTGGTAGGATGGCCGGTAGCGCATCTCTTCATGTTGCCAACAGATCCTATGTGCAGCACGCCTTGGAGTGCCTCCAACCAAAAGTATTCAACTGGTGTGATGCAGTACTTCTTCATATGAAAAGTCAGTTGACCAAGGTAAAGGACAGGAAGCTGAAGAACTTTGGATTTGGTTCTATTTTGACTGCCTTTGACTTGGAGAAGATACCACTGATGCAGCCTCAGTATATCGCACTCAACTTGCCTTCTCCTACCGAGCCACGCATGCAGAGATGGGTTGATCACATGTCTAGGAATGCTGGTCAATCTCAGATTTATTTCACTGATACCTTCTTCAGGTGGTTCGAGCGTCAGGAGATGGTCTATTCCGAGTATCCATATGTTGGTATGGATTTCCAACGTGATCCGGACTTTGTACTGCCGGACGGCGAACAGTGGGGCGCTATTGGTAAAATCTTCGACCACATTACTCTTTACTATTTTTATTTATAATGTCCTTGTGCTTTATTCTATCAAGACATTAATCGAACTCATGTGTGCATGCAGATGTTGGTCCAGTTCGTCCAGCAGTTCGCCCAAGAGCGCCAGTCACTGCCGCAGCAGGGGAGACTGCTGGGAGGGTTATTCTTCGTGACCTTGACGTGGCCGAGACCCTTACAGCTGTGCAGGAGCAGGTTGAGAGCCTTACTCTCGGCATTCCCGATGTGAGGATTGACGAGTTACCTTTGCAGTTGCAGCGGCATACTACTGGTGTGCCTAGACGATGGACTCGTCTCTTGCGCATGATTGCACAGGCCGTGACGTGCTATCATGAGCATCACTAGGCTAGGGTGCCCCCTAGCATTTTGAGTTTTTGGGTCATGCGACCGATTTTTGTCTTGGTTACAGAACATTATGTACGAACGATAAACAGCTTATATATATATTTTGATTTTCGGGGTTTATTCTGGTTGAGTTATATGATCCATATGTACAACATTGATGATGTGTCTCTTTTTATAAATGTCGCAAATGTCTATCTAACACATAGTTTGCTAATGAGTCGGTTAATGTGTTTAAGTTTCTGGAAATATGCTGGTATTGAATTAAATCAAATTGTCTTTCCAAAATCTTAACCCTTAGGAACATGCGATAAATAGCTGGGTTGCGAACGGAATATATACCATTGAGTTGTAGTATTACGAGTTGTGAGTCTAGCCTGACGACTAGTCGGCGTATACCATGGGTAATGGCATCAGAGAGTAGTTCTATCAACGCGCTATACTCAGCGATGTTATTCGTTGATTGCCCGATACATACTCCTCTGAAACTTACTAACTTGCCGCTTGGATCAAAAATGGCCCAGGCTGTGGAGGACAGGTTCCGCGAACTACGACTCACTCCGTCGGCATATCCAACACATGTCTCTAGAAGGTTTGACATCTGCAATAAATGTAAAAAGGTGGATTACTCGACCAAAACAAACACTTTAGCGAAAACAAAATACAACAAAAGCATACAGGTTACTATTTAAGCATAGTAATGCTTGAGGTACAACCCATTACGGGGTTGCGCCAGTGGAATTCCGTCATAATCCATTAACTCGTAGGCTCCTTTTGCTAACACTCGTTTAACAATATAGGGGCCCATCCATAAAGAATTAAATTTACCTGCTCCCAATTTATCGGATTATTGGTCATAAAGCAAGACCAAGTCACCTTCTGAGAAGACACGGGGTTTGACATTTTTGTCAAACTGCGCCTTGACTCGTTTCTTATGGGCTTCGTTAGCCAAAGCGGCGTCACGATGGGTTTCATCCAATTGGATTAATTCCAAGAAACGGGCCTCTTCTTCCAAAGTTCCGGGGAGGAGATCAATTGCGAGTTTAAGAGACGAAATTTCACACTGGATTGGCAAGACTGCTTCCAGGCCATACACCAGTTGGAAAGGTGTGAACCCGGTCGCATTCCTTACCGATGTTCGGTAAGCCCACAAGGCTGAGTACAGGATTAGGTGCCACCTTCTTTTGTGAACCCCGATCATCCTTTGCAACATACGCTTCAGGACCTTGTTGATTGCTTCAACTTGTCCGTTGGCTTGTGGATAATACGGGGTAGAGCTGTCGTGAGATAGCCCTAGCTTGGCAGCTAATTCAACCATCTTGTGATTGCAAAAATGCGACCCATGATCTGTAACTATAGGCTGTGGTACGTCGAACCTGGCGACTACATGATTGAAAAAGAAAAGGGCAGCTGTTTCACCAGTGTTATCTAATGTAGGCATCGCCTCGGCCCGTTTGGTAAAATAGTCAATGGCGACTATAATATACCCATGCCCCCCGGTCGAGGTGGGGTTACATGTCATGAAATCGATGCCCCATTTGGCGAAAGGCCCAACAACAACTATTGGCTGTAAAGGTGCGGGTGGTCTTCTGGTTTTGCTATCAAAAATTTGACAAGCATGGCAACTTCTGACTGCGGTTATGCAATCTTTGAACATTGTTGGCCAGAAGTATCCCGCTCGTAATATTTTCTGTGTTGTAGCATATCCAGATTGATGCCCCCGACACGCGCCCGAATGACACTCATTCAGGGCTTTTTCGGCCTCTTCATGGGTGAGGCACCTCCTCAGAACTGTATCGATACCACGACGGTAAAGCGTATCACCGACGATCATGTAGTCTTTCACTTGGTATCGTATATGTTTCTTTTCTGAGTGAGAGGTGTCAGGCCTGAATTTTTGGGTTTGGAGATAAATTATTATATCTCCATACCACTCATTGCTTGCAGATATTAGAAACAAACTTTCGTCCACGATTGATTCTTCTGATGTTTCATCGTTGGACGACGATGGGAGATCGCACAATAATTCTACGAAAACTAAAGCTTTCTTTGATTTGGATTTTACAAATTCCAAATCAAACTCTTGAAGGATCGCTATCCATTTTGAATACTTGCCCCCCAGCAACTGTCGCGATAATATATAAGTCATGGGGTTGCAATCTGATAGAATGGTAGTTTTTCGAAAGAGGACATAATGTCGAAATCTTTGTATCGCTTGAACAGCAGCGAGTGCTAGCTTCTCAACGTAAGAATATTTGCTTTCTGTATCATTCAAGTTTTTACTTAAATAATATATTGGATGTTCAGTTCCATCGACTTCTTGAACTAAAACCATCGCAATGGTCGTATCTACTACAGCCAGATACAGGTTAAAATCTCTTTGATAGTCCGGGGCATACATTAATGATGCTTTTACTAGAGAATCTTTCAGAGCATCAAAGGAAGCTTGCGCCACCTGATCCCAGACAAAAGGTACATCCTTTTTCAAAAGACGAGTATAACCTTTAGCAAGTTCTGCGTAATTTGGAATGAACCTCCTCAGAAAGTTTGCTTTCCCTTGGAGTTTCTGAATCTGAAGCAAATTTGAAGGTGGAGGCAAATTAATGATTTCCTGAACCTTGCAAGGGTCGAGACGAATCCCATCCTTAGAGACTACAAAGCCAAGTAAACGACCAGAACCGATGCAAAAACACACATTTGTGTGGATTGAGTCTTATCTTGTAGTGTCGGCAACGTAGAAATATCGCTCTTAAATGATGCGGATGATCAGTCCACTTTTGCGAATGAGCCGGAAGGTCGTCGAGATATGGTTGAACGATGTTCTTGATGTCATGGAAGGCATAATTCATTGCCCTCTGAAATGTCGCCCCTGCGTTCTTTAAACCAAAGGGTAATTTTCGATAAGCGAATGTGCCCCACGGACAAATGAATGCAGTCTTTGACTGGTCCTGTGGGCGGATATTTATTTGATTATACCCGGAAAATCCATCCATGAATGAAAAGATTTCACATCCGGCGCATTCATCAATTATCTGGTCGATGAAGTGTGTAGGGTAGTTGTCTTTCGGACAAGCTTGGTTTACATCTCTATAATCGACACACACTCTAACTGTCCCTTGTTTCTTCATAACAGGGACAATATTCGATACCCAATCGGTTAGAGGAACCGGGTAGATGAAACCAGCATGGACGAGCTTTTCAACTTCTGCTTTAATGGCAGCGGCTTTCTTGGGGTGCACCTGCCGAAGCCGTTGTCTTACTGGTTTGACATCAGGATACATCTTAATTTCATGTTCAACGATACTCGAGTCAATGCCTGGCATTTCATTATATGACCAAGCAAAGACATCTCTGAACTCGCAAAAAAGAGCGTTATATATTTCTAGTTCTGAAGGAGAACAACCTTTGCCGACATAAATATTCTCTACAACATTTGTTTTAGTCAAGATATTTATGGCTATAGTTTCTTCAATATTGGATAAGTTTCGCTCGGAATCCACCGTATTTACAGTATTTGATAGGAATTCAAAAACTGAAGGGTGATAAAGGTCATGTTGAGTATCTTCTTCATATTCTAGAAGAAGGGAACGATGGTGGCAATCATTCCATGGTGCCCCCTCAATCAACATTGATTGTAGGATTCCTTCGTCAGTCCCATGCACTTTCAACCAAGGATCTAATGGGGTACCATATTCTCTAGACCTATCTACCCAAACGCTTGATGAGCGTTGATTTGGGTTCGCCTCCCATGCCAGAAACATTGATTGCTACAATATTTCTATTGGGCTTGGGGGCAAAACCATTGCATGATCCATGTCGATATCATCTTCAAAGATCTTCGTGGAAGATATCATGTTGCAGGCTCCTACCAATGCTACATCTGCTATATAGATTGGAGGTGGAAGTGCGAAAGTTCCCATTAATGTGGGGTCTTTCAGTAGGCCTACTCTGATGTCTTGAAGCGAATGGTTGCTTCCATGGATCATGGGAATTCTTCCTGTAACTTGTGAACCATTAGGGAGGAAGTCTTGTTGGTCGACGATCGTAATCCCTCCTTGAAAAGGGAATGCGATCTTCCTAAAATAAGTCGACACTACAGCTGCCATGGCATATATCCACGGTCTTCCCAGTAGGATGTTGTAGTCCAGATTCCCATCGATGACTTCAACATCTATTTCTACTGTTTTCCCCCCAGTTCAACTTTCAAGTTATTAAGGATACCGCACGGGGTATAGGTCCTTCCGTCGAATGCTTTCAATGTCATCGAATATCGCGACAAGGTCGGAGACCCTAAAGTTTTCTAGCAACTCATCGACATAATACATGTAGATGCCCCCTCATCAATAATTGTTCGGTGAACAGTTTTGTTGAGGGCTTTCACTTGAATAAGGAAAGCTAGTTGAGCTGGTAACTGAGGATCGTATCCTTTGTGGTCGAAGGACACAAGATTGTAATCCTTAGGATCAACCCCACCAATAGCCGATAACAAAGCCTGCCTTTGGGATGGAAAATTTTGTAGTACTTCAAGAGTTGACATAGCGGATGGCGATTGGGCCAAATCTTCCACTATGTTATAATGCTGCGCTGCTCTGGCGCGAGGATTAAATGTCGACTTGTGTACTACTCCCTTTGGTGGTTTTATTGTTAATTCAGGAATAATGGGTGGTACAACTTCTGTCGAAGTTGTTGTCGAACTACTTGGTTGATCTTTACCTTTGTCGTTCGACAGCTGCGGATTCCCGTAATCTTTGTTCCTTGTTGAAATCAAAGCATCATTTTGTTGCTTGGAGATCGACAACATTAGCACTTGCGATGGGGAAGCATTTCCACTATCAACCAGATTTTGACCTGGATTTGGGAACGGATCAATTAACACAGCTGAGGTTTGCGAACTTTTGAAGAACCTTTTAAGCTCAGCTTTGTATGGACAATCGGCTGTCCAATGATCCTCTTCACATATCATGCATGGACCTTTTGGTTTCCCTTTCCTAGGAGGGTTTGAAGAAGTTTTTTGAGGGGATGACTCGCCCTGTTTCTTCTTCTTCCCTTTGTTTTGCTTCTTCTTGCTTCCTGGTTGATTGGTTTCTTTGCCTTTGTCTGCTCATACGACATTTACTTCCGAAGCAGGAATTTCTTCTTTTGCATTTTGATCTGAAGTCTTACGGGCTTTCTTAGACGAAGCCTTTTTCGATTTCGTGTTTGTCGTGCCAATCACACCATCGCCGACATGAGAGTCACTGTTTGAATTAGGAGGAGGAGGAATTGAGAATTCCGGTCTAGGGGCGTCAGGTATTTTGTCGTAGAGCGTGCCAGACTGAGTATAGACTAAGTCTAGATATTGTGCACGAGCAATAACTTGCTCCTCCGTTACGACTCCCCCCTTGGCCACATCTTCTGTTATAGCAGGAAGTAACGACTTTATAAACCATTCAGCTAACAGCTGATCGGGAACGTACATTCTCACCATCCTACGATGACGACGCCACTCATGTATGTGATCAGATATATGAGTGGCCGTTGTCCGCTTGAAGTTGGTTAAGATTTTTGTTCCCGTTTCATACCTTATCGGTAATTGAAAATGGGTTAAGAAAGTCGTGGCTAGGGAGCTGAAATTGTCGAACGAGGCTCTAGGTAATTCAATATACCATTTTGCTGCTGGACCCGTCAACGTCCTCTGGAAAAGGCGAAGCCTTATCGAATCATCGTTTAGGGTGTTTGATGAACACCACAGATGAAAAGGCATCACGTGATTCGATGGGTCTTCACCTAGATTTCCATTAAATTTAGGAATGTCCGATGGAAGTTTGTGAGGAATCGATGGCCACCAAGGGGCGTAAGCAATCGGATCGTTGGTTAACCGGTGTAAATCGGGTAACTCTAAAGTTGCCACGAATGGTAACTGTTGATTCAGGTTAGGTGAAGCATACCCAGGGTACGATGGAATCGCTTGAGCAGTGGGCCTTTGCATACTAGCATAATGTAATTGATGTTGGTACGACTGATACGGTTGGTGGACTTGACCACTGTAAAGCGGTTGGTTTTGACCGTTTTGAATGTACGGTTGTCCACTGTTCGCAAAGATCTGCTGCTCAGAACCTTGGTACACTTGCTGGAATTGTGGTTGTTGGTATTGCACCAGCCACGGTTGTGAAGCCATGTTCTGCTGTTCTATACTAACCGTTGGACCAAGGTGTGGGGTAATTGTACCCGTTTGGACCTGTGTTGCCCCACCAGTTGGCGATTGTGGTTGTGTCACAGGGTTAAGGGGCTGTTGCATTACTGTCACACGGAATCTGTCAAGGGTGCGGACACGACTGACCTTCCTAGAAGTCTAAGACATTCTAATGACAAACAAGACAAAAAGGAGTGATCTTTCTCTAAATACACCTTTTATAACATGAAAACTACAAGTGTTTAGGCTTACCTTATTCCAAAACGCTATTGTTGAAGTCCGTTCTTGACGATCCGGATGAGCTCCTCCTTCAAGTCAATTCCTGCAACCACAAACAATCAAACAATTACCAAGCACTTGCATTTCATATAATAAAACATATATCCAACATGCAGACCAAGGAACACATGAAATAACTCATTAACATAAGCTATTGAGAAAAATAAACCAGTTTGTATTAATAACGAAACAAAGAAACTCTTACAACCTGGCCTTGGTGTTGTGCAAGTTCCTCCCAGGGTCCATCAAGGGTTTTCCTCTACTTTGACAAAGCTCACCCTCTCCCAAGTAGAATCTAGTGAAGACAATCTTCCTCACAAAGGCTCTAATGGAAGACCTAAATCCTGCAGCATTTACCCAAAGAAAATGTATAGCTCCAACCTCCCCTCCTTCTGGCTCAATGCCTTTATTTATAGTGCTGTAAAGAGGTTATTCTGGTCCACCATCAATGGGATCATCCCCCTCTTTGGGTGGGATAGCTCCCTTATTGATGGGATAAGCTTCCCCTTAATAGAGATACATGAACCAACTGGAGGCGCATCCATTTCATCAAACCGACCTCTAGAATGTTCTAGAAGTAACCACAAGTAACTTTTTCAAGATAAAACTCGCGCATTTTGTCTTTTACAGAGGGACGCACCTGTCCCTTTACATACAGAGCGTCCATGGACGCAGTTTTGGTGAACAAGGTCCGCGTCCCCGCAGGTAAGACTAGAGAGAACCTGCGACCCCAGAGATAAACATGATTTTTACAAGACTTTCTCTCTTTTTGAGTTTGAGATGGATAACAGAGGCATGAGACTTGCCTAAGAGGGTAGCATGACTGTTGATTTGAGCCATACTAACTGTAAGTAGTCAAGGTGACATTTTTTAGTGTAACAGATTGCCCCCTAAAGTGCGAAGCCTGAAATAGAATAGGGTTTTGTAATTCTAGGAAGGGTGAAGCGCTTTATCATTTCAAGGATTGCCTTGTGGATGGCCTGGTTGGAACCTGCAATTTTCAACACAAAATACATGGATAAGATTATATCATCACTGAGGTAGGCATTCCCATACTCAGATTCAAAACTTTAACTAATGGACTAACTACTCTGATACAGGAATGATCTTGCAGTACATCATTTTTATAGACTTTTGTAGACACAGTATGGACGCAGCCATCTGTTTATGATTAGTCTACATAGATAATGAATACAAAACTCCTCGCAGCCTGGATGGTAGAAACTAGATCCAGGGTCTTCACTTCTACTTCTCGAATTGGTACGATTCTAGCCATGTGATTAAATGATTCGATGTCGAACATGGTAGAAACCACTTGATTACCAGTCAATGATGTAAACTGTTAACAAGCGTGAGAGAAACCACCAGTAATGTCAATGGTCCTCAAAGTACCAAGCACAACCCGTGAAATGTGAATAGATGTTTTGATGTCGAACACTTCACGGAATCCTCTGATCGAAAGTCAATGATGTAAACTGACGTCAAAGGCGAGAAACCTGCCATTGATGCATGCAGACTTCAAGGTACTGTCGATTCCTAAGTCATCTTTCTAGATAATGTGTCGATGTCGATAGAAAGCGACCCGTTGCAGGCAAGCCCGCAACACGAAATCATTGTTCAAGTTGAAGAAATGTTGCTGTAAGGACTGACTCAGGGATGGTCAAATGGATGACAAGTATTTTGCAGATGAAAGTTTTTGCTTGCAGACCTCTTGAACACATAACGACACAACAGATGGCTTGGTGACGAATAACTCAAAGTTAATCCCCGAAACCCGGTTAAAGACTTTCAAAGTGACTTGGTCAACTGTGAGGTAAAAGATTTCCCAACCCAGGTGAATGAAAAGTGTCGTGTTCAAGAGCGGTAATAAAGTTTCTTCTGAGACAAAAGGTGACAAATAGGTTCATTCTTCTCTTTTTTCCCCCACCATTTCTGGCAAGTACCTCTTTATTTTTAACAAGCTTGAGGAGGATAACATATGCTTGATTATAAGCTCATCCTTCGGACGAGTCCAACCTAGTTTAAATTCGAACCCTAGGAAGGAGTGGTTCGTTCCTGTTTGTAATTGAACAGGTCCTCTACTGTAAAAATTTAACGAGCCCAGTATAGGAGAAACTCGGCGTTTTTCATTTTTAGAGAGTCTGAAAAAACTAAAGGAGACTCCACGTTGAACTTTTTCGTATATTTGTGTCCCTCAAGCCCGAAAAAGTATAAAATAATACCTGGGGGAACCGCTTGATCTTGCGACCAAGGAGTACTTTCATAATAGTGTCGTTAACCTGAAAAGTAAAAAGCGATCAAGGACACGTCGTTTTATTTCCTTATCGAGTTCGAAACGACAAAAACCCGGCAATCTTTTCCTGATTTTGCGGTCAGAAAAGAGCTAAAAGGGGACCGTCTTTTAATTCCGTTTTAACGAGTGAAAAAGAAACACTCGGCGATCTTTTCATTTTTTAGGAGTCAGAAAAGGGCTTAAAAGATGACTCTGAAATTTTGTTTGTGAAAAATTTACAATTTCCCTCGAAATCCCTTTGTCCTGCACAAAAGCGACACATTACTCATACCTGTTTAAAATAGGCAAAAATACATTCAAAAACATCTTTTCATGGTAAAAAATGAACTAATTCATCCAAAAAACCTATAAAAAGACCTTTTACCATGTCATTTTTACCGTTTCACTGTTGAGGTTGAAAAAAGGGCTTTTGACAAGAAACTTCCCGTGGTCGCTGCGGAAAATCTGACCGTTGGAATCGAACGCCGTCTCATCCAGGTATTTTACACATCCTACTCTGCATTTCTATCCGTTTAGAATCAATTTTTAGGTTTTAGTTTCATTTTTTGGGGGGGTTTTGGTTTTGGAATGCGCCTCTCGGCGGACGCAGGTGCCCTTCGGGTGACCTGCGTCCCCCGACTTTTTCTCATACGGGAAAAAGGTCGGAAGACGCAGCCCGCCTTCAGGCCAGCTGCGTCCGGGCGCCCTGTGCTACAAAGCCGGGGTGCGTCTTCCGAGAAACGCGCATTTCAAAACCCCAACTCTCTCAAAAAACCACCAAAAATTCCCAAATTAATTTCTAATGCTATTTTTTGATATGCAGGCATTAATCATGTTAGACTGGAGAGAAAGAGAGCACGTAGAGGAAGATGAAGCTGCAATAAATCATCAACCTTCTCTGGATGCCCTAAGAGCATGCGGATTGTACAAATATTGGACCATACCGGGCATGAGGGGCCAGGTAAGATTCTTGGAATGGCTGGTTGAGCGATGGAACGTACAAGAACAATGCTTTTACATAGGAGGGCACCAGCTCGAGATAGAGCCCTCGGATGTATACTTTCTCACTGGCTTGCCAAACAGAGGTGAGCAACTCAACCTTGCGGGGACTAGGCCGGGTGGCCAATCCCTTGATAGTCTCCGCGAGACTTGGTGCACACCTGGAGCTCACCATTCAAAAGGCATAGAGATAAAACACATCACTCTGCCGGAACTCAAAGTCATAGCGTTCACGGTTACCAGAATTTGCGGCGCGGCCGCTTTACACATTGCTTCCGGATCCCAAATGCGGATGGCAATTGACTGTTACCAAGGCACCATTTTCAACTGGTGTGAAGCTGTGTCGGCTCATATGAAGAGCCAACTGACCAAGGCAAGGAACGGACGACTAAAGACTTTTGGATATGGGCCTATAGTCGTGAGCTTTGCCTTGGAGAGAATTCCAATGCTGATCCCTCAGCAACTCACTGTTGATATCTTGGGTCCTCAGCAGCCAAAGCTGATACGATGGGTTGCGGTGATGGCCCGGCATCCTGACGAGGGCGCGACAGTAGTTCGATTCTCAGATAGTTATTTTGACTGGTTAGAGGGCCAGCTTTTTGTGATACAGGATTTTCCGTATGCCGGAATGGATTTCAGAGGTGATCCGGACATGGTTCTTCCACAGGGAGAACAATGGGACGACAGAGGTACTTTTATTTTCACAAGTTTTCTAGTTATGTATTTTTTTGTATTTTTTATATATATCGTCTCAAAACTAATAGTAAATCTTTCAAAATGCAGATGTTGGCCCACAGCGTCCAGCCAACCTCCGGCCTTATGATAGACTACATCCAGCTGCACCGGTACCGGCCCCACAGGATGCGACAGCAGAAGTACTAGCCGATTTGGAGCATGATCTAGAGCGTCTCACGGCAGATATACCTGAGACTACTATGGATGATATTCCAATGAGGCTTCAGCGCTTCGTAGTCGCGGTCCCTGGACCATTTAGGAGTTTTTTGCGTAAGGTAGCCCGCGCAGTGGTGTCGTACAGAGAGCACCACCAGTGATTGACTAGTCACTTTTGTAGTCACATGTGACATTTTGATTTTTGTACTATCATTTTGCCGATCATAAGGTGTTTTAAACCTATGATCGAAGACGATGTATATATTTTTTGACACACTTCTATCTATATATATCACTATTACCGGCTTATCTTGTTTAACATATGTGATGAAATGTTTTTAAATTTACTTGCATGATTATCGTAAATGTCTGTCCAACATTCGAGAAGCAATTGCATCTGCTAATGTATTCAAAGACCTTGGAATATGTTGATATTCAATGTAATCAAATTCACGTTCCAAGAGACGCACTCTCAAAAACAACCTTAATAACACAGGATTTCTAATGGCATAAACTCTATTAAGCTGTAATACAACAAGTTCAGAATCTAACCTCACTATCAAACGTCGAATTCCAAATGAAATAGATTCGGATAATAATTCAACCACTGCACTGTATTCTGCAATGTTATTCGTTGTTTGACCGAGGCTTACCCCATGCATAGAAACTAACTCGTCAGAGGGCGAATAGATAACCCAAGCTGCGGAAGAGATATTCCGTGTACTACGACAAGCACCATCAGCAAATCCAATGTATGTTTGGAGAGGCGTCGACATCTACAATATCAAGAGTAAAACCAAGATGAGCCAAAATAATGACGAAAAACCACACTTGCTAAGCTAAGCACACTGACTAAACTAACACACTTGCTAGCTAGAAAGAAAATCTAACCTATCTAAAAATTTCTCCATACCCATCATTTTAAGCATAATACCTCTTTAGGTAAAGTCCATTTCTGGGTTTACCCAAAGAGTCCCCATCAAAATCAACTAACTCATAAGCCCCTTTTGCTAGCTTTCGCTTTACAATGTAGGGCCCATGCCACATGGGAACGAACTTTCCGGCACCTAGCTTATCGTTAGCTTGATCATATAATAATACTAGGTCTCCTTCCGAAAAACTTCGAGGGGTTACATTTTTATCGTACTGAGCTTTCATTCGTTTCGCGTGAGTCTCGATAGCTAAAGTAGCGTCACGTCGAGTCTCATCTAATTTAGCCAAGTATAATAACCGTTTCTCCTCTTCGGAAGTAGCTGGAAGTAATTCGACAGCCATTTGAAGTGATGGGATTTCGCATTCAATAGGTAACACAGCTTCTAAGCCATAAACTAGCTGAAAAGGGGTGAAACCTGTTGAATTTTTCACTGAAGTTCGATATGCCCATAGCGCCGAAAATAACATGTTATGCCAATTCGTTCGATGGATACCAATGATCCGTCGAATCATGATGACTAGAACTTTGTTGATTGACTCAACCAAACCGTTGGCTTGCGGATAATAAGGAGTAGAGCTATCGTGGCGCAAACCAAGCTGGCTTGTAAGCTCAGTCATCATGACATTTCGAAAATGGCTCCCATGGTCAGTAATGATTGCTTGTGGGACACCAAACCTAGTTATGATATGATTGAATACGAAAACTGCAGCTGTCTTGCCGCTTGCGTCGAATGTAGGCATCGCCTCGGCCCATTTTGTAAAATAATCAACCGCGAGGATGATATACGCATGCCCCCCGGCCGAGTGAGGGTTACAAGTAATAAAGTCAATGCCCCATTTGGCGAATGGACCAGCGGCAATTATAGGGTGGAGAGGAGCAGGTGGAGCGCGCATCTTTCGATCAAACACTTGACAGTTGTGGCATGTTCTGACAGCAAGGATACAATCTTTAAACATAGACGGCCAGAAATAGCCAGCGCGCAACACCTTCTGAGCTGTGGCATACCCAGACATATGACCGCCACATGCTCCAGAGTGACAATCATTCAAAACTCTCTCAGCCTCTTCGTGAGTTAAACAACGTCGAAAAACTAAGTCTGCCCCCCGGCGATAAAGTGTATCTCCAATAATTCTGTATTGCTGGGATCGAAACCGAATTTTTCGACGGTCTTCCTTGGAAGCTTCAGGCCGAAAGGTTTGGGTTTGGAGATAGATGATTATATCCCCATACCACGGATCTAAAGTGCTAATAAGAAACAAAGATTCGTCCACAATGGACTCCTCTGCCACAGTCTCTGTGTCAGCACTCGGGAAATCACACATTAATTCCGCAAAAACTAAAGATTTCTTAGACTTGGACTTCTCGAACTCCAAGTCGAACTCTTGCAGGATAACAATCCATTTAGAGTACTTGCCCCCTAGCAGTTGTTTTGTCAAAATATAAATCATAGGGTTGCAATCCGAAATAACTGTAGTCTTGCGGAGAAGAATGTAGTGACGAAAACGCTGGACAGCTTGAACGGCTGCCAGGGCCAATTTCTCCACATGCGAATATTTTAACTCAGTTGGGTTTAAGGTTCTACTAAGATAATATATCACATGCTCTGCTTTGAATTCATCTTCTTGAACTAACACCATTCCAATGGTGGAATGCGAAGCTGCGAGGTATAAGAAGTAGTCCTGGTTGTAGTTGGGAGGATGCAATAACGGTGCATGGGTCAACGCGTGTTTCAGTGCATCAAAAGATTGTTGGGCAATCTCGTCCCAAAAGAATTGTGCGTTCTGTTTCAACAACCGTGTAAAACCTTTAGTGACCTCGGCGTAGTTTGGGATGAATCGGCGTAAAAAGTTCGCTTTCCCTTGCAAACTTTGGAGTTGGCGCAAACTCGAAGGAGGAGGCAATTTGATGATAGCCTCGACTTTCGAGGGATCGACGCGAATGCCGGTTTTTGAAACAACAAATCCCAGCAATCGACCTGTTTCTATACAGAAAACACACTTGTGGGGATTCAACCGAATTCGATAATGCCTACACCTCATAAAGATTGCTCGTAGGTGGACAAGGTGATCAGCTCGTTGTAAAGAATGAGCAGGCAAATCATCGAGATAGGGTTGCACAATGTGCTTGATGTCATGAAATGCATAAGACATCGCCCGTTGAAAAGTGGCCCCGGCATTCTTAAGTCCAAAAGGTAATTTGCAATAAGCAAATGTCCCCCATGGACAAATGAATGCCGTTTTTGGTTGATCGGCAGGTAGAATATTGATTTGATTATAGCCTGAGAAACCATCCATGAAGGAAAACATCTCACTTCCGGCACAATCATCAATGATTTGATCGATATAAGGCGTAGGATAGTTGTCTTTTGGACAAGCTCGATTGATATCCCTATAATCGATACAGATTCTTATTGTTCCTTGTTTTTTATTGACGGGAACAATATTCGATACCCAATCCGTTAACGGGATCGGATAAATGAAACCTGCTTTCAACAGCTTTTCGACTTCTGCTTTGATTGCAGCCGCTTTTCGAGGGTGAATCTGACGCAACCGTTGCCGAATGGGTTTAGCATCCGGGTAGGTTTTGATTTCATGAACAACAATGGCAGGATCAATTCCCGGCATTTCCTCGTAAGACCAGGCAAACACGTCGCGGAATTCTTGGAATAGGGCCTTGTAAGTTTGGATTTCCGTTTCAGTACATGCGGCACCTATATGAATGTTCTCCTCGATTCCGGGCTTCACTGAAATATCAATGGGAATAGTACGAGAAATATTCCCTAAATTCAGCTCTGAATCAGAATGTTTCGTTGGATCCTGAGCGTCTTTGACATATTCAGCGGTAAAGATAGATGAAAAATCATTTTCAAATGCATCATCCTTAGGTAAAAACGAAGATCTGTGATGGAGATCTTCCCATGGTAGATCATCTACACTTAGGATTTCGCGAAGTTGTTCGTCAGATGACACTTCTTCGGGAAACGTTATCCGTTCTAAGGGTGAGGTGAAAAGTGACTCTTCACTGACCACATTCATTTGGTCGGTTGAATGAAAGTCGGTAAAAGACATAAGAGCTTCATAAGCAATCTCATACGGACTCAACGGCATAACATCACCGAGTGAGTCTAGCTCAGAGTCAGAGGGAACATACCAAGGATCATCATAAATAATGTTTTCTGACGTGATCATATGAATTGTTGCGAACGAAGGGTCTGCATTGAGTGGAGGGAGAGGAAAAGTTCCCAGTAAACCGGAATCCTTAACTAAACCTACACCAATGTCCCTATAAGGGATTGTCGTTTTACCAACATGCTGGATAGTTTCTAAAGAGGTTGGGTCGGATGAAAAGTATGTCAGCTGATCAATAGTCACGATCTTACCGTTATGTGGAAACTTAATGACTCTGAAGACCGATGAAACGACCGCTGTCATAGCATATGACCAACTTCGACCCAAAAGAAGGTTGTAGTCTAGAGGGGCATCAACCACTTCCACATCCAGACTAACGGTTTTACCTTCGACCCCTATAGGCAATTCTTGTAGAATACCAAACGGACGGAACCCACGGCCATCAAAGGCCTTAAGGATGGTGGGGGATTGGTTCAACGAAGGAGAACCAAGCGATCTCCAACATTGAATCGACATAATACACGTAGAAGCTCCCTCATCAATCACAGTCCGATGAATAGGCCTGTTTTTGACTATCACTGGGATTTGGAAAGCCATTTGATGGGGGAGACGTGGTGTACTATTTTCTAGATCAAAGATCATTAGGTTCGGGTCCTGAACATCGACAGCTCCAATAGCCGACAAAAGCAATTTTCGTTGCGCTGGACATGATTGCAGCACTTCGAGTGCCGACATTGCTGAAGGTGAAACAGCTAAGTCTTCAACAATGTTGTAATTCTGGGCTGCTCTCGCATGTGGATTGAAAGCAGACCTTCGAAGTACACCCTTGGCGGGCGGCTTTATCACTAAGTCTGGGTTAGGTTTTTCGATCTGTAGTGGATCGGAACCAGGAGCTGAGGTTGATGGGTTAGAGTGAGAAGATTCTGCTTCCTTACCATCAACAGGAGCCTTACTACCATAATCTTGCGATCGAGTCGCAATCCTGACATGAGACATCATCAAAATGGGTTCTTCACTGGCATTCGAAGAAGAACCTATCATCTTATTTTCCTGCTCTGGAAATGGATTCTTTAACACAGCAGGAGTCGGAGAACCTTTGACTATTTTTACTACCTCGGCCCGATGAGGGCAGTCTCTCGTAAAATGATCTTCTTCACAAATAAGACAAGGATAGCGAGGTTTGCGTTTCTCGTCATTGGTTTCCGACTTTTCCGTTTTCTCCTTTGGAGCCTTGTCTGCTTTAGCCTTCTTCTTTCCTTTCTTCTTTCCACCGTTTTTGGATTTGGCCGTAGATGACTCTACAGCGTGAATGTCGGCGGTAAGTTCAGGAGGAGAAGACTCTCCTGTCGGAGAATCAGGCAAAGTGATAATTGGAGTATTGGAGGCCTTGGAAGACTTCTTCTTACTCTTCGTAGTCACGATACCGATCATACCATCAGCGGCATGAGATCCCGAAGGAGCAGCAGCGATTTGGTTTGACTTTGGAAGATCCGGAATTTTCTCATGTAACGTACCCGACTGAGTATAAACTAAGTCAAGGTATTGTGCCTGAGCAATGACTTGCTCCTCAGTAACTACTCCGGCCTTAGCGACATCTTCAGTAATTCTTGGTAATAATGATTTGACAAACCATTCAGCTAAGATTTGGTCCGGGATAAAAACTTTCACTAATCTCCTTCGACGTCTCCACTCATGGATGTGATCAGAAATGTACGTGGATGTCGATTGTTTTAGCGAAGTTAATAACTCTGTACCATTATCGTATCTGACTGGTAACTGAAAATGAGTTAAGAACGAGGTAGCTAACTGACTAAAGTTGTAAAAAGAGGCCCGTGGTAACTCAATGTACCACTTGGCCGCGAGACCAATGAGTGTACGCTGGAAAAGACGTAAGCGGATAGAATCATCTATGATGGAATTTGATGCACACCAGAGGTGGTAAGTCATCACGTGATTAGACGGATCCTCTCCAGACTTCCCCTCGAACTTGGGTATATCGCTGGGCAACTTATTTGGCATTGGCGGCCAAAACGGAAGATATTGAATTGGATCGTTCGTTAGGCGCGTCAAGTCGGGTAAATCTAAAGTTGCAATAAATGGTAACTGCCGGTTAGGATCTCTGAAACTCTGAGTCACAATACCAGCCCCAGGAGGAGGATATCCAGGATAACTAGGAACAGGATTCGCATTGGGGATATTATATCCTCCTGGAAAAACCAGGATTAACCGGACCGTACTGGGGTTGTTGAGGTGGTTGATAACCTTGACTAGGGTATTGACCCGTAGGTTGATAACTTTGAGGTAAATACGAATACTGGGGTTGACCTTGACCTTGAGGTTGGTATCCTTGAGGTTGATACCCTTGGGGTTGATACCCTTGGGGTTGCCATCCTTGAGGTTGCCATCCTTGAGGTGGATACTGATACTGAGGTTGACTTTGGGGTACATATTGAGGCTGGGGTTGATACCCTTGGGGTTGATACCCTTGAGGTTGCCCCCCAGTCACGAATGAAGTACCTTGAGGTTGCCCCCCAGGTATAAACGAAGGTTGCCCCCCAGGCGGTAATTGGCCACCTTGAGGTTGGTTAATGGGAGTTGAACCTGACATCATATAAACGTCACCTATACTCAATGGTACATTACCACTGTTTCCAACTAATAACCCATGATCAACAGGTTGAGGAGATGCTCCCGCAAAGGTACCAGAAAGTGATTGATACCCAGTAGGAACAGAAGGACCGCCATGTAAAAATGATTCAGGACTTTGTGAAAACACAGATGACTGACCAGACATATTTACAGGAGAATGAATTCCTCTAGGTGGAACCGGAGTACGAGGTGTAGAAAAACCTACTGAGTTGTCTAAAAAATTGGTTAATGCAAGGTACCAAGATTCACTTCTAGGAGGACTGTAAAAGATGGATTCACGCTCCCTTAAATCAAGGGTAATTAGATCTTCAGAATTAGAAACGCCTATTTCTTCCTCTGGAACAAGTTCTTCTATGGCAATTAATCCAACAGGAAGATTTTCGGTGATAATTCTTTCTATTCTTGGTGAATCAGGAACACTAGGAGTTGGAGTAACAGGTTCTGAAATTTCAGGTTCTTCGCCTGTTTCACTGGCAGATGAAAAACTACCAGCAAGCTCGGAAACTGCAACAGCTTCGGGATTGTAACCTGTTTCTAAACTTTGGTAATACGGATGGACTACCAAGGAAGATTCTCCTTCTTCAGGTGATCCTACTCTACTGCCACTAGGAGGAGTTACAAGGACCTTTAACCCTTCTAAATTACCTGGGTCGTCTCGAGGAGGGGATCCCCTAAGTCTACGGGATCTTCTCAACAATTCGGCCACAGACACAACTTCAGGAGACTGGCCCGCAATTCGACGGGACCTTCTCGGTGATTCCGCCACAATTAAAGATTTTAACTACAACACACGAAAACAAAATAAAAAAGTTCAAATCAAACCACCTAAAGTCTTCTAAAGAACCAATCAATTTTGAAGCACACGCCTAAATAATCTAGAGCGTCAAACCACACACAAACAGTAGTCTTCCGAACCAAAAACGCTAGTTGGTGATTAAGCCCAACGTCGCAGGATTCAGTACAGAAATAGTGGGTGGAACAGTTACCCCGGCAACCTGCTTAATGAATAGACTGGACCAAGTTCCTCCACTTTAACCGTCTCGAAGTGAAGCGAACCCCCCAGAAAATCCAAGTGAGTATAATCGACGTCTGCTCCAGGTACAGTGGGACCTTCCCTCCACCGTCACCTTGGGTAGAATCCTAGATATTATGGCCACTAAGGTTACCAATCACAACAATTACACCTGGGGGAACAGTCTAGGCTCCAACAGCACGCAAGGGCAGAGTAGCAAGCTCCAATCCCCTTACCGGCTCCTTGATAACAATCCAAGGTTTACCGATAAGTGACCCCTGGCTCCTCGACAATGGTTAATCCGAGGTTTACCGTTTGTAATACGTACTGTCTGGCGTCGTTCCCAACGAGGGAGGAATGATCCCCTCACTGGTTCGGACACGAGCTCGTGCTTCTCCTTTAAGAGGAGCTTTCCCAGAATGTAACTGAAACAATTGGATTTGTTCTACTCAAGATAGACTATCTGTTTGGTTTTGTAGTCTTGGAGAGTTAAGTACTCACCTACTCCAAGACCCTAGCCTAAGCTATGTTGGTGCTTCAGAGCCCTAGAAAAATAAAGATTACTAGATTGATTTTAATTTAAGCGTTACTTTTAAGGTTGTTTCTTAAGTCAAAAGGTGATGGAAGTGAAACTAGTGGTGTGTTGACTCGACTCGAAACCACTACAAAATGCACCTAGAATGATTTATCCACTACTTTACTTTTTCGATGAATTGCTTTAACTAAAAAGTTGAGAGAATGCAATCTTTATAAAAGCAACCTTTTAATTGAAAACAATCAAAGAAACAATTCGTTTGTCTTTTCCAAGCATAAAAACATAACTTCTCTTTACATGCACGAAAAAACTCTTTTCTTCTTTTGAAAACAAAAAACTACTTGAAACAAGACTTTTAAGAAGATGTTTTTGTATTTTTCTTTTAATAAAGCAAGTAAATCTAATTTAAACAAAAAATCAATCTTAACAACTCCTAAAATCTATGAAAATGCACTCATAAGCAAACTAAAGGTAAATTTACTCTAAGCAATCTTAATGAGGCCAAAACTAACAATGATTATTTCTAAGGTGTTTTACTTGATTACAATCAAATCAAGGGCTAGCTTATTGCAGAATCAAAAACTAGCCAAAACAAAATTCTAATCTTTTTGTTCTTTTTTTAAAATGGAAATCAATACTTTATAAACAAGTAATTCGAAATTTGACCCAACACAACTCAAATGGCAAGTTGCACACAAAAGGAGACTTTACGACAGGCCAGACTTCTAAGAAGGTTGACTAACCAGAGAGATCTAAGGCTGGACAACTTTCTAATAGCAAAGTCACTACAAAGCATTTCCAAAAATCAAACCCTAGGTCAAAACTTCGTTGAAAACCACTAAAACACTCAAAGCTCACAAAACTAGTTTAGGTGAAAATTCTTGACAGGGTACTAAAGGATCTGGGCGGAAAACACTAAGGAAAAACAAAATCTAAAAGCAATTTGAAGCAAAAATGGAATTTTCTTAAGTTTTACAGGAAGACGCAGGCAACCCGTTGTCACAGGTGCGGCCCCGCTCTGTGCAGACAGCAACAACGCGTCCAAAGACGCACTGTGCAGTACTAAGAGGGTGCGTCCGTCTGGAAAAATGAAGAAAAACCAAATCTAACTAAATCTAAAGCTAAGCCACCCAAATACTAATTCTCACAGTCAAAAACCAGAAAACAAAAATGATTTTCTCAAAGCAAAGTTCATATAAAGGAAAAGACTCTCTCATTAATGGATTCCCCAGCGGAGTCGCCAATTTGTCACACGGAATCTGTCAAGGGTGCGGACACGACTGACCTTCCTAGAAGTCTAAGACATTCTAATGACAAACAAGACAAAAAGGAGTGATCTTTCTCTAAATACACCTTTTATAACATGAAAACTACAAGTGTTTAGGCTTACCTTATTCCAAAACGCTATTGTTGAAGTCCGTTCTTGACGATCCGGATGAGCTCCTCCTTCAAGTCAATTCCTGCAACCACAAACAATCAAACAATTACCAAGCACTTGCATTTCATATAATAAAACATATATCCAACATGCAGACCAAGGAACACATGAAATAACTCATTAACATAAGCTATTGAGAAAAATAAACCAGTTTGTATTAATAACGAAACAAAGAAACTCTTACAACCTGGCCTTGGTGTTGTGCAAGTTCCTCCCAGGGTCCATCAAGGGTTTTCCTCTACTTTGACAAAGCTCACCCTCTCCCAAGTAGAATCTAGTGAAGACAATCTCTCCTCACAAAGGCTCTAATGGAAGACCTAAATCCTGCAGCATTTACCCAAAGAAAATGTATAGCTCCAACCTCCCCTCCTTCTGGCTCAATGCCTTTATTTATAGTGCTGTAAAGAGGTTATTCTGGTCCACCATCAATGGGATCATCCCCCTCTTTGGGTGGGATAACTCCCTTATTGATGGGATAAGCTTCCCCTTAATAGAGATACATGAACCAACTGGAGGCGCATCCATTTCATCAAACCGACCTCTAGAATGTTCTAGAAGTAACCACAAGTAACTTTTTCAAGATAAAACTCGCGCATTTTGTCTTTTACAGAGGGACGCATCTGTCCCTTTACATACAGAGCGTCCATGGACGCAGTTTTGGTGAACAAGGTCCGCGTCCCCGCAGGTAAGACTAGAGAGAACCTGCGACCCCAGAGATAAACATGATTTTTACAAGACTTTCTCTCTTTTTGAGTTTGAGATGGATAACAGAGGCATGAGACTTGCCTAAGAGGGTAGCATGACTGTTGATTTGAGCCATACTAACTGTAAGTAGTCAAGGTGACATTTTTTAGTGTAACAATTACAACCTGAGAAATCTGAGGCTGACATACAATAGGCATCGCTTGAACTTGTGACACTGTTACAATAGCTGGTGTGGTCGGGATGTTCAACATAGGTACACATTGTTGCATAGAATACACAACCCTTGGTTGTTGAGGTAGCATAGGTACCCAACCACTTGATGTAATTCCAGTATAACCTGAATACTGTTGTGAACTCCCGTATGGATACCTTCCCGAAGGGGGTAATGAAAGGGCATACTGCCCCCCATACGGTAGCAATACGGAACTCAAGGGGATTGTTTGTCCTTGGGGACTGGATTGCCCAAATTGACCTCCAAATGGATCAATCTGGCGAGTTTCAACATAAGATTTGTCGGATATTATTCCGGAGGAACAAACTGGAACAGACCACACTGTCGAAATAGTCCCTGGGTGGACTCCTTCTAGCGGTTGTGAGCTAGTTGGGACGGATGGTACACCGACAAACATTATCGGAGTGACGACAGGGGCTTCTGCTGTCGCTGTGTCATTCGACACAGTCCTAGATGTTGACGGTTCTTCAGACATTTTGAGTCTATCCAATAGATTGCCTAGCGATTCTACAGGAACTTCCACTGGTGATGGACTAACTTCTGATGTCGAAGGAAATAGAGTGACCCCGACCCCAAAATGAGTTGGAGTACTTGCTTGCGGATCTTCTACAATTTCCTCTATCGCAATCAAACCAGGTGGAAGGGGAAGACCGTCAGGTCCGTAAAATATTTCTGGTGCCGAAGAAGGGGTTGAATCGACAGCGACAGTTGTTTGAGGAGCAAGACTCTCTGAACCGGTTATAGATGGAACTAGTTTAGTAACGCAAGTATTTTCTCCCAGACTAGGATCAGTGTTACTGTCCCTCTGTGGCTGTTGAACTTCTTCTATAGAGGCAGGGTTTCCAGAAATGTTTGGAGTAACTGGAATCTCAGATGTCATTGGAACACTTGTTCTAACTATGATAGGAGATTTCGAACCGGTTAAACGAGTTCGCTTTGTCCGTACTGCTTTCGATTCCGGAGACAAAGACGGTTGACTCGTAAGCCTCCGCGAATGACGGGGTTTCAATTGACTTTCTTCCACGATTGCGGATTACTCGATCAACCAAAATACAAAAGGGGAAGGTGTGTTTCCGAATTAAATGAATTTTCTAGATGCTTTTAGACACAACTTGCTTTTTCACTTTTAAAGAGTCGAGAAAAAGCTAAAGATGACTCTAGTCTCCTTCGATGTTTTAACGAGCCCGAAGTGACAAATGCTCGGATGGACTTTTTCCGTTATAGAGTTTGAAAAAGGCCAAAAGGAACTGCTCTGGAGTTCTGGGCAGAGGGTGTGCCAAACTTTTCGCAAAACCGCAGAATACTTTTTAGGGTACGGGCAGTCGATCTTCCTGAATGCTGTGTTCAGTGCATTGCGATCAGTAGGGCGGCCGACACGGCTTCCTAAGGATAAAGGTTTTATGCCTATAGGGGTCTCCCAATATATACGCGACGATACGTGGGAGCACAATTTGTACTGGCGCTATTGTCCCTCAGGAGGAATCACCCACCATCCACGAGATCGACAGTCACCAAGCTTTACGACGCCGGAACACGTCTCTAGCCTAGACCTCTATGTTGTGCGTTATGTTGCAAAGCGTTGTTAAGTTCATTCAATTTATTTTAGGTTGATCTTTTTAGAAGTTTGCCTTTCAAGGTTCACCACGAGATGTATGATACAATTCCTAAATGCAGTCTAAAGATGATAAGCAAGCTTTATATCTTTTCAACTTTGAAAATCCTAGCTACTAAGGGAAAAAAAAGACACCATCTTTTCTCAAAGAGCAATCAACACACTCTAATGCACTTTTCCTAAATCAAACATGCAAACTATCAAAATGCAAATGCACAATGCAGGTGTTTGTTTTCCGCTTTCTTAGTATTGATGCCTACACAGAAAGCTTTTTGTACAACTTTGAATTTTCTTTTAAATGACAAATACAAACAAGTTTACTTTTTCGAAATCAGAGAGGGTAGAAGAGATTACAACACTTAACGATTTTCGAAATGAATACTTGTTTCGACACTTAAAAGAGACAAACTCAAACCAAATGCAAAAGTAAATGTATAATCAACTGGAAATAGCCAATGAACTCTCTCCTAAGATCACAATCAACAGATCTAAATCAAGGGCTACAGGATGACTATTTCACTCTTGCAAAGGAAAACTGTAAATGACGCCACAAACACATAAAAACACTCACAGTATTTTTGTACAAAAGGA
The DNA here is from genome assembly GCA_031772625.1 of Pinus tabuliformis. Lineage (NCBI taxonomy): Eukaryota > Viridiplantae > Streptophyta > Pinopsida > Pinales > Pinaceae > Pinus > Pinus tabuliformis. The sequence goes on from CM062817.1 coordinate 1,819,030,695, forward strand.
GGTGGAATTTAAGCAGAGAAAAGGAATTATCAGACTGGTACCTATGCTGGTTACAGGCTGCAAAAATCAGAGATCAAAACAAGGCAAAACAGAGCAGAGAAACCCAGCTGCACAAGGCCAAACTGGTTCAGCGCAACCTCAACACAGGGGTTTTTACATTCAACGCAGGTAGCCTTCACGGGACCTGCGTTGAAATGCAGAATCCCTTCACAGGGTCTGCGCTGAAGGAGGAACTCTCGTTTCTCACTAGGTTTTGGGTCACAGATTGCTATTTAATCTACTGTTTCAGGCCAAATCAAAGCAACAAGCAAGGTGCAATCAAAGGGATGCTTTGAGGGAGTACTAAGATCTATCACAAAGGATCATCAAATCATTTGTGAGTCCATTGTTCAGATCATAGACAAGTCCAGTGATTGGATCAAAGCAGCAACTGTCTACTTCGCATTCGGGAATAGCAGATGCAGTTCGATTGTTGCTGTCGAGTCTATGAAACAAACAATGATAGAAACACAAATAAAATGACTAAATAGATCTCCCCAGCGGAGTCGCCAATTTGTTGTGGGGAAAAATGCCTATGCAGGACGATCCTATCCACCTAAGGTGTGACAGTGCCTTAGTAACAAACAGAAACATCTATTCTAGTATTCTTCCTTTATGAATTAAGAATGAAGAGATATGGATGGACTAACCGGTGTCTTCCATTTGTCCCTCGATCCGGTTTCTCTTATCTTGGAGAGTTCCCATCTACTTGCCTTCTCGCTCGCCCAACTTCAAGAGGTTTCTGCAAGATCACAAGAAGAGAACACTACACAAGACATGGATTCATATTCATAACTAGTTCAGGATTAGAAATAAACTAAACATACTAATGCAATCATACATCAAAGATACATCAGTATATAGGAGAAAACAAGATAGCTTTATTGATGAATAACAAGGTTCAGGAAGAGATACAACCCAGAGGGCTCCAATCCAGCATCTCCTTCCCAGCAAATGGAATTCCTATCTTCACCCCCTTCAAAGCATTAAGCACCCAATGATTCCAATCTGAAACCAATAGCAATTCTTTGCAATCACAAAATTCCAGCCTCTAGATCTCATGGAGGAGAGATCCATATATAGATGTTTGGAGAGAGGATGAGTCTGACTAGTGTCCTCTCCCTTTGTCAGTTCTTGATTCCACTTGGAGGTTCTTGCTTCCACTTGGAGATTTGGAACCTCTTACTCATCACCAGTCGAATTCCCTGAGGCAAGTGTCATTGAGGAAGATTTTGGAAGCTTCCTGGGTTTTGACACCTCGTGGAATGAACTTGCCACATGTCAACTCTCGCTCAGCGCAGGTAGCCAGTGTTGCCTTTGACATTCAGCGTAGGTAGCCAGTGTTGGCTTTGACATTCAGCGCAAACAGCTAGTGGAGCCACTGAATTGATCCTGAATTGACTTGTTTTTGAGCAGTTTCTGGTGGAGAACTTCTGTGAATTGCTGTGGTTTGTTAGCCTTGTTCCTCTACGGGTAGGAACAACATGTTTAGGGACTTTGGATCCCTTAGATTATGGACATTTCATGCTCAATGCTGTAAGGCACAAAAATGTCTATAACAATGACTTTGTTCGATCTGGGCAAATCAGAAACAGAAAGGAAGGAGTTTTCTCATGCGTATGCTCTTTTCTGTCGTGCCTTAGTGTGATCTCGGAAAATCAGAAACATTGAGGAAAATATTTAGTTTCCAGGGAAAGCTAACTTCAAGCCATAAGGTTTGGTTTTTTTTGTATGTCTGTGTTGGGTTGTGTGGGTTTTTTTTGTAGGCAAAAACAACTTTTTCAAGTAAGCATGCACCCCAAAGCTTCAGTGACTAAAAAAAAAACCCTTCCTGTTTTCAAAAAAGTACTAACCTTTTAAACTAGCTCACTTGGTCCAAAGTTACTTTATGAGAATAGAGGTCTTGAGTTCAAGTCTTTCTTTTTGTTGAGTTACTTTTTCAAAAAACACATGTAAATTATGTTTTAAAGTTATGTATGTAAAAGTGTTCTCACCCATTATAAAAAGTGAGTCACTGATAATTCTAAAGTCTCTTTATCTTTTATTTAAGTTACAATTTAGTGGGTAGCTCGTAAAGTACCATTATAAAAGTGACTCACTTATTTATAAAAGAGGGTCACATATTTTTTTTTTAATGTAAGCTAATTAGATTAAGTTTGGAAAGAGGGAGGGGGTGTGGGGGGGTGTGTTTAAATATAAAATTATCATTCACTTCCACACATTCGCACACTTCATCGATATCTTCAACAACTTTTCTTCAAAAATCCATAACTTCTTCATCCGGAAGCCATTTTCAGAGCCGCTTTTTTTAATAAGCCTATTTTTTCGAGATATTTCCATTGGAACACTTAGTTTTAGCATCTACAGCTTAAGTTTTTGTTAAAATGGAAAGCCCATGGCAAGTTATTTTTGGCAGCACCAATTACTTCCAATGGTGGTCCTACATTGTGGATTTATTTAGAAGTAAATGTCTTTACAGAATAGCCTCAGGCCAAGAAACTAAAGCTAAAGATGAAGATAAGGAAGCCAAATGGGAAAATAGGCAAGACCAATCATGTGGGTTGATAGGGATGTCTATTTCCCCAGACCTTAGATTTCATATCGCAGAACTTGATACCCCTAATGAAGCAATGAAACATCTCACTAAAGTTTTTGGAATTAAAATGAAATTAGAGCCCATCAACTTGAAAATGAGTTGCTTACATTGGACCCTAATAATTTTTCTTCCATTGAATATTTTTTATCCAAGTTCAAGACCCTTATACTTCTCTTGGAAGGTGTTAAGGTTAAGAAATAAGATGGTAGCCTTATCTATTCCATTCTTACTAAGTTGGGACCAACCTACTCTGTGCTTGTTTCCACCTTCCATTCTACTAGAGAAGCCTTTATTTCTCAAAGACAAGACTACAAGTCCCCCTCTTTTGATGCCTTTTGTGATTCTTTAATAAGAGAACAAGAAAAACTCTTCCATCTTGGTATTCTTAATCTTGGAAACTCTTCTAAGAAAGCCTTAGTCACCCAGCAACAACCAAATTCAAAGAATCCTAAGAAGCAGTATCGTAAAAATAATGGTCCTAAACCAAACAAGCGTCCTAAGCAATTTCAATCTCAAAATGAGAAATCAATTCAACAAAATGATAAGGCAAATAAAAACAAAGAGAAGAAGACTGATAGGCATTGCAACTTTTGTAATTGAGATGGCCACTTAGAATCCAAATTCTTTAAGAAGATGGAAGACTTGGAAGCAGCAATGAAGAAACATAGCATCCATTTGGAGCACTCTTCAACTTCAACTTAAGCTTGATCTTCAGGAATAACACTTTCTGCATGTGGTTGTCAAGCATCGCGATCTGGTTATGCACTAAATGTATCTTCTTCTTATCAGTCTCATGAGTGGATGATTAATTCTAGAGCTTCTTATCACATGGCCAAAAACAAAGGCATGTTTTCTTCTTTAAATGATTATAACACAAAAAATATATATGTTGGTGATGATAGATCTCTTAGTGTTTTACAGACTGGAATTGTTCATCTAGACAATGGTCAATTTAATGATGTATTATGTGTTCCAACCTTATCTTGTAACGTTTTATCTGTATATCAGATAACTCGTTCAGGTGAAGTTAAAACTATTGAATTTTCACCTCACGATGTTGTAATTAAGGACCTAAGAGATCCTAGACAGATTTTAGCTACTGGCAGTTCAGATGATTCTACAAGGTTGTATAATTTTAACAACTTTAGGTCATCTACTCTTCCCTCAGTATTTGTTGCTCATAATGATGAACTGAGAAAAATTTGGCATGATCGATTTGGTCACTTAAACTATCACTCCCTTCAAAATCTATGTAAATAAAATATGGTGACAAGTCTTCCTATGGTATCTTGTAGAGATGGTGTTTGTTCTAGATGTGTACACAGAAAACATCATCGGGATAGTTTTGAAAAATGTGCCTCTTGGCATGCCTCAGCCCCCATTACAAGTTGTGCATAGTGATTTATGTGGTCCACTTCCAGTTGTTTCATTCTCTGGCTACAAGTATTTCTTAACTTTCATTGATGATTTCTCCAGACAAACTTGGGTGTACTATTTAAAACTCAAGAGTGAAGTATTTAACATGTTCTTGGCCTTTAAGGCCTTTTTTGAGAAACAATATGGACATCAAATTCTTAAGATAAGATTTGATAATGGCAGAGAATATGTTAACAAAAAATTCATCAACTTTTTCACTGAGCATGGAATTCAAATGCAACATACTATTCCATATACTCCACAACAAAATGGTGTAGCTGAAAGGAACAATCAGCCTTTAAAAGAAATGGCTAATTGTATGCTTCAATCTAAAGGACTTAGTCTTAATTTTTTGGGTAGAAGCAATTAACTGTGAAAATTACATAGCAAATCACACTCCTAATAAGGTTTTAATGAATATCACTCTAGAAGAAGCATGGATCTCAATTAAACCATATGTAAGTCACTTTCGTGTTTTTGGAATTGAAGTATGGGCCCATATTCCCGATGAGAAACATAAATCCTTAGAACCTAAGAGTGAAAAATGTATTTTTGTTGGATATTCTAAAGATGTCAAAGGATATAGACTTATTCCACTTAAGTCCAAAAATGTTATCATTACAAGAGATGTAAAGTTTGTTGAAAATATATCGACCTATGAGCCTAGTTCGGTGGATGTGCCACCTCTCTCTATCCCTTATACAAAATATTTCTTCTTCAGATGATGAAAACGGGGATGACAATCCTCCTCCACCTTCTCAAGATCCTCCTTCAGTTACTCATCTTCCAAAATGGGTCTATGCTACTATGGATGCAGCAGGTGCTCTTGCAGGTGATCCTACAGATCAGTGACATACACATTCTTAGTCCGACATAGCCTCTTTTTTACGAACTCAAGCTTCAGCAAATTATGATCCTGACACCTTTGTAGAAGCTTCAAGTCATCTAGATTGGGATGCAACTATGAATGAAGAATATCATTCATTATTCGCAAATGATACATGGGATCTTGTTTCTCTTCCAAAGGGATGAAAACTTGTTAGATGAAAATGGGTTTAGAGAACCAAGTTTCGACCAGATGGAAAAGTTGATAAACATAAAGCTCGTCTTGTTGCTAAGGGTTTTTCACGAGTTGAATTCATTGACTATATTGAAACCTTAACCCCTGTTTCCAAAATTAACTCTATCTGCCTTGTTCTTTCCCTTGCTTCCTCTTTCAAATGGGAAGTCCATCATATGGATGTTAAGTCTGCCTTCTTGCATGGGGACTTGCATGAAGAAATCTATATGGAACAACCACCTGGATTTATAAAAACAGACTCCAACCTTATATGTCGGCTTAAGAAATCCATTTATGATCTCAAGCAAGCCCCTTGGGCTTGGTATGCCAAAATGGATAGATTTCTTTTAGATACTGACTTTTCTAGATGTCATTCTGACAATACTATCTACACCAAGAAAGTGGGTAAGTCTCTTATCATTCTTGTTCTTTATGTTGATGATCTTATCCTTATTGGTAGTGATCCCAACCTTATAAACCATGTGAAGTCCAGCCTTAAAAATCAGTTTGAAATGACAGACTTAGGACACTTGCATTATTTTCTTGGTCTTCAAGTCTTGCAATTCAAGGAAGGTATTTCCCTTTCCCTGTCCAAGTATGCATGTGATCTTCTACGCCACTTTCACATGGAAGATTGTAAGCCAACCCCTTCTCCCTTTCAGTCTGGAGTCAAACTTTTAGTCACTTGTACTTCCCCTGAAGTTGATGCTACCTTATACCGTCAACTTGTAGGAAACCTTTTGTATTTGACCCATACCCATCCTAACCTTTCCTTTGTTGCTCGACTTATTTCTCGGTTTACGAAAAACTCACATTCAGTTTGGGATTCATTACAATGTAGAAGCATCTCCTCTATTGGTTGGTTTCACTGATTTCGATTGGGTATGATCGGAAGTCTACTGCAGGTTATGTGTTCACTCTTGGTTCTGGACCTATTACACGGGCTTGTAATAAACAAAGTGCCATTTCTCTTTCTTCAGTAGAAGCAGAGTATTGTGGCACCATATAAGCTAGTAAGGAATCCTTATGGCTTCGTCAAATCTTGTCAAAGTTTGGCTTTCAACAGCAGCATTCGACTACACTTTGGTGAGATAATCAAAGTGCCATTCAACTATGCAAAGATCCATTCAAACATCAACGCAACAAACAAATGAAAATACACATGCACTTCATCAAAAACCTCATTCATGACCATGTTCTTGAAGTGCAATATTGTTCAACAGATGATGAAGTTGCAGACATCTTTACAAAGTCTCTTTACAAAGTCTCTCACAGAGGCGAAGTTTACTAAACTTTGATTTATGGTTGGATTTCAGGAGTTTTTCACTAAGGAGGGATAGGATCTAATGCCTCCTTCCTTCTCCTATTGTGTCATATTTGTACATCTTTCAATCCTATCTCAAGTTGTTCTTAAGGGGGGACGTTAGGATATTCTAACAGATAGGAAAGAGTTAAGTATAACTTGGTCTAGTGTAGAGTTAGGTAATGTGTGTTTCTTTACTATGTACTTTTGTAACTTACAATCTGATGGTCATGATATGTTCTATACATGAATTGATTCAACGGTTCATTCTCTCCTCGGTATTATCGACACTTGATTTGTGGCTTAACACTCGATTGGTCCATGATCTCTAACCATTCACGAGAGAAGCTTATGTAAATTTTATTTCTTTTATTAATAAATTTCCTGATGTGGTCGCATTGGCTCTGGCCGTGGATTGTTTCCCTCTTTCAGGGTTTTAACCACGTTAAGAATACTGGTGTATTTATCTATGATCTCTTTGTGAGTGGTGTCCTTTGGTGTTCTATCTGAGGAACTTACCCTGTAAATTTCTACAGACCATAAAACTTGGCTAAGATGTGGCTAATCATAATGGTCCTGTAATTACAGGGAACAATTATGTCCCTATTTTTAAAGATAGGCACAATAAGCCTTTGTGTCCAAGGCTTAGGGAATCCATCCTTTACAGCTAGATTTAGAAGCTTGTGGAGATGAGGAATGAGCATAGATATTCCTAGCTTTAAGATCCCATCTTTGTATCCTTCAATGTCTTCATCTTTCCCACTAGTGATCTTATTAATCCTAGACTTAATGTCCTCAAGAGAAAAGATATCTTCCTTAATAAGAGTGCTAATGATGTTGTCCATGGTGTCAAGGGAGTCATACAACTTCATAAGGTAGATGTCCCACTTTTCTAAGGGGATCCAATGATTATCTTTAGATTTATGAACAAGCACATTCCACCAAAACTTTATAGGAACAACTTTAGAAAGGTGAAGAAGTTGCTCTTGTCTCTTATTAATATATGACCTCTTCTTCTCGTTATTGAAGGCTTTGTATATACTAATATTTCAGAGCTTTACAATTTCAATAGGAGCGTCTCGAATAATTTTCCTAGCACTTTTATAGTCTTTGTCATACCAAGGGTTGGAAGTTCTATTAATCTTATTATATGGAACCTCAGTAGAGAACTTGTTAGTAGTATGGAAAGGGTAGTAGTAAAATTGTCATATATTTGATCAATATTGTTATTATAAGCCAAGGAACTTAAATCCCTTTCAAACTCCTTTAAGAAAATATCTATATTACTCTGATTGAAACAAGTGTGTCTTTGGTTTTCATTAGTATCCTATATGTGGCTTGTATTCATAACAAGATTAACCGTTAAAGACAAAGGCTTGTGGTGAGATAAATTAATAAATAATAATAATGATAATAATAATAATTTTATTATAATAGTTATTTTTTTAATAATAATATTATTATTATTATTATTTTATATTTACTGATATTAATATTATCATTAATATTATATCTGTACCATTAACGCCTATCGTGTTTTTCAACCACATTTACCAACGTGGTTGTACTAGCTATATTAAATTGATGCCTACAACCTATCTCAATCACATTTATTAATGTGGTTTGCTAATATATAATATATGGAGTAATTTTTAAGTATGAATTTTGGAGTTTTCTATGGATTTCTATTTGGAATCTGATGAAACTTTTGTGGCCAAATATTAGTTTTTTTAATTGCATATATGGATTCAGTACCCGCAAAAACCTTTGGGGGACTTCGATTGGGAATATTTCACCTATTTCAATGAATCTTTACCATATTCTAGACAAATTAGATTGGAAAATAAACTGGGAAAATTTCAAAAAAATCACACAAAAACTATTTTATATATATGATGATGATGTTGTTGCTGCTACTGCTTAACGTTCTCTAAGTCTAATGCAATTTATCCGACCTCAAGAAAATAAAAAGAATCTAATTGTGATTCTTCAAAATCTTGTTTCTATGATAAAAAAGAAGGGAAATAAGTGCTTGAAAATTGATATAGCTGGGCTGGCTTAATAAGTCAAGAAGATTGGAAGTGTGGAAAATGTTAGGGAATTGAGAGCAGATGTCAGTAAGAGTCAGGAAGTCTAAAAGGAAGTGTTTTTCATATTCCACCTTATTAGTATTGCAAATCTGACAGATTATATCATCCCAAGGAGTCTTGGGAGTATACCAACGCAGAGTTTCACTTTGAAGCTCATGAGAAATAGTTCTTATCCTAGCAATGTTCATTTTTTCTTAGTGTTGGCTAACACAAATAGATAATTCTAGTTACCGAGGGTGGGGTTGATCACCTCCTTAAAGTTTCTTAGCTTCCTTTTACCCTTCAGCTCCTTATCATCCCATAACTTGTCTTTAAAATTAGAGGTAACAATATCTTTAACACTATCATTTCTTCCCATGATGATCTCCTCCTTAATCCCCCAATGGTTGAGCCAATATTGGGCATCCATATGATACCCACGCTTAAGGCGAAGGTGGGGGTTTTGACTAAAGTTAGAAGAAATTTTTGGGAGCCTCTTGGATTCCATGTTGTAAGGACTCTTCTTATACATCACATATCTAAACATAGTCGTACTTTCAATGGGGGACAAACCAACTTCGATCAAGAGGATACAATAGGGAATATTTCCCTTGATCTTGATGTTGTAGGTTATGAATTTCTTTTGAATCATCTCAATATTTCTTCATGACTCTCTAGATATATTGCAACCCCAAACTTCACATCCGTATAAGACAACAGGGGTGACAAGGGTCTCAAAGATGAACTTTTTTTTACTCCAAATGAAAAGATCAACCAAATTACAAGTGTTTTGAAGCTCATAATAACCTTTCCAGCCTCCAATAATGTTTTTCTCGATGCTGTAATTCCAGTTGAGCTGATGAGGAAAGTCAATACCGAAGTATTTATTAGAATAAGCCTACTCTAAGCAATGGTTATCATAAGCTAAACTGCCATGGGTGATCTTTTTGGATTTAATGGTCATGACTTTAGTCTTGTCGGTATTAACTCTCATACCCATCTTGGAGCAGTAGACATGGAGAGTTTGAATTTTTTTGTCTAGTTCGTCATGGATTTTTGTAAGAATGATATTATCAGAAAAAAGGAGAAGAGTAATGATTATACCAACAAGCTCGGTTCCCTTGCAACGTGCAGTTTCTAGACACTCCTCTAGCTTTTCGATGAAAATTCCAAAAAGGGTAGCAGATAGGGGACACCCTTGCTTAACCTCGATATTTCATTTCATATCTTTAGACCACCCTTCCTTGGTATTAAGTTTGGCTATGAGAGTCTCGTAGAGGCGGATCATAGCAATCCTCCATTCATGAGGAACCATGATCTCTTCAAGTCTCTCCTAGAGCCTATCTAGAGGAACAATGTCGAAAGTGTAGGTTTTAACCCCGTACAGAAATTTTTCCCGGGGCACTGCCCTGGACCCCGTAGAGGGGGGGCTACCTGCCCCCCTCTAATTAATACCAACATAAGGACATATTAATTGTATTAACATAAATGTGTTTTTTACTCTTCCCTTTACCTAGCCATGAAAACAAAAACTTTCCTTTACCCAACTCAACACGTTTCTGAATTCTCAAGTGCATTGGGAATATCTAGAATAAAATTAACCAAAACTTCCTGGTCTAAGTTGTCTACCATGATATTTCATACATTTACTCGATTACAAATTCCCATACCCATTTTCTGTACTAAGTCAGACCATCTACTTAAGATTTATTTAGCAGATCATTACCCAAAATTATATTCAATTAATTATTTCTAATGCACCATTCAAAGGAAGAGATGGAAACAGATTTTGATCATTGTCCACACATTTACAGATACTAGCAATCAACAAAAAAATAATGAAAACAAATTTCTAACTGAGAATGTTGTTGAAACTAAACTGGGAAGAAACATTATCCTCCCAGAAATTAATTGATCCTCCAGTTCCCCGTGAGATGAGATTTTTTGCCAACAAAATAAACAACCCCAATTGATTCCAAATAATGTATTTCATAGATAGCTTCCCTAGACAATTTTTGCTTAGTGGCATCCCACTTTTCTGGGTTCTGCAATCCCACTTGCCTAGATTATTTTATTTTTTTTGAAGGTATTTCCTCATTTTTTCTTTAAAGCCCGCCTTTCTCTCCCGCGGCGCTTTATTACACCCTTACTCAATGTTTTTCTCCAACTCAATGATTTAATAAATTCTCTCTCCCATCATATTAAATCTTTTTTATAAAATCCTAGGGATTTTTAGGAGTTATTTAAGGGAAGATTAATTCGATCTCATCCACCAATGTTGATTTCTGGATCTTTTAAAGAATCTCTTACTCTAGTGTTTCTTTCCCAAGTAGTTTCTAGATTTTCTTTTCATTAATAAAATTCATTTATTACATCATCATACTTTACTATTCACCTTAATTCAAGTCCACCATGGAATTCTAACTGTCACATCTTAAAATAGTTAAATCTAAAACAAAAGTATATTTACATAGAAACAGAGGAGTATAACACAAATATTTATAAGAAGAGACTTGTCCAAAGCAATTATTATCATAGACGAAATTTCCATTAGTGATCTTTTTGGATTTAATTATCATGATTTTGCCCTTGTTGGTATTAACTTTCATACCCATCTTGGAGCAATATGCATGAATATTCTTAAGTTGCTTGTCCAGGTTCTCATGGTTTCTAGCAAGAGGAATGATATCATTGACATAGAGGATAAGAGTAATGATAATACCAGCAAGCTCGGTCCCCTTGCACCCTGCGATTTCAAAACACTCCTCTAGCTTATCAATATAAATACCAAAAAGGGTAGGGTCATAGAGATACCCTTGCTTAACCCCGATATTGCATTTAATATATTTACACCACCATTCATTGGTTTTAAGATTGGAAACAACCATCTCGTAGAGGAAAAAAAAACAATATTCAAGTCAGGAGGAAACATTATCTCATCAAGTCTTTGCCAAAGCTTATCTCGAGGAACAGTGTCAAAAGATTTTCTAATGCCCACAAAGAAACAAAAGAGATCAACTTTACTATTATGACATTCCTTGACAATGATCCTCAGAGTGAAAAGATGGTTGATAGTCAAGAGGTATCTCTTAAAACTAACTTTCCCTTTAGCTCTTTTACCATGGATTTCAAGCTAATGGCTAATCTTCTTTTCCAAAATGAGACCATGTTAGGATATTCTGACACATAGGAAATAGTTAAGTATAACTTGGTCTAGTGTAGAGTTAGGTAAAGTGTGTTTCTTTACTATGTACTTTTGTAACTTACAATCCAATGGTCACGATATGTTCTAGACATGAAGTGATTTGACGATTCATTCTCTCCTCGGTGTTATTGACGCTTGATCCGTGGTTTAACACCCGATTGGTCCATGATATCTATTTAAAGAGCATGGAGGGTCATTTGTAGGGTGACCATTCATGAGAGAAGCTAATGTAAATTTTCTTTCTTTTATTAATAAATTTTCTAAAGTGGTCGCGTTGGCTCAGGTCGTGGACTGTTTCCCTCTTTGAGGGATTTAACCACATCAAGAATATTGGTGTATTGATTTGTGTTCTGTTTTTGGGTGGTGTCCTTTGGTTTTCTATCTCAGGAACTTACCCTGTAAATTCCTACATGGTATCAGAGCTATTTGAGGGTCACATCTATTGGTGATCCAAATCGGAAGCTGGTACAACTGCATCTGACTGTCCTTTCCTAGATCTATTGTTTCTAACATCTTTCGGGCCGAGAGGACTACTCTATTGTGTTAGGAGCATCTGTTCTAGTGGAAACCCCTTTTGTTTCACACGAAAAGGTTTCTGGCAGCCCTACCTACGTCATTTTGAATATCTAGAGGTATACAGTCTTTATTTACAGTTTTAGTTATTTATCTCTCTGTTTATTTCGGTTTATTTATTTGTTTGTTTTTTATTACCGGATCTATACCTTTCATTTTTGTGTATGCTCTTTTCCCGGTGACTTTGTTCGATCTGGGAAAATCAGAAATAGAAGGGATTTTTTTCATGCGTATGCTCTTTTCTGTCACACCTTAGCGTGATCTCGGAAAATCAGAAACATTGAGGAAAATATTTAGTTTCCGACGAAAGCTAACTTCAAGCCATAAGGTTTGGTTTTTTTTGTATGTCCGTGCTGGGTTGTGTGGTTTTTTTTTGTAGGAAAAAATAACTTTTTCAAGTAAGCACATACCCCAAAGCTTCAGTGACTAAAAAGAAAAAACCCCTTCCTCTTTTCCAAAAATTACTAACCTTTTAAACTAGCTCACTTGGTCCAAAGTTACATTATGAGAATAGAGGTCTTGAGTTCAAGTCTTTCTTTTTGTTGAGTTACTTTTTCAAAAAACACATGTAGCTTATGTTTTAAATTTACTTTACGTAAAACTATTCTCACCCATTATAAAAAGTGAGTCACTTATAATTCTAAAGTCTCTTTATCTTTTATTTAAGTTACAATTTAGTGGGTAGCTCATAAAGTACAATTGCAAAAGTGACTCACTTACTTATAAAAGTGGGTCACATAAATTTTTTTTAACGTAAGCTAATTAGATTAAGTTTGGAAGGGGGGGTGAGGGGATTTTTTTTTTTTAAATATAGCATGATCATTCACTTCCGCACATTCACGTACTTCATCAGTATCTTCAACAATGTTTCTTCAAAAAGCCATAACTTCTTCAGCCAGAAGCCGTTTTCAGAGCCATTTTTTTTAGTCGGCCTAATTGTTTGAGACATTTTCATTGGAACACTTAGTTTTAGCATCTACAACTTCAGTTTCTGTTAAAATGTAAAGCCCATGCCAAGTTATTCTTAGCAGCACCAACTACTTCGAATGGTGGTCTTACATTGTGGAGTTACTTAGAAGTAAATGTCTTTACAAAATAGCCTCAGGCCAAGAAAATAAAGCTAAATATGAAGATAAGGCAGCCAAATGGGAAAATAGGCAAGATCAAGCACGTGGGTTGATAGGTGTAGGTTTTAACCCCATACAGAAATTACCTGCATATGAATTCTAAAACACAGAAAATAAACAATGTGAGAGCATAACACATAAAACACATATACACAGAGATTTTCCCCTGGATCCCAAAACCGAGACTACCAGCTTGATTTTTCATTATGTTCCTTTCAATGTTACAATACATATTTATACATGCCGAAGCATCCAATACCATGGACCGAAAACCATCATGTCGAAAACCATGGACCGAAAACCATCGCGTTGAAAACCATGTGTGAATATCATGCACAAAACCATAGGTGGGTCCGCCCAACCTAACATAGGGTCCAAAACCAAAATTTTCTGGGGTGCTACCATGAAACCCATAGAGTGGGGTTACCTACACCCGTCAAAACCCCTGTGACCCCCCCACCCCTCTATGAAATCGGCACAATGAAAAGGGGGCTTCGCCCCCTTCTAAACCCTCAGTTAACTACGCGGGCTAGTCGTGGAAGGAATATAACACAACCCAACATTCTCCCACTTGTTGTTTTCTTTCCATAGGTGGCCACATGAGAGCTTAGCCATTTATCTAGCCCTGAAATGCCCATTGTTTCTCTACACCAAGAGAACTTTTCAAAGCTCACAAATTTTGTCAATGCATCTGCAGTATTCTCTAAAGTGTCCACCTTTACCAGCAACACCTTTTTGTCTTCTATCATATCCCTCACAATGTGATACTAAACATCAATGTGCTTTGTCTTTGAATGATATCCAGGGTTCTTTGCCAAGAAAATTGCACTTTGGTTGTGACAGTCTATCCTTATAGCTCCCTGTACTAATCCCATACTTGAACACAATCTCTGCAACCAAATTGCTTCCTTGATTGCATGAGTGGCTGCCATGTATACTGCCTATGTTGTTGATAGTGCCACTACACATTGTTTCTTACTCATCCAACTGACTGCACCTCTAAATAGGTTAAACACATACCCACTTGTAGATCTTCTCTTATCCAAATCTCTAGCCCAATCTACATCAACAAATCCATGAATATCCAACACTTTGTCAAATCCTGGTCTTCCTTGGTAGCACAAACCATAATCACTAGTGCCACGCAAATACCTAAAAACCCGCTTCATTGTTGTCTAATGCTCCTTCCCTGGTTTTGACATAAACCTACTCAATACTCCCACTGCATGTGCAATGTCTGGTATAGTACAGACCATTACATACATCAGGCTACTGACTGCACTTGCATATGGAACACGGGACATGTCCTCTTCCTCTTCTTGTGTCTTGGGACACTATTCGGTAGATAACCTGACACCTACAGGAATAGGAACCTTCACCGGTTTACTATCCTGCATATTAAACCTCTGCAATATTGTCTCGACATACTTCCCTCTAGTTTAACCAGAGCTTCCTCTTTGTACAATCTCTTTTAATTTCCACGCCCAAAATATAGTTTGCAGCAGCAATATATTTCATGTTGAATTTGGAGGACAATTGGGTCTTCAAATCCTGGATAATTTCTTTGTCATTTCCAACCAGCAACATATCATCCACATACAAGACTAGATAAATAACACAGTCACCAATTAATTTAAAATACACACAATGATCTGCTTTGCTTTTGGTGAAGCCAAGTCCCCATATAAATGTATCAAATTTCTGATACCACATCCTTGGTGACTGTTTTAACCCATACATAGACTTCTTTAACTTGCATACCAGTTCTTTCTTACCCTTCACCGTAAAACCTTTAGGTTGCTTCATGTAGATCTCCTCTTCTAGATCCTCGTGAAGAAATGTTGTCTTCACATCCATCTGTTCTACCTCAAAATCAAAATTAGCAGCAACATATAACAATAATTTAATAGAAGTTACCTTGGCAATAGGAGAAAAATTATCACCAAAATCAATTCCCGGCACCTGGGAATAACCTTTTTCTACCAATCGAGCTTTGTATTTCTCCACCTATCCTTCTGCATTTGTCTTCTTCTTGAGCACCCATTTGCTACCAATGGGTTTCCTTCCAGCCGACAACTCCACTAGATCCCAAGCCTCATTTTTGTACAAAGATGCCATTTCATCAACCATGGCCTCTTTCTAGAGTTTTCCATCCTCTGAATCTACTGCTTCCTTCACAGTTCTAGGATCATCATCAGTAATAGATAAAGCAAAATTTGAATAGAAAGTAGATGGACTATACCTTTCTGGCTACCTTCTTTCTCGAACTGATCTTCTCACACCCAAAGTTTGTGGGTCTTCATCTTTTGATTCCTCCTTTGTTGTAGAGTCTGATTCTTCCTCCTTAAGCTCAAACTTTATCTTCTGAGGTTTCTTTGATTGGACTTCATGTTTAACATATTTTACCTCTTTGAACACCACATCTCGACTGTACACAACCTTCCTTGATATTGGGTTCCAAAGCTTATAACCCTTTAAACCATCCTTATACGTAATAAAGATGCACTTTTCAGATTTACTATCCAACTTGGTTCGTTTCTCCTTTGGAACATGTACATATGCATCACATCCAAATACCCTTAGCTGTGAAAGAGAGGGTTTATTACAAGTCCATACCTCTTGTGGAGTCTTATCCTCCAACACTGATGAAGGTGATCTGTTGACCAGGTAACATGTAGTATCCACTGCCTCTACCCAGAATTCCTGTCCTAACCCGGCACCACTGAGCATGCTTCTTGCCCTTTACATCAATGTCTTGTTCATTCTTTCTGCAACTCCATTTTGATGAGGTGTATATGGAGTAGTCTTCTACCCTGTTATACCACACTTCTTATAGAATTATTCAAATTCCTTGCTACAAAACTCTCCACCATTATCTATCCTCAACACCTTTATCTTCTTCTCTGTCTAATTTTCCACGAGAGCCTTAAATTCTTCAAACCTATCAAAGACTTTAGATTTCTTCTTAAGGAAATATATCCATGTATTCCTTGAGAATTCATCTATAAATGATACATAGTACATAGACTTACCCAGTGATGGAACCTTCACAGGTCCAAACACATCACTGTGCACAAGCTCTAATATATGTTTCGCCCTCTTACTACCAGAGGGGAAACTCACCCGATTTTGCTTCCCATATAAACAATTTTCACAGAAATCAAAATCCAAAGAGCTATTACTCATACTTTCTACCATACCTTTACCATGAAGTATTTGAAGGCCCTTCTCTTCAATATGTCCAAGTCTTTGATGCCATAGCATGGTTTTCTCTCCAGAGACCACTAGATTTTCTGCTCGACTTTCAAGAACCACAGAACTGTTGCACCCATCAACAATAGTGCTACCTTGTAGCTTGTACATAGTTCCAATCCAAACTCTCTGCATCAATACCAGTACTCCATGAACCATTTTGTAGGTATCCTTCTCGAACACTGTTTTTAAACCTGCATCATCCTACTTGCTTACAGTAATCAAATTTCTGGCCAATGCAGGAATATGCAGAACACCCGTAAGTGTTCTAACCCTTCCAACTTGCAACTTTAACTTTACTTTTCCATGACCAAAGATTCTAGCCTTCCTATCATCCCCCAAGAAGACATCACCACCATCATATTTCTCATAGTCGCATAACCACTCTCTATGGGGACTGAAGTGAAAGGATGCACCTGACTCAATCAACCATGCCTCATGATCTACATGTGTACTTGAAGAAGCCAAGTACACATCCCCACCTTCATCTGAGGTGGTTTTCGCCTCTACAAAAGGAGCATCATCAGATCCCTTTCCTTTATCAGGAGCTTTAGATTTACAGTCCCTTTTGTAGTGCCCTTCCTTTCCGCATTTCCAGCACACCACCTTTATAGGTTTTCTTGGAGATTTAGATCTCCCACTCGATGAATTATTTTTGTTTCTGTTCTGAGACCGTCCTCATACAGACAAGGCATAACCATTCTGGCTCTCCATATTTTTCTGTCTCATCTCCTTCGTCAGCAAGGATGAGACTATTTCATCAAAATTCAAGGCATTTGCATTGCTACCTATTACAATAACCAGACTATCCCATGAATCTGGTAGAGAACACAACAAACTGACGCACTTATCTTCATCTGAAATTTTAATATCAACAGATAATAATTGACTTACCACAGTATTAGTTGTGTTCATATGCTCTATCATTGAGTCTCCATCTTTCATCCTCAGGTTATACAACTTTTTTCGCATGAACAGTTTATTCACTAGAGACTTAGATTGGTATAATTCCCTAACTTGTCCCACAAAGCCTTGGTCGTAGCTTCCCCTGATACATTCAACAATACTAAATCTAAGACACACAATCGTATTGTGCTCTTTGCCTTCCGATCTAACTTCTTCCATTCTTCATTGGACACTCCTATTGGTTTAATACCCGAATCTACCGCGATACACTGATCTTTATCCACCAACAGATCCTCCATATTGAGTTTACACAACTCAAAAATATGATCATTAAATTTCTCAATCTCTATCTTTCCACTGCTCGCCATATTCTTTCACCACCAGAACCGATCTCGAATATCTCCCAGTGAACAGGGTCTACCACAGGCCCGAGTGAAACCCCTCAGCAACAAAGGTGTCCCCTTGAAGCCAAAACAACTCTGATACCAAATGTAGGTTTTAAACCTGTACAAAATTACCTGCATATGAATTCTAAAACATAGAAAATAAAAAATGTGAGAGAATAACACATAAAACACATATACACAAAGATTTTCCCCTAGATCCCAAAATCGGGACTACTAGCTTGATTTTTCATTATGTTCCTTTCAATGTTACAATACATATTTATACATGTCGAAGCATCCAATACCATGGACTAAAAACCATCGTGTCCAAAACCGTGGACCGAAATCCATCATGTCCAAAACCGTGGACCGAAATCCATCGTGTCCAAAACCATGTGCGAAAATCATGCATAAAACCATAGGTGGGTCCAGCCAACCTAACATAGGGTCCAAAACCAAAATTTTCTGGGGTGCTATCCTGGACCCCATAAAGTGGGGTTACCTACACCTATCAAAACCCTTGACCCCCCCCCCCCCCCCAACTATGTAATCGATGCAACGAAAAGGGGGCTTCGCCCCCCTTCTAACCCCCAGTTAACTACGTTTACTAGTCGTGGGAAGAATATAACACAACCCAACAATAAGGATGTCTATTTGTCCATACCTTAGATTTTATATCGTAAAACTTGATACGACTAATAAAGCAATGAAACATAAGGATTCAAGAGCTCTGCAAGGCGATTAGGGTTCCTCTGAAACCCGTGACGGCGCTTCCAGGCAACGGAGTTTGCTGCAACCCTTACCTCATCTAAGCTCTGAGATAACAGAGCATCAGTACTGCGCCAGCCAGGCGCTATGGAAACACCGCAGGGGGGGGCGACAGGGCCCTCCCCAATGCTGCAGGAGAAGGACAATGACCTCTTCTTCGGATCGATTAGCAGAGAAATACTGAACAATGATAGCTCAACACGGCAAGAGAATAGCAATCCGGAAGATCCGCAAGGCCAGGACAACGGACCTCAGGACAAAGGGAAAAAAGACAAGGAGGAGACGCCAAAAGTTACCTCAGCCACCTGCAAACCTGTAGCGGCAGAAAGGCCCAGAATCGAACTACAAGGTCACCTGGTAAATGCTAGAATAGAGTTCATGAAAGAGCATGCAATCATAGGGAAATTCATAGGCTTCTGGCCTACGGAAAAAGCCCTCTATGGTTGGATAGCTGCCAAATGGAAACCGAAGGGAGATGTCCTGCTTCAACTAGGACCGAAGGGCTTCTTTACAGTCATCTTCTACTGCGTGGAAGACAAACTCAGAGTGCTAGGAACAGGCCCACACTTCTTCAATGCTGCAGGTCTGTACATGCGAGACTGGAAACCCAGATTTAACCCAGATAAGGAAGACCTAACCTGGGCACCAGTATGGATCCGACTGTATGGACTCCCTGACGAATACTGGGACGAAGATTCACTCAGGAGAATTGGAAATGGCGTGGGAGAATACATCAGGACAGCTGAAGAAACCAAATCCCGCAGATTCATATCATATGCTCGCATATGTGTCTTCATAAGGTTGAATGAAGCGCTACCAGAGTCGATAACACTCTCCCACTGGGATGAGGAATGGACCCAGCCCTTGGACTATGAGCATGTGCCCTTCCGATGTAGACGATGCCATGCTCTTGGGCACTTATTCAGGGATTGTCCTCTAAATGTCCCAGATCTGTCTCAGAACCCCTCCGCTAAGCCCAATCAAGATGGGTTCACCAAAGTAACAAGCAGAAGGCGCTCGCACAGGAAAAATGCCAACGGGCAAAAGTCTCAGCAGAATAATCTCAAAGATCAGGCATCCAAGAACAGTTTTGAGATCCTCAATAACATTCCGGAAGACCGACCCCTGGAAAACCCCAGCAAAACCGATCTCCCATCCTCCTCAAGCCGCCCCCCCCCCTCCAGCCCCCCTCCCAACTCGAAACCCCCTATCATAATACCAACCATTCTATCCAGGAATCAGGAGGATCCGATGAATACCCCCAAGAATATGGAGATAGACGGGAAACAGAAGTCCGCTCAGACTTCAGAGCCTACACAGGAAGACACCAATGTCATAGAAATAATGGAGGAAGAAGCTGAAAATGTGGACCTTCACGGACTGGACATCAATGAGCTAGAGTTGGCATGCAGGAAAGAGGCGTTTGAATCCATCGCTGAAACTGACCTAGAAAAGTTGGAAATGGTCATCTCCAAAGTCTACCAACAACATGAGTTAGGGATTCAAGCGGGAAGCACCTGGGATGGTAGACTGCGTCCAAAAGATTTCAAAAAAAGAGGAAGGAAAACAGTTCTTCAAAGAACAATAGAGGTTGGCGAAGTCCTAGTGGATTCAGGCCACTATGCGAAGCTTACGAAATACTTCAGCCCCTCTCAACCCAGTTATCAATGAAGCTCATCTCTTGGAATCTTAGAGGCCTCAACGGCCCTGCAAAATATAGAATGCTCAAAAACATGATCAAGATGGAGAAACCGCACATATGCTTCTTTCAAGAAACCAAATGCAATAGTGCCACTCTGGGTCGAATACTCTCAAAGGCTTGGCCGGGCTGCCACTCAGTGGCTGTGGATGCGACTGGAGCTTCGGGAGGACTCGCCATAGCCTGGAACACTCAAGCCATAACACTCACTGATTTCCATGCAGCCCACCATCTCATTCAAGCTGCCTTTCACATTGTAGGCACAAAGGTTCATGGGAATCTATCCAATGTTTATTTCCCACAGGATGGAGGCAGTAAAAAAGTACTCCTTGACACCATCGAGGCCCTCAGCATCAACAGACAACACCCTCTCTGGATTGTGGCGGGGGATTTTAATATGATCACCAAAATAGAAGACAAAACAGGGGGTAGAACCAGATTGGAACCTGAAGTGGAACACTTCAAGGATTTCATCCAAAATGCCTCCCTTATTGACATGCCCTTCTGTAATGGAATCTACACATGGAGCAATCACAGAAAAGGGAAGCATCAGATTGCTTCCAAGCTGGACCGATTTCTGATATCGGACAACGCAGTGCACATCGGGGGCGATTTCAATGCGGAGATTCTGGCTCACTCAGGGTCGGATCACTGGCCAATAGCCCTGCAATGGCAACGACCAGGGAGCAGCACCAGGAAGCCATTTCGATTTGAAAGATTCTGGTTAACCCACCCGGCATTCAAGGACTTCGTCAAAACTATTTGGGCCTCCTTTGTTCCTCCAGAAGGCACCAAAATGTTCCAACTCCAACAGAAACTAAGGCACCTGAAGAGCCACCTCAAACAATGGAATAAGGAGACCTTTGGGAACATTTTCGAAGCCCAACAGCAACTCAATCAGGAGCTCAAACTACTCCACCAGACAGTCATCAATTCAGGGCATACAGAGGCAACCCTGGAAAAAGAAAAGCATATCTACAATCAACTTGAAGAAAGAAGAAAGCAAGAAGAAATTTACTGGAGACAGAAATCGAGGATTAGATGGCTTAAAGAAGGAGAGCGTAACACCAAATTCTTCCATAATACAACAGTGCAACGAAGAATGCACAACAAGATCTCATTCATCCAGAACCAGGAGGGAGGTAAAGAGGAGGAGCATGAGAAAATAGAGGAAACCCTCCTCAATCACTTCAAACAAGTCCACCAAGAACAATCATTGGATCGGAAGGCAGCTATCGAGAAAATCACAAACAACATACCCAGGATAATAACGGAGGAGAAAAACGATCTGCTCATGAGCCCGATTCTCAGCCAAGAAGTGGATGAAGCAATGGCGCAGCTTAAAGAAGGTAAGGCTCCTGGCCCTGATGGCTTTACCACTGATTTTTTTCATGCTTTCTGGGATATGATTAAGGTAGAGGTTTGGCAAATCGTAGAAGAATCTAGAGCCCTTCGCTGGATGCTGCCCTCTCTAAACTCTACCTTTATCACTCTCATTCCCAAAGAAGAGAACTCCACCACCCCTGACAAATTCAGGCCCATAGCTCTATGCAATGTTCTCTATAAAGTCATTACCAAAGTCATAGCCAACAGACTCAAGCCCCTTCTCCCTCAGATCATCTCACCTGAGCAATCAGGCTATGTGGAGGGTAGACAAATTATGGATGGTATAATACTCTCCCATGAGATCATTCACTCGCTCAAGCAATCCAAAAAAGCGGGCATGTTACTCAAGCTTGACTTATCCAAGGCATTCGACAAACTCAGTTGGGCCTATATTCAGAACATGCTGAGAGCCTTTGGCTTTTGTGCCACTTGGGTAAGATGGATAATGAGCCTCATTTCCTCCTCCCACTTCTCTATTCTTGTCAATGGGCTGCCCTCTAAACCCTTCAAGCCTTCCAGGGGCATCAGGCAAGGGGATCCCTTATCCCCCTTCTTATTTGTGATAATGGCGGAGGGCCTAGGACGGCACATCAAGCAAGCTAGGCAAGCCAACCAACTTCGGGGAATTTCAATCCACAACTCCCCTGCCTCCTCCCACCAGCAGTTCGTGGATGACACCATGCTGTATGGCTATCCCTCTGCTCAGGAAGCCTCATGTCTGAAATCTCTGCTCAACGACTTCTCAAAAGCCTCAGGAACCCAAATCAATAACACCAAATCCCAAATTTTCTTCTTCCACACCCCTCCCTCTGTCAAACGTGCTGTCTCTCGCATTCTGGGTTTTCAAAATGCCTCTCTCCCCTCCACTTACCTGGGAGCGCCTCTCACAGCCTCCTCCATAAAGCAACCAGCTTGGAGAAGACTCATTGAGAAACTGGAATTTAAACTGAACCTATGGACGCACCGCTCCCTCAATTTAGCAAGTAGAGCGGTGCTCCTTAAAGCCATCCTTCAAGCCATGCCCCTCTATTTGTTTTCCATCCTAGCCGCTCCAAAATGGGTCCTGAAAAGACTGAGAAATATGCAGCGCAATTTCCTTTGGGGAAGTTCAGCTACCAACCATAAATGGGCGCTTGTAAAATGGGACACCACATGCAGGCCCAAGCACAAAGGCGGAATTGGTCTCCGAGACCCTGAGCACAGCAATATCATCATGACCGCCAAAATCTGGTGGCAATGGTTAACAAACCCGGACAAACCATGGGCTAAAATCTGGATCGCCAAATACACCAACAATATGCCGCAAGCAGAGCTTATTAGATTCATGCCCACAAGCACAGGTTCACTCATTTGGAATGCGGCCAAGCAGCATCCCCAATTGATTCAGAAACACAGCTTCTGGGAAATAAGGAATGGTCAACATGCCAGATTTTGGTACGATGCATGGAACCAACTACCCAAACTATCCAATGTGCTACCGGCGGCCATTATTCCAGGTGGGCAAGAGCAGCAGCAAGCCAAAGTTCACCATTACTGGAATCCGGAAACGGAGAGAGGCTTCAGGAAATGGCTTTCTAGCAACCAAATATTCACCACCAACAGTACGCAGGAAGCAGCAGCCCTTGACACTGAATTGGCAAAAAGGAGAATCAGGCACAACAACAATGAAGACATTCTCAGATGGGGCTACCTTCCCAAGGGCTCTTACTCCACCTCTGAAGCCTACAATCTTTTAGAAGATCCCCCCATCAACCCGGATCCTCTCTGGTCTCGAATTTGGAGTTTCAAAATATGGCCCAAAATCACTCACTTTCTTTGGTTGGTGGGACACAAAAAGATTCTTACATGGGACAAATTGCAGAAACGCAACTTCCATGGACCCTCGGTTTGCCACAACTGCTTTCAGAATGAAGAAACCTTGCAGCATCTTCTGGACTCATGTCCGCTTGCTACTCAACTATGGGAGAAGGTAGAATTCAGAAGTCAAAGGCGCTGCAGAGAAATGGGAGGCATAATAAATACCATTCGGCAATGGCCAAAAAGCCCTTACAAAAGCGGTCTGCTTAACCACTTGTGGAACATAATTCCAGGTATTCTCCTATGGAATATTTGGAAGGAACGGAACAGGCGCATATTCAAAAACCTTAGCTTGAATAAGGAGGACATCTGGAACAGGATGCACGCCAACATCCAAGAAACCATGCTACTGAAGACTTGGACCCAACAAGATCTCCCCACTGAAGACAATGAGAAAAACATTTTATCAAACTGGGGACTGCAACTGCCACAAGAACCAACTACACAGCAAGCAGCAAATAGCCACGGCAAGGAGAAGGAAAGCTGGGAGGCCCCACCTATTCATTCATACAAGCTCAACTTTGATGGCGCATCTAAGGGCAATCCAGGACCTGCAGGATTTGGAGGAATCATCAGAGATCACCACGGAACTATGCAACAGATCTACTTTGGCAACTTAGGTTGGGACACCAACAATTCAGCAGAGCTGGAGGGCATGTGGCAAGGACTACTCACTGCAAGGAGACACAATCTTCAACCATTGATGGTGGAAGGGGACTCCCAAATTCTCATAAACATGGCCATTCGTATCCAGAATGGATCGCAGGCCAGGAAAATAGCCAATAGTTGGAGACTAGAGGCCAGACTCAACAGCATGGCGGAGGAAATTGGCAACTACAATGCCATATATTTTCATCACACCAAAAGAGAAGGTAATAAGGTGGCTGATCTTCTTGCCAACATGGGGGTTGACTCAGATCAGCCCTTCCTTGAGGGATACCTGAACATCATTCCAAACAATCAAAGAAAACAGGAATGTGAGAGTCTCATCCACAGGGACAATGAGACCCCGGATGCGGGTGGCGGAATGGAAGGGACGGGCACGCCACATGCCACGCATGGGCTGCCCCGTGTTAACACTACGGCCACCAGGGGAAGGCCGTCAACCATTATATGAATCCCCTGCTGCGTTATTGCAGTTAATGGCAAGGGCGTTAAGTAGATGGATCTGCAGAGGGCACTTAATGCGCGCCTGTTTCGAGGGCATAAGGCAGAGTTTATCAGGCACGATGGAGTGCGCAAGGAATTATTGTCTGAGAAATGTTGGAAGAGGGGAATTTACAGAGAGCCTAGGCGGTGGCAGTTTCTTTCACCTAGAGGCTTGGACTCCCGTGGCCATTGTCATTGCCATTGCCACTCTGGTTGCTGGTCAAGTAGACGGTGGCAATTGGCACAATTGCAGCGACAGCACTGGAATTGGTTCATTTTGCTACCAAGGGACGGGCTTCAGAGTGAAAATTGGGTACCAGAGAGAGATCTGGGAAGCAATTGGCTCTGTCTTCGATTCCAAGTTTACCTGCAAACACACAAGAGAAGATTCAGACTCACCATGGCTAAACTTCGACAACGACAGCCATGTAGGAGAGGTCCAGCAAGAGGTTCCTCCTCGCGAGCCCCTGCAGTGGATGAGCATCACCACTGCTGCTGCTGTTACTGCCATAGGAGAGCCAGAGCTACCCCGCTCCCCATCAGTCAATTCTTGGAGGTTGGGAGTGCTAATGAAGAAAAACCAGAGCTTCCCTCCTTTGGCTCAGTGGTTTTCACATTGCAAAGCTCTGAGAGCAACCCAGGGCTTAGTGCCCACATATCAGTCATGTTCACAAAAATTCTGGAAGGCAATGGGGAGAACACCCCTCAGAACTTGCCGGAGAAGCAACCGGAAGGCAAAGGCAAAGAAATTGACAGAGGAGAACAAGAAGCGGCGGAACAAAGCTCAGCTAGGGGGCCTCCAGCGTCTGATGCTGGAAGATTGGAAGAACAAGGCCCGCAAGACACCTTTCCTCCAGTGGGGCCACCCCCTCCAGGTGTTGACGAAGAGACATGGAGAAAGATGTGGGAGGGACGAGCAGAGGGTGATGGTTGGGCGTATGTGGTGGAGGACAAAAGCCTCGCTGAAGAAGCTGATGCCTATTTCGCGACCCTCCCTCCACCTTCAACTCATCTCCAGGATTAACGCAGCCGCGGGTACTTTTCTTTTGCTATTTCGTTTTGCTTGCTGGCAGTTGATGCTTGCATCTTCGCCGTATGTAATTTGGTCTCGTCTCTGGTCTGGTCTTAATTTCAATTGGTCCAAGTCGATAGGTGACATGAGCGCTTCTGTCTTGCTCACTTCTGTCTGGTCGTTGAGTCAGTCCCTTTTGGCAGTTCGCCCCTGTGTGGGCAAGAATGTGTTGGGTCTTCTCACTGCGGCTCCTCTGGGAGTCTGATGATTTCTAGAACTGTTTTGGCAAAATTGATCCGGTGCTGCCCCTGCGTGGGAGCTTTTAGTGTCGTGCAAGGTCTGAATGGTTTTGACTAGGCTACCCCTGCGAGGGAGCTTTCAGAATTTTGGTCAAGGTTCCCAGGGTGCTACTATAGGCCCTGGAAGACACGTCTTACAGTTTGTAATTTTTACTTGTACATATAATACATGACTTAGCTAGTTTTTACGGAGAAAAAAAAAATAAAGCAATGAAACATCTCACTAAATTTTTTGGAATTAAAATGAGATTAGAGCCCATCAACTCGAAGATGAGTTTCTTATGTTGGACCCCAATAATTTTTCTTCCATTGAATATTTTTTGTCCAAGTTCAAGACCCTTAAACTTCTCTTGGAAGGTGTTAAGGTTAAGAAAGAAGATGGTAGCCTTATCTACTCCATTCTTACTAAGTTGGGACTAGACTACTCTATGTTTGTTTCCACCTTCCATTCTTCTAGAGAAGCCTTTATTTCTCAAGGACAAGACTCCCCCTCTTTTGATGCCTTTTGTGATTCTTTAATAAGAGAACAAGAAAAACTCTTACATCTTGGTATTCTTAATCTTGGAAACTCTTCTAAGAAAGCCTTAGTCACCCAACAACAACCAAATTCAAAGAATCTTAAGAAGCAATATCCTAAAAAGAATGGTCCTAAACCAAACAAATTTCCTAAGAAATTTCAGTCTCAAAATGAAAGATCAATTCAACAAAATGATAAGGCAAATAAAAACAAAGAGAAGAAGACTGATAGACATTGCAACTTTTGTAATCGAAATGGTCACTTAGAATCCAAATTCTTTAAGAAGATGGAAGCCTTGGAAGCAACAACAAGGAAGCATAACATCGATTTGGAGCACTCTTCAACTTCAACTTCATCTACAGGAATAACACTTTCTGCATGTGGTTGTCAAGCATCTCGATCTGGTCATGCATTAAATGTATCTTCTTCTTATCATTCTCATGAGTGGATGATTGATTCTAGAGCTTCTTATCACATGGCCAAAAAAAAAGCCATTTTTTCTTCTTTAAATGTTTTTAACACCAAAAATATAAATGTTGGTGATGATAGATCTATTAGTGTTGTAGGGACTTGAACTGTTCATCTAGACAATGGTCAATTTGATGATGTATTATGTGTTCCAACCTTATCCTGTAACCTTTTATCTGTATATCAGATAACTCATTCAGGTGAAGTTAAAACAGTTGAATTTTCACCTCACGATGTTGTAATTAAGGACCTAAGAGATCCTAGATAGATTTTAGCTACTCGCAGTTCTGATGATTCTACAAGGTTGTATAATTTTAACAACTTTGGGTCATCAACTCTTCCCTCTGTATTTGTTGCTCATAATGATGAAGTGAGAAAACTTTGGCATGATTGATTTGGTCAATTAAACTATCGCTCCCTTCAAAATCTACATAAAGAAAATATGGTGACAAGTCTTCCTATGGTATCTTGTAGAGATGGTGTTTGTTCCCAATGTGTACACGGAAAACATCATCGGGATAGTTTTGAAAAATGTGCCTCTTGGCACACCTCAGCCCCCTTTATAGCTTGTGCATAGTGATTTATGTGGTCCACTTGCAGTTGTTTCATTCTCTAGCTACAAGTATTTCTTAACTTTCATTGATGATTTCTCCATATGCACTTGGGTATACTTCTTAAAACTCAAGAGTGAAGTATTTAACATGTTCTTGGCCTTTAAGACCTTTGTTGAGAAACAGTTTGGACATCAAATTCTTAATATAAGATCTGATAATGGTGAAGAATATGTTAATAGCAAATTAATCAACTTTTGCACTGAGAATGGAATTCAAATGCAATATATTGTTCCATATACTCCACAACAAAATGGTGTAGCTAAACGGAACAATCACACTTTAAAAGAAATGGCTAATTGTATGCTTCAATCTAAAGGACTTAGTCTTAATTTTTTGGGCAGAAGAAATTAATTGTGAAAATCACATAGTAAATTACACTCCTAATAAGGTTTTAAACAATATCACTCCATAAGAAGCATGGAGCTCAATTAAATCATATGTAAGTCACTTTCATGTTTTTGGAAGTGAAGCACGGGCCCATATTCTCGATGAGAAACATAATGCCTTAGAACCTAAGAGTGAAAAATGTATTTTTGTTGGATATTCTGAAGATGTCAAAGGATATAGACTTATTCCACTTAAGTCCAAAAATGTTATCATTAGAAGAAATGTAAATTTTGTTGAAAATATATCGGCCTACGAGCCTAGCTCGGCGGATGTGCCACCTCTCTCTATCCATTATACTTTTGAAAATATTTCTTCTTCATATTATGCTAGTGAGGATTACAATCCTCCTCCACCTTCTCAGGATCCTCCTTCAGTTCGTTAGCTTCCAAAATGGGTCCGTGCTACTACGAATGTAGCAGACACTCTTGCAGGTGACCGTACATATCAGCAATGTACATGTTCTCAGTTTGATAGAGCCTCTTCATTACTAGCTCAAGCTTCAACGAATTATTATCCAGATTGGGATGCAACTATGAATGAAGAATATCATTCATTATTGGAAAATGATACATGGGATCTTGTTCCTCTTCCAAAGGACAAAAAATTGTTAGGTGAAAATGGGTTTAGAGAACCAAGTTTGGACCAGATGGAAAAGTTGATAAACATAAAGCTCGTCTTGTTGCTAAGGGTTTTTCACAAGTTGAAGGCATTGACTATACTGAAACCTTCTCCCGTGTTGCCAAAATGAACTCTATCCACCTTGTTCTTTCCCTTGCTTCCTCTTTCAAGTGGGAAGTCCATCATATGGATGTTAAATATGCCTTCTTGCATGGGGACTTGCATGAAGAAATCTATATGGAACAACCTCCTGGATTTATACAAAAAGACTCCAGCCTTGTATGTCGACTTAAGAAATCCCTTTATGGTCTCAAGTAAGCCCCTCCGGCTTGGTATGCCAAAATGGATAGCTTTCTTTTAGATACTGGCTTTTCTAGGTGTCATTCTGATAATATTGTCTACACCAAAAAAGTGGGTGAGTCTCTTATCATTCTTTTTCTTTATGTTGATGATCTTATCCTTACTGGTAGTGATCCCAACCTTATAAACCATATGACTTCCAGACTTAAAAATCTGTTTGAAATGACAGACTTAGGACACTTGCATTATTTTCTTGGTCTTCAAGTCTTGCAATCCAAGGAAGTAATTTCCCTTTCCCTGTCCAAGTATGCTTGTGATCTTCTATGCCACTTTCACATGGAAGACTGTAAGCCATCTCCTTCTCCCTTTCAATCTGGAGTCAAACTTTCAATCACTTGTACTTCCCCTAAAGTTGATGCTACCTTATGTCGTCAACTTGTAGGGAACCTTTTGTATCTGACCCATACCCATCCCGACCTTTCCTCTGTTGTTCGCCTTATTTCTCAGTTTATGAAAAACCCACATGAAAGTCATTGGAAAATAGCTAAAAGAATACTTCGTTATGTTCGAGGTACAATTCAATTTGGGATTCATTATAGTGTAGAAGCATCTCCTATAATGGTTGGTTTCACTGATTCCGATTGGGTTGGTGACCCTGATGATTGGAAGTCTACTGCAAGTTATGTGTTCACCCTTGATTTTGGACCTATCACATGGTCTTGTAAGAAACAAAATGTCATTTCCCTTTCTTCAGCAGAACCAGAGTATTGTGGCACCATAGAAGCTAGTAAGGAATCCTTGTGGCTTCGTCAAACCTTGTCAGAGTTTGGCTTTCAGCAGCAACATCCGACTACACTTTGGTGCGATAATCAAAGTTCCATTCAACTATGCAAAGATCGAGTCCAACATTAGCACAACAAACACATTGAACTACACTTGCACTTCATCAGAAAGCTCATTCATGATCATGTTCTTGAAGTGCAATATTGTTCAAAAGATGATCAAGTTACAGACATCTTTACAAAGGCTCTCACAGAGGTGAAGTTTACTAAACTTTGGTTTATGGTTGGTGTTGAAAATAGCAACAAGAAATGCTAAAAATAGCATTCAGAATATTCCAATTTTGATTTCTTCTTGAATTAGAATTGTGAATTAGAATTCGAATTTAGTCTCACCAGCTGCTTGAAAAATAATTCATTAATTCATTATGGATTAATTAGCTAGAGAAATTCAAACATGAAGTCTTTGTGAAGACATGCAATAGTTATCCTTTGATTGAGGAAGTTATCCCTTAATTAAGGAGATAAGGATGAGTTGTATTTGAGTTGTAATTAGTTAGCTTAGTTAACTGAGTTAAGTCCAATTAAATTAGTTCCAAACAGTTGGAGGAACTAATTGTGAGTTTAGTCAATTAATGCATGCATGCATGTAACTATTGTTCTCTAGAAAACTAAATATTCTCTCATGAATATCTCATGCATGTCAGTTCAAACAAAGGCCCAGTTGAGATTAAAGACAGGGACAGAGTACTATCAGTTGGAGGAATTTTCCTATAAAGGAAACTCATCCATGCAGAAGGAATTCATTCCTTCAGGATTGCACAGCTCAGACAGTGTGTTGGAGTAGTGTGTGAGAGTAGTGTCACACAAGGTTACAGTAGGAGCACCCAGGGAAAACTGCGCAAGGAAATAGGAGGCTTGGAGGATAGAGGGAAAGGCATATGAGTTGTCTGTTCTGTCTATGAGCAGTGAGGGATTATACTGAGAACTAGATAGCTATGTGAGAGCTAAAGCTATGTGTAATCTCTGAGATATTTCCATTATATGATAATACAAATAGTGGGGTTTTTAACTAAGGCCTTCCCCAGAGTATTCTTCTGTGTTTCATGTGTGATTGGATCTGCTTCTCAGTTATATGCGTTCTATTTGATCTTGCTCAAATCTATTAAGCTTCTACAAGTTTGATTGTGGAAGTAGATTAAGTATTTTGCTTTAGTATATTGCATAATAAAATTAATCTACAGTGAGAATTTCTACATGGTATCAGAGCAAAGGTGATCAGAGCTGTGAACAACATATTGAGAAGGAAGAAGTTCAAAGTTTAAAGTTCTTGATTGCAGGTCTAAAATCGATTTCTTATCACATCTCAAAGTTCACAAATGGCGTTCAATGGCTTGAGACTTGAGTATGCCTTGGATGGAAGCTCGAATTACATAGCATGGAAGGATCACATGGAAGTGGTATTAGAAGACAATGGTTTGAAGGACTTCATTGATCAAGAAGTCCCCACGCCAGCAACAACTAATGCCCAATAATTGGCGGAATGGAAGAAATGTGTGGTGAGAGAGAGGAGGATTCTTCTAGAGCGAGTTCGAGACGATATTGTCTCGAGTCTCCATGGTAAGGAGACTCCGTATTCAATGTGGAAGACATTGAAGGACCTACATCAGAATAGTAGTGACTATTGAGCCCTGAAATTACATCTCTTCTACATGCTTTCCTAAACCTTTTTCCCTCACCAGTGCCTTATAAGCTATCAAATATCATTACATATTAATTCTGAGAGTGCATTTAAGTGGTTTTCTAACTATATTTTTGTGTTTTCTATTTGACTTAGATTTTTCTCATCAGCTGCGGAATGCAGCCACTTTCCGCAGCTGACTCGACTTTCTGCAGTTGTTTTTGTTGATCTCTAGGTTACAGGTGTCATCAAGCAAAATGAGGCACGTGGGAAGTTTAGGAATGATCTGGACATGGATCGGGTCCTATTGGTTCAGCTAAAGTCGTAGAGGAAAGCCTTGGTCAAACAATACTCAAACGAGGAGTTCTAAGGCAAACAGGTCTCTGTTTTCAACACGTGAAGGGTCTGAGACCGTTCCTAGATCCATGGATTCATTTTGACAGCTGTAGACTGCCTCCGCATCACAAATCCAACAGCCACCTTTTGATAGATTGAATGATCTTGGAAACCATCATGCTAAGCTCACGGATGTTGTCTTTTTACGTGTCCTCTGCTGAAAGTGTTTCATAGGAAAACAATCATGTAATTTCCTTTATAAATAACGCATTTGAAAATGCATAGAACTAGTTAGTTTTTGACGTAATATTGTTGTTAGTTCATTTACTACGCTATGACATTGGTCCTGCTATTGTAACGAGATGATCCTTCCTCTGTTTCGTAATATAACAAGACTCTGTTTTATATGACTGTGTGAGCGTTATTTCGGACTGACAGCGTGTTGACCAAGGCCGTGCAGAGGGCCCCTGCTGGTTGAGGTTTTGTTTCTTTATTTTTGTAAAGTGTTTATGTGTTGTTGTCTTATTCCCATTATAGATATTTCATAGTTTGTTAACCTGTGAATATTTCATATTTAAGTTATGATGTTAATGCTTCATTCATGTACATGATTTTCCAAGAATTGTATATTTTTGCTAACACTGATCATTGTGTTTCAGGATAGGCTAGGCCCAAGCATTTTCATACAATTTTTGCAATAACTAGTGACATGAGATTGGCCTCTCTGCTGACTTTGTTTTTCTTAGCTTTTCAATTTCAGTTATGCCTTGATTTCAGTCTTATTCATTTTCTTTTTTAGTTAATTTAGATATCAAATTCTTCATGTCATTGATGTTATCTCCAGAGCCATAGCTTAACCCCGAAAAGACTACTTGGCGAGCTATCCGATTATGAATGAAGTGATTTGATTTTACTTTTATTTTTCTGCAATTGGATATCAAGTTCTTCATGTTATTGATGTTATCTCTAGAGCCATAGATTAACCCTGAAAAGACTACTTGGCGAGCTATCAGACTATAAGTGAAGTGACTTGATTTTATTCTCATTTGCAAGTAAGTAATTTAGATATCAATTCCTCATGTTATTGACATTATCTCCAGAGCCATAGCTTAACCCCGAAAAGACTACCTGGCGAGCTATCGGACTATAAGTGAAGTGAATTGGTTTTACTTTTATTAGTTTGCAGTTTTTGATTTATTTGAGTGAAATAGCTTAACTTTTATTTCTATATTTAGATAAGCAGCAGAGATAGTGATTTCATGATCAGTAGTTCATCATTTGTTTAATTTGAATAGCAGCACATTTCCGTTCTTGTCCAAGTATTAATTCTACCATTAGTATGTTTTGAGATCCTCTGAAGTGTTTATCTCTAGAAGTTATCATAAAGGACATAATTTCCTTAAAATCTATATCCATACTTGCCTTCTAAAGTATTCTCAAAACTTAGGAATAGGATTTCCATTCAAATTAGGAGATAAACGAAGATAAAACCACCAAAACAAAATAAAAATTGAAAACAATAAAAAGTAAGAAAGAGGTTGTCTTGCACGTATAGTGCGCCACACTTCATAAGTTTACGACTCCTAGATTGATAATTAATGTAGCAATTTAGGAGGACATACTAAATTGACTAAACGTTTTGGCGCCATTGCTGGGGAAGTGTAACTAGGTAGCCGATTTCTTACATAAAAAAGAAAAAGAAGGGAAAAATGGATAACTTCTTGAAGTATGCTCTCCTCTTGCACCTAGTGTGATCTGGAGGATCAGAAAAGGGAGTTATTAGTTCAATAATTTCTTGATTATGCTCTCTTCTTGCACCTAGTGTGATCTGGAAGATCAGAAAGAGAATTATTAGCCCAACTTGAAAAAAAAAAATGACATGCATAGAGCAAGAGATTCTAGGGGAAGGTTTATAGCTAGGGTCAAGAGTTCGATTTTCACAACTACAACTACTTCAAGACATAAAAAAGATAGACCTCCATCTACTCCAAGCCTTAGGATTCCTAGAATTCAAGGAGAAGTAGCCAAATTAGAATATTCTCCCACACTATCTACTAAATCTGATCTAGGAGAAGAACCTTTCTTCACTTCTATAGGGGAACATATTGTAATCAAAGAATTAGAATCACCTGAAGAAGAGGAAAAGGGAGAAACTCTCTCTTGTCCACCATTAATAGAAGAACCAGAAGACTCTGAGAAAACTATCATGATGGAGGAAGTAGTATATGGATTTGGAGGAGGGGGTAGAGGTATAGGAAGAGGAAATAATGGAGGAAACACT
Source organism: Pinus tabuliformis (assembly GCA_031772625.1). NCBI lineage: Eukaryota > Viridiplantae > Streptophyta > Pinopsida > Pinales > Pinaceae > Pinus > Pinus tabuliformis. The sequence goes on from CM062817.1 coordinate 1,819,064,778, forward strand.
GGAGGAGGTAGAGGTAATAATGGGGGAAATATGGAAGGTGATAACTCATTTGGATTTGTTATAGCCGATGAGGAAACTCATACAACAATGAAAAACATTTCACCATCTGTCCTCCCAAACGTTTATGGGTTACGAAGTGAGGATCCTGAAACATTTCTATTTGAGTTTGAAGTCTTGTGCTAAACCTATGACTATATGGAAGACTCTAAAAAAACTCAAACTATTTCCTTCAACATTGAAGGGAGCTGCTTTGAAATGGTTCATGGGATTAGTCACTCAATCTATTAGGACTTGGAATGATATGAAACAAACATTTTTGGATAGATACTTGGACTATTGTATGCCCACTAATCATAAGGATGAGGTATTCATGATGGTGCAGAAAGAAGATGAAAACTCGGAGGATTTACTAGAAATATTTCAATACAACTTAAAGAGAGTGAAAATGAGTAATTTAGATGAGGAAACCTTGAAAGCCCTTCTATTGAAATCCATTAGAGATGAATGGACAAATATTTTAAACATGATGGGGAAGGGAGACATTTCTCAACTTCCACTTCGTGACATAGTAGAACTATGTGTCCATCTCTCAAGGGGGAAATTTAAAACGGGAAAAGGGCCTAGAGATCCTTCTCTTATTAGAGAAAACAAATCTGCAACTCGATCGGTAAGTAGGGCAGAGATTGGCAATATGCTTGATGAGTTCAAAACTAATATTTTAGCGAGCCTTAGCGAACAACTAAACACCCTTAAAATACAAAACAATTAGAAAGCAAGAGCTGATGCTTTGGCCATCTTTTGTCCAAAATGTAGAAAGAAACATGCTCTAAGGGAATGCCCCTTGGATGCAAAAGTTGTAGAAACATGTATGATTTGCTCAGGAAGTCATGAGACCAAGGATTGTCCTTCAGTGCCTGGGCTTAAAGCTGTCTTTCAGGAAGATCCAAATTCAGTAGAATTCCTTTGTTTTGTTTCAAGAAGACCTTGGCAGGGGCAACAAAATCAAGGATTTAACAATCCTATGAACTTTCAGCTCTCGCCCAATTGGAATTCTTGGAAACAACCTTGGCCCCAACCTCAAAATTCATATCAATCATGGGCACAAGGGATGCAAAATCCTTATGGGAGATTTGCTCAATTTTATCAATATCCTCTATCTTTTCAAAATCAACAAAATCCACAACTTCCAAATCAAAACCCACAACTTTCATTGCCATTTCCACAACAACAACCTTCTCAACAAAATCCAAACTCTCAACTCTTGCTTCCATTTCAACAAAATACAAATCAACTACTAGCTCAGCCATTGCCAAATCCCAACAATGAAAATCCTCAGAATGGTTACATGGTAGAAGGACAAAAATTTCCTACCTATATGATTGTTCCTCTTAATGATGTTCAACTCAGATCTGGTAGAGTTTTAGAAAAACCTTTTATAGATGTTCAAGAGCAAGGTACCTCTAAGGAGGATTATCTTAAAGTCAATAAAGGTTTTGAGAAATCATCTCTTCAAAACCCAATCATTCAAAAAGAAAAATAAAAAGAGTCAACCACCACAAATCCTATAGTTTATCAACCTACATCTTCATCCACACCTCCTTCCCCTAAAAGATTACAAATTGACAAAGGGTGGAAAAACAAATCTTGTTGCCCGACTGTGATTTTCTAGATGAATTAAAGAATGTCTGTATCTAGATTCCCTTGCTACAAGCCATTAGAGAGATTCCTATTCTAGAAAAAACAATAAAGGAGTTGAGTCTCAAAACATCAGGAAGGAAACCAAGAGATACAAGAAGAATCCACCTGGTAGGAAAAATTGCAGATATCATGATGGGAAAAATTACCATGCAGAAATATGTGGATCCAAGTAGTCCAATTGTCAAGACACATATAAATGGGATAGAAATTCCAAATACTTTGATTGACTTAGGGGCGGCTATAAACATTATGAGTAGACAGACTAGGGAACAGCTTAAACTTCCTAACCTTCTTTTTACACCCACCTTATTGCAACTTGCAGATAGATCAATAATCAAACCAGATGGTGTACTAGAATATATTTCAGTCTCCTTAGATTCTTGGGAATATCTAGTAGATTTCATGATTTTGACTCCGAAGAGTAATTTAGGAGGGCACCCACTCATTTTAGGAAGACTTTGGCTAGCCACAGCTGATGCTTTCATTAGTTGTAAATCTGGGGATATGTACATTTCTGATGGTAGTTCGACAAAGAAATTCAATTTGTATCTTCCAACAAAAGCAATTACAGAAGTAGGAGACAATGAATGGGTCAATGATGAAGATATTATACAACTTGTATTTACTATCTCTGAAATTATTGAAGATAGTCAAATTTTGAACGCATTAGAAAATTTTGAAACATCTTCATAATATGACCACACACAATTTCAGTTAGATTCTGATATTGAATATTTATTGTCAAGACAAATGTCTCTTTACTCTATGGAAGGGTTTGGTAGTTCTACCATTGAGATTTTTCCAGGCAAAACACTGAATATCAATTTTTTTTTGGAAAAGTCACAATAGGAAGAACTAACCAAAATCTTGCAAAAACATTCTACTGCATTTGCATGGGAATATACTGATATGAAAGGTATTGACCCTAAGACTTGCATCCATCATATCTATATTGAGGAAAACAGTAGACCAATCAGACAACCTCAGAGAAGGATGAATCCAAATCTTAGGGAGATAGTGAAAGAAGAGCTCCAAAAACTACTCAATGTAAACTTCATTTACCCAATTTCCGATAGCCAATGGGTTTCTCCTTTGGTTATAGTACCTAAAAAGAATGGTAAATGGAGGGTATGCATTGATTACAGGGAATTGAATAAAGCAACTTTGAAGGATCACTTTCCTTTGCCCTTTATCGATCAAGTATTAGATACATTAGCAAGCAAAAAGTACTTTTCATTTTTGGATGGTTTTAGTGGTTATCATCAAATTCAGGTAGCACTTGAAGATCAGGATAAGACCACATTTACCTGTCCATAGGGAACTTTTGCTTATCGAGTGCTTCCTTTTGGATTATGTAATGCACCCACAACATTCCAAAGAGTAGTACTAGGAATTTTTTCTGATCTAATCCATGATTGTGTAGAGGTATATATGGATGATTTTATAGTTTATGGGGATTCGTTTGAAGAGGCATTAGAAAATTTGGAAAAATTCCTTATAAGATGTAAAGAAACAAACCTTTCATTAAGCCATGAAAAATGCTTTATGATGTTTACTGAAGGGATTGTTTTAGGACATCATATTTCAGGGGATGGGATTAAAGTTGATAGATCAAAAGTTGAAGTCATCTCCAAGTTACCTATTCGAAATTGTCAAAAAGGTGTTAGAAGTTTTCTGGGATTTACTAGATATTATAGAAGATTTATAGAAAACTTCACCAAAATAGTATCTCCACTCTTCAAACTGCTTACAAAAGACTGTGAATTCAAATGGGGTCCTGATTGCCAATTAGCATTTGAAACTTTGAAAACAAGAATATCTGAAGTGCCTATCTTGAGAGGACCAAATTGGAAACTCCCTTTCCATATTTCTACAAATGCTTCAGATACAGCTCTAGGGGTTGTATTGGGACAAAAAGCTTTAGTTCATTATGCCATTTACTATACCAGTAAAAATTTAACTCCCACTGAGTTGAACTATACTGTGACTAAAAAAGAGTTCTTAGCTGTTGTTCATGCAATCAATAAGTTTAGACATTATATAATAGGCTATGAAACTTTTATTCATACCGATCATTCTGCAATTATATATCTAATGAACAAACCCATTACTAATGGCAAAGTTACAAGGTGGCTCATACTTTTACAGGAATTCAATATTACTGTGTTAGATAGACCAGGGAAACAAAATACGATAGCTAATTTCTTGTCTAGGATTCAGAATACTAAAGAAGATTCTCTTGTAGAGGACAAGTTTCCTGATGAATATTTATTTACAGTAACTACTAGGACTCCTTGGTATGCAGATATAGCTAACTATTTGGTTACAGGGAAACTACTTCCACATTTATTTCCTGGTGAAAGAAGAAAGATTATTCAGGAGAGTTCAAAATATTCATGGATTTCTAACGAATTGTTTAAAACAAGGACGAATTTTGTGATCAGAAGATGCGTTAGGGAAGATGAAACACCTGATATTCTCAAAGCATGTCATGATGAACCATGCGACGGACACTTTGCTAACAAAAGGACAACCTATAAAATCCTCTCTTTAGGATATTATTGCCCATCCCTCTTCAAAGATGCAAAACAATATGTCAAAAGGTGTGACAGCTGCTAAAGAGTAGGGAAACCTACCCTCTCAAATGAAATTCCATTACAACCACAGGTACTCATCGAACCCTTTGAAAAATGGGCTTTAGACTTCATTGGACCTATTAACCCACCATCTAAACGAAGAAAGTATATATTGGTATGTACTGATTATGTCACTAAATGGGTAGAAGCCAAAGCATTATTTTATGTTACTGAGCATTCAGTGGTTAGTTTTCTTTATGAGGATATTTTTACTCGCTTTGGTGTTCCAAGAGAAATTGTGACAGATCAAGGAGGTCAATTCACATCCAAACTGGTGGAGAAGCTGATGGAAGAGTACAAGGTCAAGCACAGAAAATCTACTCCTTACCATCCATAAGCAAATGGTCAAGTGGAATCTACAAACAAAGCTATTGAAGGCATCATTACCAAGACTATTCATCTACACAGAAGAGATTGGGCAGAAAGGCTTCCCGAAGCCTTATGGGCATACAAAACTACATGGAGGAATACAACAGGACATTATCCCTATGAGCTTGTTTATGGGAAAGAACTCCTACTCCCCATTGAGTTCCAAGTTAAAACTTTCAAGATGGCAGTTCAAATAGGAATGGATTTATCAGAAGCCCAAAAGCATAGAATGGAGCAGTTGAATGAACTAGATGAGATCAGACAAGAAGCAATCCTAAGAACTTATCTAGTTCAATATAAAAAAGCTAAGTGGCATGACAAATACATCAAGGATATTGGGCATTGCTATTTGATTCCAAGTTCAAAGATTTTAAAGGTAAATTTTAGACTCATTGTCTTGGGCCATATGAGATTGACAAAGTCTTTAGCAATGGAATGGTAAGAATCAAAACCATTGATGAATATCAAACTCCTATTATTGTGAATGGTCACAGATTAAAGATCTATCATAAGCCACTCTCAAAGGAGGAATTTTTCAAAATCTTTCAAGGTAATTCTGCAATAAGGCTGGTAAAGAAGAATCCTTCTTTTCCACCAGCCTAGTCCTTGTTCTTTTCTGTTTTATAAAAAAAAATAAAAATAATAAATAAAAATAAAAATTGTATAAGCCTGAAATCCAATCACTAATTGATATTCTTATACAGAAAACACAGGGCGAAAATCAGAAACTTCTAACGCCCTATATTTTCCAAAAAAATCCCTCCCATTTCATTTATAGTTTCATGACAATTCACTTCATTTCATTCCATTTTATCATCACATTCCGCCAATAAAAACCCTTTCATGACCAATTTTCATTCACTCAGTCATCATTCATTTCCATCCATCTCCATTCAGTCATATGTTCACTGTGTCAGTTTCCACAGCTGAATCTTGTTTCCGCAGCTAAAAACTGATTCCGCAGCTGATTGTTGATTCTGCAGCTAACACTCTGTTATTCAGCACTGACAGTCAGATGTTAGCCAAATAATGATGAGAACCAAATGCAGGTATGACAAAGGAAAATATTTTGAAGATATAAAGCACCCAAAAGCACCAACAGGAAGCAGCCAATCAAAGGTCAGTGGATGGAAGTGGTAAGATTCTAAGGTATGAGCAAAATTCATTTCAAATAGCATTTTAAAGCACATTCTATATAGTTATGAAACCACTGGCTCCATTATGTGTAATGATTCACCTTGATAGATTTCATAACCGCTCCATGGCCTTTACATAATTGCACCATGAACTTTGCGTTAATTTTTAATGACCTCATGATCCGCCTCCGCATCTAACTTGTGTTTAATTGTACTTTGACAATCCACCTATTGAACCGGGTAATTATGAGGACGTAATCTATTTGATCATGGCTCTTTCCTGCTGCACAAATTCCGCAGCCATTTTGTGAGCATGCTAACGTCTATTCCGCAGCCTTCTAATTCAAAGTTCTGCTAAGCTCACTCTATTTCCATACTATCCCATTGAAGTTGCATTTGTTATTTCTGCCCTGTTCACATAAGCCTCCGCTCCGTGAACTCATTTTCACTACCTGTTCTCTGTTCTTCCATCAACCATTTCACCTCCGTCAGTCCATTACTCACAGTCCATCACTCACAGACATATTTTTAAGGTAGAGGAAGGAATGGGCCTTCTGGTACGAACAGAGCCGGATGGGCCTAACTTCATGGAGGGTTATCCACAATTGAAAAGTGTATTAAGGAAGGCACGGTGGCTGCAGTTCATCCAGAAATTCAGAGGTCACAATAAAGAAGTTACGAAGACATTTGCAAGGTCTTTTAATGGCATGGAAGTTGAGGTTGGAGATCTTAAATTCTCAGTCACAGAGGCATCTATCGCAGCAGCAATGGAACTCCCACAGGAAGGGGAACAGTGGTTCAAAAACAAAAACTTTGATGAGAAGGCCTGGAGGATTATTTTGCGTAACCCAGGTATGGATATAACTGTCTTCAAACGTGGAATCCCTGTTTCTGCTCTAGAGGAAAAGTGGACTAGTTTATTATTGATAATCCAGAAGTTTATTACATGTGAAGGATGGTTTGGGTCCATGTACATGTACCACACCCAGCTGCTAATGAATTTTCTAGAAAATCAAACCATCAATTTGCCTTATTTTCTGTTGAATAGCCTGAAAAAGATGTCCACAACTGTACAAAAGAACCTGGATGACGTAGAGCCCCACCTTTACCATCACGGCCTTGTCAAAATTTTGATTGAAAAACAGTTGAAGGAAAGAAAAGATACTTGGGAATAGTTTTTGATTAGAAACTTCTTTCAGGACCCACCTGAAACACCTGAAAGTAGCTCAGCAAAGAAAAGTAGGAGAAAGAAAACAAGTATGAACATTCAGGACACTCCTACTAACATAGCTAAAGACACTAGTAAGGAAGAGAAGCTGTCTGAAAGTAGGAAGGAAAGAACTGAGGGTAGGAAGCAAGGGAGACTAAAGGAGAAAAGAAATATTGAGGCTGCCTATCAAACCCCAGAACCTTCCTCAGGAGAAGATCAAATACTCTCTGAAAGACTAATCTACCTTAGGGAACAATCAGCTGCAGCAAAGAGGAAAGGGAAAGAAAAACAAAGTGTGGAGAAAGGAGACCCCAGCTCACAGAATCTAAGGAGGAGCTCCAGACTTAAAGGAAAACTGAAGAAAGTACAAACTAAAGGGGCCCACTTCATTGACTTAGGAGAGGAAACAACAGAACAGTCTCCAGCAATCTCTCCTGGCCGTAGCCCACAACATTCTCAACCAAATATTGAGATCAGTCCTCCAGATATTGAGATCAGTCCTTTTCAACCGGATTTTGGGGTCAGCCCAAGAAAGACTACACCTGAGATAGATCCAAACCAGCAAGAAATGTATGATTTTATTGAGTCATTGGAGAATACTGCCACAGATCCAGGCACTTCATCTACCCAGCCTAATACAGCATAGGAAGCTCTAATCCAATCACTAAAACATGAAGTTTTTGAACTGGAAGTCCTGAATAGAGACATCAAAAGAGAAAATGAAACATTGAAATAATAGAGCAGGTTGGATAAAATTATTCACGACAACACCATGTTGCATCTTGGGCTGTGGTAGAAGAAAAATAGGAAATTGAAGAAAAACAACAGGAGGTTGAGCAGAGATCTTATCAACCTCAAATTCAGGTGCCTAATGAGAAAGCCTAGGATGATAGTGGTACTAAGAAAGAAGAAAAGAAGGCTGGATGTGTTAGCAGAGGTCTCAGAACACATGAATTGAAGGGAGGATGGTCACAGTTTTGGTTGCATGGGGACATGCAACACCTTCACAGTGGGCGTATGTTGAGCCCTGAAACTACATCTCTTCTACATGCTTTCCTAAACATTTTTCCCTCACCAGTGCCTTATAAGCTATCAAAGATCATTACATATTAATTTTGAGAGTGCATTTAAGTGGTTTTCTAACTATATTTTTGTGTTTGCTATTGGACTTAGATTTTGATCATCAGCTGCGGAATGCAGCCACTTTCCGCAGCTGACTCGACTTTCCGCAAATGTTTTTTTTATCTCTAAGTTACAGGTGTCATCAAGCAAAACGAGGCACGTGGGTAGTTTATGAATGATCTGGACATGGATCAGGTCCTATTGGTCTCTACGGCAAACAGGTCTCTGTTTTCAACACGTGAAGGGTCCGATACCATTCCTAGATCCATGGATTCATTTTGACAGCTGTAGACTGCCTCCACAACGCAAATCCAACAACCACCTTTTGATAGATTGAATGATCTTGGCAACCATCATGCTAAGCTCACGGATGTTGTCTTTTTACGTGTCCTCTGCTGAAGGTGTTTCATAGGAAAATAGTTATGTAATTTCCTTTATAAATAATGTGTTTTCAAATGCATAGAGCTGGTTAGTTTTTTATGTAATCTTACTGTTAGTTCATGTACTGCACTGTGACATTGGTCCTGCTGTTGTAACGAGAGGATCCTTCCTCTATTTTGAAATATAACAAGACTTTGTTTTATATGACTGTGTGAGCGTTATTTCAGACTAACAGCGTGTTGACCAAGGCTGTGCAGAGGGCCCCTGCCGGCTGAGGTTTTGTTTCTTTATTTCTGTAAAATGTTTATGCGTTGTTGTCTTATTCCCATTATAGATATTTCATAGTTTGTTCACCTGTGAATATTTCATATTTAAGTTATGATGTTAATGCTTCATTCCTGTACTTCATTTTCCAAGCATTGTATATTTTTGCTAACACTAATCAGTGTATTTCAGGATAGGCTAGGCCCAGGCATTTTCATACAATTTTTGCAATAACTAGTGACATGAGATTGGCCTCTCTGCTGACTTTGTTTTTCTTAGCTTTTCAATTTCAGTTATGCCTTGATTTCAGTCTTATTCACTTGCTTTGTTAGTTAGTTTAGATATCAAATTCTTCATGTCATTGACATTATCTCCAGAGCCATAGCTTAACCCCAAAAAGACTACTTGGTGAGCTATCAGATTATGAGTGAAGTGATTTGATTTTACTTTTATTTTTCTGCAATTAGATATCAGGTTCTTCATGTTATTGACATTATCTCAAGAGCCATAGCTTAACCCCGAAAAGACTACTTGGCGAGCTATTGGACTATAAGTGAAGTGACTTGATTTTATTCTTATTTGCAAGTAGGTAATTTAGATATCAATTCCTCATGTTATTGACATTATCTCCAGAGCCATAGCTTAACCCCAAAAAGACTACTTGGCGAGCTATCAGACTATAAGTGAAGTGAATTGGTTTTACTTTTATTAGTTTATAGTATTTGATTTATTTGAGTGCAATAGCTTAAATTTTATTTATGTATTTAGATAAGCAATAGAGATAGTGATTTCATGATCAGTAGTTAATCATTTGTTTGATTTGAATAACAACACATTTCCATTCTTGTCCAATTATTAATTCCACCGTTAGTATGTTTTCAGATCCTCTAAAGTGTTTAGCTCTGGAAGTTATCATAAAGGAAATAATTGCCTTAAAATCTATATCCATACTTGCCTTCTAAAGTATTCTCAAAACTCAGGAATAGGATTTCCATTCACATTAGGAGATAAATGAAGATAAAACCCCTAAAACAAAATAAAAATTGAAAACAATAAAAAGTAAGAAAGTGGTTGTCTTGCACATATAGTGTGCCACACTTCATCAATTTATGACTCTCGGATTGATAATTAATGTAGCAATTTAGGACATACTAAATTGACTAAACAGTGACCAGAGGAAGCTGGCGCTCAAGGATAAGCTTCAGAAAATCAAAATGGAAAAGGGCAATAGTATTTCTACATATTTGAACAACCTCACCACCTGCAGGGATGAGCTTGGTAGTGTAGGAATCATGACAGCCGATAATGATATGGTGAGCCTTTCTCTTCATAGTCTTCCAAAGAGCTGGAATAGCTACCAGGACTCTGTGAATGGAAGGGAGAAACTACCAGATTGGGAATGACTGTGGTCGGATCTCATGCAGGAGGAGATCAGGAGGAGCACACGAGATGGTTCTTCATCCAAGGAGGATGAAGAAAATCTTGCCTTAGCAGGTAAGGCAAGGAAAGGGAAGGAAAAGGATTCTCATCCCAAATTGAATTCTTCTCATGGAGGGAAGAAGATTGACAAATCTAAAGTGAGATGCTTTAATTGTCATGAGGTTGGCCATTATGCAACTAATTTCCCATTGAAGAAGTCCAAGAAGGGATCCCTGGAAGGATCTGAAGGTGAGGCATTGGCCTCTCAGTTCGAATTAGATTTTACCCTCATCACATACATGGTTTCATCGATGATGGGTTGTGGTTGTTTTCTTGACGGTGGAGCCTCATTCTACATGGCCGACGATAAGAGTTTGTTCAGTACCTTGGAGGACAAATACCTCCAGATGTGCATAAAGAAGGGTAATGATGAAAAGTATAGTGTTTCAGGAGTAGGCATGGTTGCTTTTCAGAGGGAGCATGGAGTGTTTATTAGTTTGATCGATGTGAAGTATGTGCCTAGACTGAAGATGAATTCGGTATCAATCGCGATGTTGGAGGACAAAGGCTACGATGTTGTCTTCAGTAAGGGAAAAGTTTTCCTTAGACACATCACCACGAGACAAGTGAAGAAGATCGGTTCACGAGTCAAGAACATGTATGCTCTTGAGGTTCAATATTCATGCAAAGCCCTAAGGAACAAGGAAAATATTAGAGACTTGGTGGTTGATAGGGAGAGTAAATTATGGAGGAGCCATAATTGGTGAAGCAGCTTCAGGAAGTTGTGGAGGAGCCACAATTAGAGAAGCTGAGAGGAGACCGAGTGGAGGCATCCACTCATTCAGAGACCTCCAATAGGGGGAAATTTCGACCCAAGTGGGCAGAGGGATCACATGCAACCATACCTCCAGGTGTGAGGTGGGGCGATGTGGAGTGATAGTCCCAAGAAGGCTAAAATAGGGGTAGGATCCTTGAGGTACCCATCCTCTTTGATTATACCTTTATACGAGAGCCCCGAAGAGGAGTAGCAGGATTGGATGAGTGGGTAGAGACAGATGCGGATGGAGCGGCAGAGAGAGCTACAATGCAAGAATCCCAAGACAGCACAGAGCTAGCAGGCTGCAACAATGCAAGAGGCACAGGAGTGTTGCACCAGTGTAGGATGGCACAGAGAGGTGTCTAATGGTGTGAGATGCAGGGAGTGTTGTAGCAATGCAGAGGTCAAAGAGGGAGCACTTATCAGTGGCAGCGGGAGATTCATCATCAGAGGGTGTTTCTAGCCCAACAGGGAGGTCAGTTGGGAGATCAATTACTTACTTCTCAGTAACTGAGTTGCAGTGCATCAATGGGCAACACGATGCAACATGATGAGAGGAGGAATTAGTGGGATTGACGTAGTTAGAGATCAAAGTGATAGAGGCTAGAGTAGTCAGATACTAAAGAACACAAAGGTGCAGAGTTTCTAGTTGACCGAGGCAATAACAGTTAGAGACTTTGATGACAGAGGAATCATACTAATTCAGGTTGGATATTGTTTTGTTTTTGGAGTCGCTGGAGCAACAAAACTAGAGATTAGTGTTGCATACAGAACATTCCAAAGGTTCAAGATCAGGATCGAGTTGAATTCCTTTCTTTTTGAGAGGGAGTGTTGAAAATAGCAACAAGAAATGCTAAAAATAGCATTCAAAATATTCCAATTTTTATTTGTCCTTGAATTAGAATTGTGAATTAAAATTCAAACTTAGTCTCACCAGCTGCTTGAAAAATAATTAATTAATTCATTGTGGATTAATTATTTGGAGAAATTCAAACATGAAGTCTTTGTGAATACATACAACAATTATCCCTTTGATTGAGGAAGTTATCCCTTAATTAAGGAGATAAGGATGAGTTGTATTTGAGTTGTAATTAGTTAGCTTAGTTAACTGAGTTAAGTCCAATTAAATTAGTTCCAAACAGTTGGAGGAACTAATTGTGAGTTCAGTCAGTTAATGCATGCATGCATGTAACTAGTGTTCTCCAGATAACTGAATATTCTCTCATGAATAACTCATGCATGTTAGTTCAGACAAAGGCCCAATTGAGATTAAATACAAGGATAGAGTACTATCAGTTAGAGGAATTTTCCTATAAAGAAAACTCATCCATGCAGAAGGAATTCATTCCTTCAGGATTGCGCAGTTCAGATAGTGTGTTGGAGTAGTGTGTGAGAGTAGTGTCACACAAGGTTACAGTAGGAGCACCCAGGGAAAACTGCACAAGGAAATAGGAGGCTTGGAGGACAGAGGGAAAGGCATATGAGTTGTTTGTTCTATCTATGAGCAGTGAGGGATTGTACTGAGAGTTGGCTACCTATGTGAGAGCTAAATCTGTGTGTAATCTCTGAGATATTTCCATTGTATGATAATAAAGATAGCAGGGTTTTTAGGTGAGGCTTTTCCTAGAGTATACTTTTGTGTTTCATGTGTGATTGAATCTGCTTCTCAGTTATATGTGTTCTGTATGATCTTGCTCAAATCGATTAAGCTTTCACAAGTTTGATTCTAGAAGTAGATTAAGTATTTTTCTTTAGTATATTGCATAATCAGATTAATCCACAATGAGAATTTCTACAGTTGGAGTTCAGGAAGTTTTCACTAATAGGGGATAGGCTCTAATGCCTCCTTCCTTCTCCTATTGTTTCATATTTTTACATCTTTCAGTCGTATCTCAAGTTTTTCTTAAGGGGGGATGTTAGGATATTCTGACACATAGGAAATAGTTAAGTATAACTTGGTCTAGTGTAGAGTTAGGTAATGTGTGTTTGTTTACTATGTACTTTTGTAACTTATAATTTGACGGTCATGATATGTCCTAGACATGAAGTGATCCAACAGTTGATTCTCTCCTCGGTATTACTGACACTTAATCTATGGCTTAACACTTGATTGGTCCATGATCTCTATTTAAAGATCATGGAGGTTCATTTGTAGGGTGACCATTCATGAGAGAAGCTTATGTAAATTTTCTTTCTTTTATTAATAAATTTCCTGAAGTGGCCGCGTTGGCTCCAGCCGTGGACTGTTTCCCTCTTTCAGGGTTTTAACCACATCAAGAATAATGGTGTATTCATTTGTGATCTATTTGTGAGTGGTGTCCTTTGGTGTTCTATCTGAGGAACTTCCCCTGTAAATTCCTACAGACCATAAAACTTGGCTAAGATGTGGCTAATCATAATGGTCCTATAGTTAGAGGGAACAATTATGTCCCTATTTTTAAACATAGGCACAATAAGACTTTATGTCCAAGGCTTAGGAAAGCCATCCTTTACAGCTAAACTGAGAAGCTTGTGGAGATGAGGAATGAGGATAGATATTCCTAACTTTAAGATCCCAGCTTGGTATCCTTCAATGTCTTTATCTTTCCCACTAGCGAGCTTATTAATCCTAGACTTAATGTCCTCAAGAGAAAAGATATCTTCCTTAATAAGAGTGCTAACGATGTTGTCCATGGTGTCTGGGGAATCATAAAAATTCATAAGGTAGATGTCCCACTTTTATAAGGGGATCGAATGATTATCTTTAGATTTATGAACAAGCACATTCCACCATAACTTTCTAGGCACAGCTTTAGAAAGGTGAAGAAGATTCTCTTGTCTCTTATTAATATATGACCTCTTCTTCTCGTTATTGATGGCTTTATATATACTAATATTTCAGAGCTTTACAGTTTCATTAGGACCATCTCAAATAATTTTCCTGGCACCTTTATAGCCTTTGTCATACCAAGGGTTCGAAGTTTTATTAATCTTATTATAAGCAACCTCAATAGAGAACTTGTTAATAGTATGGAAAGGGTAGTAGTAAAATTGTGATAAATTTGGTCAATATTGTTATTATAAGTCAAGGAACCTAAATCCCTTTCTAACTCCTTTAAAAAAATATTTATATTACTCTGATTAAAATGAGTGTCTTTAGGTTCCATTAGTATCCTATATGTGGCTCGTATTCATAACAAGATTGATAGTTAAAGACAAAGGCTTGTGGTGAGATAAATTAATACATAACAATCATAATAATAATAATAATAATAATAATAATAATAATAATAATTTTATTATAATAGTTAATTTTTTAATATTAATATTATTATTATTGTTTTATATTTACTGATAATAATATTATCATTAATATTAGGTCTACACCATTAACGCCTATCGCGTTTTTCAACCATATTTACCGATGTTGTTGTAACGGCTATATTAAGTTGATGCCTACAACCTATCTCAACCACATTTATTAATGTGGTTGTGATAATATATAATATATGGAGAAATATTTAAGTATGACTTTTGGAGTTTTCTATGGATTTCTAGTTGGAATCTGATGAAAAATTTATGGCCAAATATTAGTTTTTTTAATTGTACATATGGATTCAGCACCCGTAAAAACCTTTGGGGGACTTTGACTGTGAAGATTTCACCTATTTCAATGAATCTTTACCATATTCTAGACAAATTAGACTGGAAAATAAACCGGGAAACTTTAAAAAAAATCACCCAAAACTATTTTATATATATGATGATGATGTTGCTGCTCCTACTGCTTAATGTTCTCTAAGTCCAATACAGTCTATCTAACCTCGAGAAAATAAAAAGAATCTAATTTTGATTCTTCAAAATCTTGTTTCGACGATCAAAAAGAAGGGAAATAAGTGCTAGAAAATTGATATAGTTGGGCTGACTTAATAATTCAAGAAGATTGGAAGTGTGGAAAATGTTAGGGAATTGAGAGCGGATGTGAGTAAGAGTCAAGAAGTCTAAAAGGAAGTGTTTTTCATATTCCACCTTATTAGTAATGCAAATCTAACAGATTCTATCATCCTAGGGAGTCTTGGGAGTAGACCACCACAGAGTTTCACTTCGAAGCTCATGAGAATTAGTTCTTATCCTAGCGATGTTCATTTTTTCTTAGTGTTGGCTAACACAGAGAGATAATTCTAGTTATCGAGGGTGGGGTTGATCACCTCCTTATAGTATCTTAGCTTCCTTTTACCCCTTTGCTCCTTATCATCCCATAACTTTTCCTTAAAATTAGAGGTAATAATATCTTTAACACTATCCTTTCTTCCCATGATGATCTCCTCCTTAATCCCCCAATGGTTGAGTGAAGACTCAGCATCCTTATGACACCCACGCTTGAGGCGAAGGTGGGGGTTTTGGCTAAAGTTAGAAGAACTTTTTGGCAACCTCTTAGATTCCATGTTATAAAGCTTCTTCTTATACATCACATATGTGAACATAGTCATACTTTCAATGGGGGACAAACCAACTTCGATCAAGAGGATACAATAGGGAATATTTCCCTTGATCTTGAGGTTGTAGGTTATGAATTTCTTTTGAATCATCTCAACATTTCTTCACGACTCTCTAGATATATTGCAACCCCAAACTTCACATTTTTATAAGACAACAAGGGTGACAAGGGTCTCAAATATGAACCTTTTTTTACTCCAAATGAAAAGATCAACAAAATTACAAATTTTTTTCAAGCTCATAATAACCTTTCCAGCCTCCAATAATATTTTTCTCGATGTTGTAATTCTAGTTGAGCTAATGACGAAATTCAATACCAAATTATTTATAAGAAGAAGCCTACTCTAAGCAATGGTTATCATAAGCAAAATTTCCATGGGTGATCTTTTTGGATTTAATGGTCATGACTTTAGTCTTGTGGGTATTAATTGTCATACCCATCTTGGAGCAGTAGACATGGAGAGTTTGAATTTTTTTTTCTAGGTCGTCATGGACTTTTGTAAGAATGATATTATCAACAAAAAGGAGAAGAGTAATGATTATACCAGTAAGCTTGGTGCCCTTGAAACGTGTAGTTTCTAGACACTCCTCTAGATTTTCGATGAAAATGCAAAAAAGGGTAGGGGATAGGGGACACCCTTACTTAACCTTGATTTTTCATTTCATATCTTTAGACCACCCTTCGTTGGTCTTAAGTTTGGCTATGACAGTCTCGTAGAGGTGGATCATAGCAATCCTCCATTCGTAGTGTGTAGTTTCTAGACACTCCTCTATCTTTTCGATGAAAATGCAAAAAAGGGTAGGGGATAGGGGACACCCTTACTTAACCTTGATTTTTCATTTCATATCTTTAGACTACCCTTCATTGGTCTTAAGTTTGGATATGACAGTCTCGTAGAGGTTGTTAGAGTCGGTCTTGTCAGTCCTCCGTTAGAGACCAAAACTCTTTTTGCATTTCATTTTTAGGTGTCTCGCTCCATTCACTCAGCTGCATTCCACTAGGGGCATGCCATAATCTGATGGAAAAGGTCTTGTTAATCAGTTCCCCTCATGTCTGGCACCTGCTGGCTCAAGTGTTTTGTCAAGGTTAACTAAAGTCCATGACAGTCAATGTTCGATCTTTTAATGGACAAGAGTCATTTTCAGTCATTAGGTCTAGGGATCAGATAAATTGGTCTTCAAAAATGTCCAATAAAGCCATGCAGGCCAAAGGGAGGCCCTTACAAAGTTATGATTCAGAGATTTTCATCGCCATGTTGACAGGTTATGACTGTTCTTCAAAACTCAGTTTTGAAGAAAAGTCAAACATTGTGTCATTTGTGATAATTTTCAAAAAAGTCTCCAGTTGATTTCTTCAGGTGCAGTCATGGTTTCCTTGGCCAAATGCCATGTCGTGCTACCCCTGCAAAAGTGCCAAAAAATTTCATCATTTTAGCTAAAAAATCAAAGGGAAAAGTGAAATTTAGTGTTGCATTAAATAAGTGAAAAGTGTCAAAATGAGACATTATTAAAGTGGGTTTTGAAGAAGAAAAAACTAAACCCATGGCTCCAAGGTCATAGAGAAACATAGCAAAGTGATTAAGAGTGCAAAGCATGCATTTGGAGTGAGTTTGGAGTCATTTTTAGGAGCACGACGCACACACAGAGGAGTGTGGCGCACATAGGGAGCGCGGCGCACAGAGCGCGACCCCGCAGTGTAAAGTTAACACGGGCGCGACGCATATACCGAGTGCGACGCACTGGGTTTGTTGTGCGGCGCACACCCACAGAGGCCCGAATTTGTGCCAAACTTGCAACCAATCTCTTTGAAACCCTTCAAATCGACAGGTAGGGTCTATATCTTGGCTTGCTCATCAAATTTTGTGAACATATGGTGGTTCATGGCTATGTATAATTGCAATAAAAAACGCCTAAACCCTACCTCTTGAAAGCATCAAAGCCATTGCTCTAGGGTTGAAAACTTGTTGTGTTGATGCCAAGGTTCCTCTTTCACCTCTCATTTTTTCACTCCTTTCCATTGTTCCCTTCCCCCCTATCCCATTTTTCCCTATTTTCCCTACACTAAAACATTACTAAACCCCTATTCCCTATCCGTCCACACATTTTTCAACTATAAAACCCCAAAACCCAACCTTATAAAATCCCCAAACCCTCCTACATATCCTTGAACAAAATTTCCCCCCATAACCCCTATTCCCGTCATATTATTCCCCTTCCTAACAATCCCTTTTTGCATTGTTCCCCTTGGTGGCAGATCTCACAACAACACCTAGTTTCATACCATCATCAAAGGGAAGTCCAAGCACAGTACACATACAACAGTCATGGCATCTGAGCATTCATCGGAGTATGAGATGGAAACACAAAGTGATTCATCCTCGGAGGAAGAGGCTCCCCAGAGACATCACAAAAGTGGCAAACATGTTAGGGATGAGCCAACCACCCTCACAAAATTGCAGGACTGCCCTCTTGCTATGTCATGTTTCCAGCATCTATCATGCTTTGAGTTTTGTCAAAGAGTGGCTAATGTTCAAGTTCATCATGAGTTGGCCCGTCTTTTTGTGCTTCACCTACATGGAGATGACTCTATCTTGGTCGGTCTCACCTTCACACTGACACCCGAAACTATCTCATTAGAAACCGGCATACCGAATGTTGGAGAACCATGGCACAAGAAACAGAAGGTTGATCGGTAGCATTATGAGCCTTACATTAAGGCCAGTTGCTTGAGGTAGCTCACAAGAGTCTATCCATTCCGATATTTGAAAGATGAATATGCTCCACGCATGAAGTTGATCATGAAGTACTTCAGCTGTGAGGGGAGGTTCTCTCGTCTGTATGCCTATCACATCAGGTTTCTCATGCACTTTACCGGGATACGGATGATGAACATCCGATATTTCATTTGCAGGAACATAGAGAGGATGAACACCTTCATGCAGCACAAGACCCCTCAGCAGCAACTTAACAGTGTTTATCACTTTGCTCTTACTAAGATTTTGGTGGTTCATCAGCTAGGATTGCAAGGCATTACTTGGGATGATTTCATCTCTTGTGACCTCTTTAGCACTTCACAGGTATTATCAGAGGTTAAGCATGAGGGTGAACCTTCTCATTGGTATGAGTGCCATGAGACTGCTAGTGTGCTAGTTTTCATCACATATCAGAAAGGCACCAGACGTTTGTTTGCAGCGACAAAGCGAGTGTTATCTCCACCCGGGGTGGAAGGGGCCTCGCTTCCTCCATCAGCATCACAGGAACAGGATAAAGGCAAGGAGCCAATGCAGGATGAGGGACCTCTAGGTGAGCCATCAGGTGAACGAGAGACCGAATTTGTTCTCCTTCATGATGATGATACAGATATAGAACCGACATGTGCACAACTTAAAGAGATCATGAAAGAGCAGAAAGCAGAAATTCAAGCCTTATCCCTTGATTTGGAAAGAGCCAAATGGAACATGAAATATCTGGAGTAGAGGAACAAATAGCTGGAGGATCAGCAAGCGATCATGGAGCTACAAAGCATTCGAGAGAATTGCCAAGATGCACAAAGGAGAAGAGTTGAGCTCACGTCATTGGAGCAAGAGATCAATGAGGATTGGGAGTCCAATCTCGAGAGAGTTAACATGCACTTGGAGAGGCTACTGGACAAGGCCAACAAGGACCATGCATTGCTGAGACACATGGCTTTCCACTACATGGCGCGAAACAAAGTGTGCAAGGCCCGAATCAGGAATTTGAAGGCGAAATTGAGGAAGGCAATCAAGAAGAAAAAGAGGAAAAGGGAGCTCGATCAACTTCAGATATTAGCCAAAGCCTCTTTGGCCCAGCATAACACTTGATAAGGAAACTCCAGCCCAAATTTCAAGAAATTTGGGACAATTTTGGTGACATGAAAAAGTTTTGGGCACAACACAGGTTTTTTCTCCCTGTGGCGTGACGCTTAGGATTGGGAGCTCCAAATCAAAAATGGCTTGCATTTTTGGATTCAACATGAAAAATCATGCCTGCTGGTGCATGGACAAGAAATTTGGGCATGATTTGAGTCCCCAGAAGGTCAAAAACACTCAAAAAATGACCTCTCTGCCCCTATTTTGACACACAGGAAGTAGTCTTGGGAGAAAGACGTTTTGGAGGGGAAAATGAGCACCAAATTCAGAAATTCCACTTGGGTTGGAAAGTAGACGGGCCGGGCTTTCCAACAAGTACACTTGGTCACAATTTGGACTCCTGAAGGTACCTAAAAATCACCTCCAAAGTGGCACGGTGCTTATAGGTTTGGAAGCGGCGCATATAGAGAAAAAGGCCAAAATCACTTCGGCTTCGCGACATTTCGATTTCACGACTTTCTCCAAGTGGGCCCGCTCATCTACACTACACTTTTTTCGGCACCTAAGGAAGAATTTAAAGTATTTCCACTAAAGGTTGGCTTCTATCCAAGTGGCAAAGGAAGGCGAGCAGTCACCCAAGCCATTTGTCATTTTTGTAACGCTGCACCTGTAACTAATGGTTGGCTTTCCACTTCCACTTTGTAATGATTCGAAAAACTCCCCAACTCTTGGTCATTATATTTCCTCATGGCATAGTCTATTTACTGTATGCAAACCATTTTCAAAGGGTTGGTTGTAGTTTCTGGAAACTATGGGAGAAAAACCCAGTCACTCACTGTACATTTTGACAGAGAATTAATGAAAGATTGCAGCTCTGGTTCATGAGATTCTCGTGGCGTGAGTTTAACAAATGTATCTTCTTTATGTTTCATATGTATTTCGTTATGTTTCATATTTTCATTCACATTCATTTCCAGTGAAAGCTTTCTAAGTAAAAAAGGTAGAATTCAGTGCACTGCTCTGCCTTGGGATAGTTTTCACGTTCTATGTTTTCTTCTATTGAAAAGGATTCATGTATTTATTCCCTTTTCACACTCTCAAACAATCTCTCCACCTCACATTTTTTCAACTCTAATTGCTAGACTTTCCGCCTGTCTTGCCTCACGAAATAACCTGCGTCTTTGAGTTAAATTCTCTGCTCATGTTGTTCCTTGGCCCCACACATCCCAGAAAACTCAGTTATTCTTCAAACATCTCCATCATATTTATTTACCTAGCCTAAAATCAGTATCCATTTTTGAGTCATCTCAGACCCTATTGTTTATTTTCCTGAGTGTGACCCGGAGAGAGCCCTCTCCTGTTCTGGTAGGGCTAGCTACCAAACTGAGCGTGGTTTGTGGTTACCCTGAATTTTGCCTTCCTTCAACCTAAGGCAGATTTAGGTGCTAACAGAGGTGGATCATAGCAATCCTCCATTCATGAGGAACCATGATCTCTTCAAGTCTCTCCCAAAGCTTATCTAGAGGAAAAATGTCGAAAGATTTTCTAAATTCCACAAAATAACATAAGATATCGACTTTACTATTGCAACATTCCTCTACAATGATCATGAGAGTGACAAGATGGTCGATAGTCAAGTGATGTCTCTTAAAACCATCTTTCTCTTTATCTCTATACCATGGTTTTCGAGCCAAGGGCTAAGCTTCTTTTCCAAAATGAGCCCATATAGCTTTGCTAGGATGTGGCTAATCATAATGGTCATGTAATTAGAGGTAATGCTTTTGTCCCCATTTTAAAATATAGGAACAATAAGGCTTTGTGTCAACATCTTAAGGAAGCCATGCTTTACATCCAAATTGAGAAGCTTGTGGAGATGAGGAATGAGGATAGATCTTCCCATTTTAAAGATCTCATCTTAGTATCCTTTAATATCTTTAGCTTTCCCATTAGCGAGCTTATTAATCCCAGACTCAATGTCTTCCTGAGAAAATATATCATCCTTAATAGGAGTGTTTAAAATGGTGCCCATGGTGTCTAGAGAGTCATATAACTTCTTGAGATAGTTGTCCCACTTTTCTAAGGGGATAGAATGATTATCTTTAGTTTTACGAACAAGAATATTCCGCCAAAACTTTTTGGGTGCAACTTTAGAAAGGTGGAGAATATGCTCTTATATCTTATTAATATATGATCTCTTCTTCCTTTTGATGAGAGATATGTATATACTTATATTCTAGAGCTTAATGATTTCATTAGGAGCATCTCTGATCACTTTCTGGCAATTTTACAGTTCTTGTCATACCAAGAATTGGAAGTTCTATTATTCTGCATATACGAAGTCTCATTAGAGAACTTTCTAATGGTAGTGGAAAGGGTAGTAGAAAAATGGTAATAAATTTGAACAATGTTGTTATTATAAGTCAGATAGCCTAAACCCCTTTCTAAACCCCTTAAGAAAAGGTCGACATTACTTCTATCAACGCATATATGTCTTTTTCTTTAACTAGTCTCCTAGATGTGGGTGGTGTGCATAACAAGATTAAGGGATAAAGACTAAGGTTTGTGGTCAGATTTAGGCTCGTACCCACTAAATAGCTCAAAGTTTTTAATACAGTTGAGGACGTGGGTGTCATAAATCACATAATCCACAACACTGCTACCCAGCCCATGGAAATAGGTCATGTGACCGAAGGAAGGGCATTGGTTAATACCATTACATATGATTAGGTCTTGTGAACTACAAAGTTTGAGGAGCTCAATGCCGAATAAGTTTTCGATCATGTGTTCAGGTTTTATTTTGAATCTATTAGCTGAGTTACCATCTTCATCAAGCCACAAGGGGTCGGGGTTAGACTTATTACGTAATAGAATAACTTGGTTAGTAGTAGTTCTAGCATTAAAGTACCCAAGAAAAATGATATTGTCTTCATTCCTTAGGTTGTAGATGTCTTTTTCTAAGGTACTAAAAAGACAGTTCTTATCCAAGTTGTTTTTCTTATAAGATGTAGAGTATATAAGAGAGAAATAGTAGATTACAAGAAAGATCTTATTAATGGTAGAATCAATGATCTCGATCCAAATTTATTAATTAGAGGGGTCGCTTTTATGAAGTCGGATGTGAGAGGAAACATTGTTCCTTATATAATAGGCTATACCACCAAAACCCTCTGGGAGGATTTCTTATTCCAAGCTCACCAATTAGTCAATAATTCATGGTGAAGGACCCTAGAATTGTCATGCTCCCAAGTTTCAACTAAAAGAATAATATCAATATAACTCGATATCCAACTTAACATAGGACCTTTACACCATGGAAAAGCACGAAAATTCCAGAAGAGGATCCGAAGTGATGTTAGTCCCTATTTATCACTCATGCTTGGGACTCTATCTCTAATAATAACTTTCCTATTCCTAATGGTTGCTCATTTCCCTTCTTTTCTTGCCTCCTTACCTTTTCGACTTCTTTCCTAAGTTCATCTTGGTTTTCTAGAATGCGATATTCATTTATAAAGATTTATGATCCTTTTAATCTTGGAAATTCCTGAGTATATATAGTTTATGTTCATTACACCTAACCTTGACATGGATTAATCTTTGGTTATGCTCAAATATCTTTCCTACCCTTGTTTCTTCTGTGAGATAAGTTGTTTGAATTTGGGATTTTGTTTTTAATTCTTCTTTTACTATTTCTAATGTGTCTCATTGTTTTGTTCTTCAATACCAGCAATTATAAGGTGTAAGGCTCTTTTGTGGTGCTCATCGTCGAGTACAATTAGTTTATTAATTTCTTCTTTTGTGGGTTTAGTATCTAATTTATTCCCTGTGTTATTTAGGGATGAGTTATTATGTATTTGTTATTTTATATTTTTAATATGGCTTTTCAAGGTGTCATTTTCTTGAACCATTGATTGTTTAGTATGTTTTATTTCTTGAATTCTACCTTTCATTCCATGGAGTTTAGTCTGCAGTGTGATTATTTTATCTTCTAGTGATTTGTTTTCAAGCATTGTAGTTAATTCTAGTTTAAAATGGTTCTCTTTCTTCTCTGTCTTTCTAATGATTCAATGCACTCATAAAAACTATGTAGGGTAATTTTACTTGGTCTCCTTTTGCTAGAGGAGGTTTAGAAATTTGACAAAAAGTAATCATAGTGTAAATAAGAAAAACTTAATAAAAAAAGGGTAAGTAGGAATGTATGCATCTATAAGAGAAATCACTTCGGTTGCAAATGAAAATCAAACCATTGCAAAGAAGAACCACTTGAATCGCATGGTATTATCTTGCTTAAATCTAGGCAAAAGACTTCGATCCATTGCTACAGAGTTCTGTGTTTAAATATTCCACAAAGTTTAGATACCCACCACCAAAATGATAAGTTATATATATACCACCTTAGAGATTTCAGTGTTTATATAGGCCGCTAAATTTATATAGACCACAAAAAATTCGCCTACCGCAGAGATCAATGTGATTCACCTACGCCAAAGATCGGTGTGATTACTCAACCATGAAAATATATACTATTGGAACCATATAAAAATAACAAAGTTCTTGTCTAATTTCACCAAAGTTTTAGAGATCAAATACAGGAAGTTGTATAGATATATTACGAACGAGCCGCAGAGAGATATTTTTGAAAATCAAACTATGCAGAGAAATTGAATGCCTTTGGACTGTAGATTAATCAAATGTCTTTGCAAGATTGCATAGTAGACTCACACATGAGATAGGCTCACTGTATGCGCCACAAACTAGGAACTCCACCGCAGAAAATTGGTCATGAAAGACTCATTGTATACGCCACATACTAGGAACTCCACCGCAGAAAATTGGTCATGATATTTGAGTGAATACAAGAGAAATAAAATGCCGCAGAGAGAGATATCAAATGCGAACCACTGAAGGCGAACCAAGAAATCAAATGCGATCGAGCATATATATATATATATATATATATATTATATATATATATATATATATATATATATATATATATATATATATATATATATATATATATATAATATATATATATATATATATATATATATATATATATATATATATATATATATATATATATATATATATATATATATATATATATATATAATTGTATTTGATTATTTATTGTTTTTACATTTTACGCGAAAATAATATTATATTAAATCTATTTCATTTTTTTCGCCGAGTTATCATCTCGTGATGTTAAATTGATTTTGTTAAAATATAATATAATATCTATATCTATATATATATATATATATATATATATATATATATATTGGAGTAGTTTTTAAGTGCGATTTTTTGGAGTTTCCAGTGAGTATTTGGGGAAAAAATTGTGGCAAAATATTGATTTGTGTTGTTTAAACTGGTTTTTTGACTGCATATATGTATTGAGCACCCTCACAAACCACTGAAGCACTTCGATTGTGAAGAGTTCACCACCCAAACCTTTGATTTCAATAAATTCTTGCCAAATTTTAAAAAAATTAAATCATCTGAAAATAAAGATTAACATTTTGTAAATCAAAATTAAATCAAAATTTGTAAATCTAATTACCTATTGATATTATATCAAAATAAATTTGTTAAAACACGGTAAACTTAAAACTATTATTAGTGAATCTCAAGACTCAATATGTACGATGCACACGGGATATATCACTTATGCCCTGAACCTATATCTAAGGATTGGCTGCCCTCCTTCCTAACATCATAGGAGTCTACGATTAGACATACATACAATAGCGTCCCCAAGAGGGTTTTCACCCTTGAATTTTTCCTAGGGTACTATACCACGCCATGGATCCGCCTCTTAATGGGCAACTAATAAATCCTATGCTATTGGGTATTTAATGTCTTTAAGACATTATCTGACAGTACTGGATGCCATGCTGACTATTTCGACCATACATAAAACCATGCTATGCATTTAGAGACGCATCTGAGATGGGACGAGCTGAGCATGCATGTTACTTCGTGTTTTCCAATGGTTCCATTTTTCAGAGTACGCAGAACCTGTAAATACGGACAACAAACGAATCTGAATTTATATTTACCACTCGAAATTTGAAATTTGAAATTATATTTACCACTCAGCCAATGTTTTCTTGTAGCTGCTAGTTATTTGTTGCCATTCCACATCAGAAATTTGAAATTATATTTACCGTTGAAGTAATATTTTCTTGCAGCTACTAGTTATTTGTTTCCTCTCCGCATCATGTCGAGCCACAAGACGCCGACGGGAAAATGTTCGAGGAATTCATTCCGGCTGATGTCCAATGATTAAAGTTTGCTGAGATTGAAAATGGCAGGCTGGAGCTGGCCGGAAAAAAGTTTGGTTCTCAGATTCAGAGTCCTGAGGTCAGATAACAATTGAATTTGAGCTAAAATTACTTCACTGAGTTCCTTTTTGGAGAGATCGGGCGAGATTGGTTCTTCATAAAAGCAATGGATGTCAGGGCTGGTACTACCATGGCCAAATTTAGTGGGGCTGTCCACGGAGCAGAAGATCTATGCGGGTTATTGCCTCTGCAAACAAACTTCAGAAGATCAGTTCGTGAGACGTCACAAGCTAATTCCCAAATTAAGAACAAGATCATCATGAAAAGAATTGCTGTTAAAGCCGCGAGATCTAGTGACAACCAATTTGGCTCAGGTACTTTGATCAGATCATCTAGAACTTTCCACTTTTCATAAATAAATATTTAACTAAGCATTACTTCTATGTCTAGCCGTCTGTGGGTATGAAATCCAGATTATAGTTTAATGTTTATTTTCAAAAACACTTCCATTGCAGGTGGTTGAAGTAGAGTGGATGCAGAGAAAATGGATTCAGGAGTTGACACTGTAAGAAAGAAATTACTTGCCTCCATAGCACTGGATGAAGTGGGAGGAGTGGTTCGTTACTTATGCTTCAGATGTTTGTAAATTTCTGTTATGGTTGCAGAACATGTTGATTAACACCAGACCCGTCTTTGCCATCATTTCTTTGGCTTTGATATTGAGCCTCCTTGTATTTGTGTTGCTTCTCCTCTTTCTAGTCCTTCAAGTATCGGCTCCTCTAATCGCATTGGCTATGGAGTTTGTGACCAAATTATTGCATGTGTAACGCTAGTATACAAACACGTATATACATCATTCATATGTTTTGTGAACACCTGCTATTGGTATTGATCTAAATCAGCCAACCACAATGGTTTTGTCTTTGCAAAACACTGCCTATTATGGAAGTTATAGGAATACCGAGAGACTTATGATAGGGCTCGTATTTTTTAATATTATGCATAATTTTGGATGGATGACGTACAATGTCTGCATAACGACTGGAGAATATCTTAATTCTGAATTTATAAAAGGATTGAATGATGAAATCCATTTACGATGGATGCACACTTATAATCTCTATATATCACTGTACAATCTGTCTTGTATATTTTAATACGATGTGGACTAAATCTCTCGGTATACTAGCTTAATTATGAATTTATAAGGTTTAACGATCAAACCCATTGACGATTGATGCAAGCTTGTAATTTCTGCATATCAATGTTATGTCCCTCTACACAATCATGCAATACTTACTATATTTTCTTTTGATAATATTTATTTTTATTTTTATTTAAAACAATTTCACATGAGATTCCTCATCGCTTTTCTATGCACAAAATAGGGATGTAGATAAAGATTTCAACACCATACGTACTTTATGCTGTTGAATATTATAAAGATATTTTTGGAGGATAAGGGTAATTCAATTTGCCAAATGCAAAGGACACCATTGCCTTAATCCCTTAACACTTGTTAGATTGGGTTTTTAAAGTGGAGAAATTGTATAGCATGAAATTTGAAGAGAAAGTTCACATTTCAAATTAAAAGATTAATTATATTTTGGATTTTTAATATTCATAAATTAAAATAAATTATTATTTTCATATAAAACAGAAAATATCTTAACATTTTATGTATATCTCACACATCACAATTTTTATTGTATTAAGTTGTGAAGATCTACAAATATTCCTTAAAATATGAACCTTAAGTACATTTCAAGGATCTTTAAAACATAAAATTTAAGTACATTTCAAGGAGTGTATATAGATGACATTGGTTCACCGGTATTACAATTCATATAGAAATCATATATATTTACTTAAGCTCTACACATGAATCAAATGGGGAGAATTTCATTGGATCATTTACTTATAATATATATAGGAACCATATGAAGGAAATTCAATAGAATCATTTACCTTTTCATCTAATATGGATATCATTTCTCAATACAATGAAATTGTTTTTCTTTCTTATAAGACTCAATTATTCACATAATTGAAATGAGTTAAAAAAAATAAAAATAAAGATAGAGTATTATTTTATAGATATCATTGCAATTTCCAATAAAGAAAAAAAAACAACTATTTAAAACCAAACCAACAACAACAAAATTTTCCATAAAATAAATATAACTTACAAGAATATTTTTTCATAAGAATTATGGAGTCAATGATTAGTGCACGTGTGCATTCTTATGCATGACACCATTTGTAAAATAACATAGAACTGCCATTATTTTTAATCAACAAAAAATGAATGAACACTGAAAATGGGATAATAAGGAATCATAGCTCGATTTAATCAATTTTAATATCAAGTGTTTATTGTCATATCTTCAAAATAAATAGGCATAAACAAAACATGTTGGTGATATTCATAAATGCAAGAAAGCTAAGAAAGTAGTAAATGCAATCAAAGATTAGGATGTAAGACAATTTGCATTTTTAAATCCAAACACTAAGAGGCTAATTAGTGATCATTCTATTCAAAAGCATTATATAAATTACTAGATTAAAGGCTCAAAGTCCCAGTGGATTAAGCAAACAAAAAAATAAAAAATCATTATTTTATTTTTTATTTTTTTGGTATATTTTCTAATCAATTTTTCTTAAGTGATTGGTGGGGATTTATTAGTATAGAAACAAAAATAATTCCTCAAGTAAGAGATCTAAATCTAGAGGAAGATATAAGCTCCAGGGAAATTTGTAAATGAGTGCTGGAGATACAAAAAAGAAGACATAAAGAAAAGGATCTTATGATACTACTTCTATAGAAGAAAAAATCTTTAGATGAAGTAGGGGATGTGTGCTTGCCCTTTTCATGCACACATGTAGATCTTGAGGCATGGTTGGTTATCTCAATTGAATCTTCTCATATGACTCATCAGAAGGAGTGGTTTGTGCGTATGAAAGGTACGATGGAAATGACATTTTCCTAGGAGATTTATCGACAACCAAAACCATAAGACGAAGAAAATTCACATTGAATCTCATGGATGGGAGGATTAAAACACTCTTTTGTGTTCTACACATCACAGTATTGACCATATATTTGATTTCAATAATCAAGATGAGTGATGCAGGTGTAAAAATAATGTTTGAAAATAAAATGTATAGAATAGTTCAAGGAGCAATGGTATTACCAAGAGGAGTTAAGATTTGAGCTCTATATAAGATATTGAGAAGGAATATTAGTGATGTGTGCAACATTCCCTTTGTTCCTCATAATGGAACTGAAGAAGGAAAAAACCCTATAGTATTTAGAAATAAGACTATGCTATGGAATAAAAAACTGGGACATACCAGAAAGAAGGGCCTTCAAGCACTACATGGTAAAGGTATGGTAGAATGTATGTATAATTACTCTCTATATTTTGATTTATATGAGCATTTCCTATACAATAAACATAATTAGGTAATATTATCCTCTAGTAGTATGGCAAAAAAAAAAATATTGTAGTGGATGCATAATGATGTGCTTGGAAATGTGTTGGTTCAGTCACTAGGAAACTATATGCATTATGTCTCATTTATAGATTAATTCTCAAGAAATACGTAAATTTATTTTGTCAGGAATAAATTTGAAGTGTTTGACAAATTTAAAACTTTAAGGCTCTTGTGGATAATTAGACAAAGAGGAAACTAAAGGCAATGAGGATGGATAACAATGGAGAATTATTTGGGAATGAATTTGAGGAGTTCTAAAAGAAGTGTGATATAACAACACATAAGACTACTCCATGTACACCTTATCACAAGAAGAAAATTTGTTTTGGGCCACAAATCTAATAAGAAGACTTTAGTGATTATTAAAGGATTCATGGGTGATCTCTAGTGACTGGTGAGGATTGTGTTTGATCTGTGGAGGAGGCACAGACTTGAGGGACAAGTTTGGGTCTATTTGTGTATAGATTTGGTGGCATTTCATATTTTGAGGGGTTGAGATACTCTATTGCAATCCAAGGTAATTTTTGGTAGATTGGTATGATATTTGTGTGTGGGCATATCTCTAAAAGGAGTCACAGTCTTGTACAATAGTTAGATAGGAGGGTCATAGCCTTGTACCTTAGTTAGAAGGTGGTTGAAAGGCCTAAATAATGGATGGAAAGACCTCAGATAGAAAAATATGGTAGCAATAGCACAAGGGATAAAGTTCACAGTATTTAGGAGGTTGTTAGAGCATTTTGGAGAGGGATAATAGGTTGTTGGAAGCCCTAAATAGGAGCAGAGGCTATAGCAGAGAGACACCAACCATAAGGTATGTAATGATGATGTGTTTAAGGATGATTTGTTACTAGAGGATAGAGTCTATATTGGACATTTGTATTGGATGCTCATAGATTATTGGAGGGCAGTGTGAGAGTGGACCAAGTGTTGCCTAGAGTAGCACCTTGATCGACTAAGGTGGCTACTAGAAGCAGAATTGGAGTAGCATAAAAATCAACTTATGGAGGGTTGTATAGGGTTGCTTCAATCCCTAATGAACAAGTCTCTTGAAGGACTAAGATATTATTAGAAGTGGCAGAAGAAGACATCACAAATTTGATCAGCTAGGTGCAATTTGTAGCCCTAGATTTTTCTTGTGGAGAAGGACATCTACAACAAAATTTGGTCAGTTCTCCATGCCCTAAGTTCATTTCTAGAGAAGGACATTCAATAGTGCTAGAGGTAAGTCCCCCAGCCCTAAGTGTGTCTTCATCGGGAAACACAAAAAGGCACTAGTGGGAAGAAATTCCCAAAATAACTTAGGAGTAGTAGTGACAAGTTGAGAGTAGTTCACAAATGGAGTTGTGAACAACTCGAGAGGAGTATCAATGTGTTGATGCATTGAAGGATTAAAAATAAAGTAGAGAGCATTTGGAGCTGAGTTCATTGACATAATGGAGTTGGTTCATTGATAAAGAGAGATTAGAGTTGTTGCATATCAGGATTTAAAGGACTAAGCAGATGTGTACAAGGTGTGACTAAGGGAGTTGTGAGGAGTTGTACATTAGCTAGATAGTCAAAGTACTTTATAAGGGTAGATTGGTTTTCAAGGGACTGACACCAAGCCCTACTTTTTTTTTTCTTATATCAGTGGATGTATGAGGGAAATTATCACTGGCACATGAACCATAGACTATTGTATTATTAGTTTGTTAATATAACAAAGTTGGATTGTAAAAAATTGCAAAAAGTTGTCTATATTTGTCCATGTGTTGATTTACTATTGTATATTATTATACTATGCAAAGTAGCCTTGTTGTGATACTTGGATTGGTAACATCAATGATTTAAGATTTTATACTAGACTCTAGTATCACGTAAAAACAACATAGTATCAGAGTGACTTTAAAGGGCTACTGAATTAGAGTGTGCATTGTGAAGCAGCTCAAAGGGAGCTAGATTATATAAAGCATGGAGCAAAGGATTCAAATGAAGTCATGGAGATGTGGTCTTGAATAGCATGGAAGTGAGATTGACTGGGAGTTTTGGTGGATTAGTGGAGAACCTGGTGAAAAACAATTTTTTGTAGGGTAGGTGGTTGATCATGAATTTCCTCTGACTTTCCATGGATTTTTGGGAAAGCCCGAGGATTTATTTCACATGGATGATATTGGTTTGATCGAGATTGCTTCATGTGATGGAATGGAGATTGGCAGACTAGTTTCTTCATTAGATCGTGATGTTGGATATCTGAGAGTGGAGGGTGTGCACAGGTGGTGTTTGATCCAGGAGGATGAGTGCTAGTACGATTGAGTTGGGTTGATGATGGAACATGTTCCACCGCAACTTAGACTGGCCTTTTATGACAAGAGGTCAGTGGTAGATTAAGTCATTGGAGACCGTGTAAACTCAGAGGGAGTCTCACTTTAGAGGGAGTAACCCTATGGAAGTGTTTAGGTCTTCATGTTAAGATGAGATGATGCAAAGGAACTATCGATATTACAAGGTTAATTCTACAAAGTATATTGCAGTGATGGATGCCATATGGGCTAGTGGCGTTGGTGATGAAGTTGATGGAGACTTCCTAGTGTTGGCGGTACCTCCCTTGCTAAGAGGAAGTGTTGATATTTGTAGCTTGAGAGGTACTCCAAACCCTAGGATAGTGGGCTTTGGAATAACTGGCACACAAAAGTGACTTGTGGATAAAGAAACCAAGCTTTTGGGCTTTGTACCCAAGCTTGTGGGTGGGAAACCACCAAGAGAAACCATGGTTTGACACAGGGAGGTGAAGGGGCAACCATAGAGGAGCTAGGGGCCACTTCTAGCACTTAAAAAGGACGTATCAAAATGTAGTTGTGAATTTTTATATGTGGTTGTGGGTTAATTTGTCAAGGAGAGCAGATCAACTAGGGCTATATTAGCCCTCTTGATAGTTCATTAGGAGCCACATGTTCATGACGCTCCTAACGAAACTGTAAAGCTTTGAAATATTAGTATATACAAAGCCCTCATTAAAGAGAAGAAGTAGTCATATATTAATAAGAGACAAGAGCATCTTATTCACCTTTCTAAAGTTGCACCCAAAAAGATTTGATGGATGGTGCTTGTTCATAAATCTAAAGATAATCATTCGATCCCCTTAGAAAAGTGGGACATATTTCATAAGACATTGTATGACTCCTTAGACACCATGGAAAACATCGTTAGCCCTCCTATTAAGGAAGATATCTTTTCTCTTGAGGACTCAATAAAAGTGGGACATATATCTTAATACGTTGTATGACTCCCCGGACACCATGGGAAACATCGTTATCACTCCTATTAAGGAAGATATCTTTTCTCTTGAGGAAGTTGAGTCTGGGATTAATAATCTCGCTAGGGGGAAGCTAAAGATATTTAAGGATACCAAGCTAAGATCTTAAAGTTTGTAAGATCTATCCTCATTCATCATCTCCACAAGCTTCTCAATCTGGTTGTAAAGCATGGCTTCCCTAAACCTTGGACATAAAGCCTTATTGTGCCTATCTTTAAAAATGGGGAAAAAACCTTTCCCACTAATTACATGAACATTATGATTAGCCACATCTTAGCTTAGATGTATGGTCTCATTTTGGAAAAGAAAATTAGCCGTTGGCTTCAAAGGAACAGTAAAAGAGCTAAAGGGAAAGCTGGGTTTAGGAGATACCACTCGACTATAGACCACCTCGTTACTCAGGACCATTTCCGAGGAATGTTGCAATAGTAAAGCTGATATATTTTGTTACTTTGTGGACTTTAGAAAATCCTTTGACATTATTCCTTAATATAAGATTTAGAAAAGACTTGATGAGATCATAATTATTCCTCCTAAGTTGAAGATTTCTATGATTTGCCTCTACGAGACGGTTGTTGTCAATATTAAAATCACCAAAGGGTGGTATAAAGATATTAAATGAAATATTGGGGTTAAGTAAGGGTGCCCCCTTTCCCTACCCTTTTTTTATTTACATCGATAGGTTAGAGGAGTGTTTGGAAATCGAGGGGTGTAAAGGAATTGAGCTTGCTAGTATTACCATCACTCTTCTCCTCTACTTAACAACCTAATATTATGATTTTAATTAATATATATATAATATTAATAATAATTATTAAATAATTTGAATAAATAAATAAATTATCTTTTCAAACTAACCATTGAAATTATTAATCCTAACTTTTATCTTAATAACCTAATATTATAACTTTAATATATATATATATATATATATATAAATTTAAATAAATAAATAAATTCCTTTTTTAAACCAACCATTAAAATTATTTTTACCTAATTTAACTTATTTCCATAAGAAAAATAATAATAATATTAAATTAATAAATAATAATTTGACCTAGGTCCTAAGGTCAAAATTAGCCGTTAGTCAATTTAGCCATTGGAGACTCTGCTCATACTATTTATCATGCTAAGTTGGATCTGTTTCTTCAACTTGTCCTGACGATGAACCACACTAGTTGGTTCGAAATGCGTCGACAAATGTCTGTCTACATGTGATTTACGCCAAAGTTATTCTTTCAAATATTATGGATCATAGAAGCCTCAATTCAGCCAATGATATCGTTCTTCTTGCTAGAAGCCATTAGGAACTAAACAAGAAACTTAAGACTCTTCATTACTATTTCTCTAAGATGGCTATGAAGGTTAACACTGACTCTATTATATTACAATCATATGCAACATTTAAAAGAAGCGGGTTTTATACGACCCAAAAAAATTCAGGAATAGTTGAATTCATCCAAGTGTAGAGCTAACCAAATCCCAAATGAAGATTGTGTGCTTGATGAAAAGAGTAACAAAAATTATTGGGTTCGTAGCCAAAATAAGAATACTCGTGATATTTGGTACAATGTCATATATAAATATTCCAATTTACACTTCTATAATTGCAAGTGGGCCCTAAATGGAAATGTCTATAAAAATGTATTGAAAGTTGAGATGCTAGCGAGTAACATTAGTTTGGGTGAAAATGTATTGCCTAATGTCACTAATCCTACTACAAAAATTCTTGAAATTTTATTTGATTTGAATGAATCACCTATATTGGGCCCAAAAATCCAAACAGAGCTTCTACCATGCTTTGATTCTCCTCCCAATCTAAATTATCATAATGAAACAAGCATTGATGATTTAGATAATTTCTCATATAATGTTGAATCAACCAATGTACAACTAGATAGTGCATTATTTGAAGATGATGAGATGAAACGTGTTAACTCATCAACTCATGAGAAATTGAGATCCATAGTACCTACAAATTTGGATCAGGCATATGCATTAAACAACTTGGTAGCAAAGCATGTCAAGAATACGACATAATGTTTTTCAATATTATAACTCCATCCAAGATCACTACCAAGAGAAAACATAGTTTCTTGAGCCCAATCAATAAGAAAAGGCATTGTGGTCGCAAGTCAAAAGCAGGGAAAGCTAAACTACAATTTGAAAGGGTTGGACGAGTTCGTGCAAAAGAAAAGAGCATGAATGAACAACTAGAGTTATCTTCTCAACAACAAAGAAATGTGGACCACATGCCTAAGTTAGTGCAACATTCTATTATACAAAAAAATGGTATGGAAATATTATGTTATGCATTTTTTCATGTGAAATATGATATACTATCATTTGCAATGCATAGGCATAGCTATATGAACTTTTTTTGTTGTTACAGTGGGTGAGACAACCAATTATTTAATGAGCATGTTAGTGAAAGAAACTATATCATTGGGAACACTTCTCCAATCAATACCATCCAAATCTCCTCACCAAGGGTGCTTCCCCCTATTGTACAACCAATGGGGATGTATTGTTGGCCACACCCAACACCTTTTTCCTTAATAAATTCTCCCATACCTATAACTGCCTCCCCAAAACCTTCCCAGTTCCCATCCCTACCCTTTAACCATCCACCCTTCTCATTGCTCCAATCATCCATGTTATCCCCCGTCGTGCAGTCCCCTACCATGCAGTCATCTACCATGTAGTCACCTGCCCCGTAGTCACCTGTCGTGCAGTCTCCTGTCGTTTAGTTCTTTGTCGCGCAGTCGTCTACCACTCAGTCTGATCGGAAGATGGATCTACATCTTTTCCTTTATCTTCCTAGTGTCTTCCACCTCTTCCACCTTGACCCGAGGCTCCACTGCAAGGTTGAGACTTAACCATATCTACCAAGGTCGGGCCCCCTTTCTTCACCCTTCTCCCACTTTCCCATGCTCATGACCCAAGCCACTGTACAGAGGCCAAGAGTAAAGACAACATAGGCAACCCAAAATTTATATGCCAACCTCAAGCAAAGACATGTAGCAGCTGGGTACTCCTCTCATGTTCCCGTTGTCGCAAACCTGTGACCAACAAACTTAGACTCCTTAAGAAACTGAGGACCTGGTTTTATATGCAAGATATATGGTCTTAACGTCACCTTTGCTCCCACTACCTATAGGTGCCAAGGATTACCAACCTTCACGTCGTGGATTTGCCAAGATCTAAAATGCCTCATTTATCATAGTGAATACGCGTGCGAGGGCGTGATGGATACTACCCACTGTCCCAAAACAATAAAAGCTCTATCATATCAATCAAGACCAAGTGGGCCTTCAGTTGTCTCACGCCCCAATCAAGGGTATTGATTAAGAGCTAGGTCCTGGTTCAAAATCAGAGTCAATTGTTCCATTTCTTCTTCCCCGATCTCCCTTATCCAAGGCTTATCTATATTCACTCTCAGCTAAAGATATCCCTAGTTTACTAAGAAATATGTAGCTTTGTTGCCATTGCGAGAGACATGCGAGGGGATGATATATTCGAAATATTGAATAAGTTCACTGATATCCTGGATCAAGCGAGTAGTCCTCCAAATTTTACTAATATTTTCCCACTGGGACCCCTGGTTAAGATTTTTAATAGTATTAATGACCAGAGAAGAGTCACCTTCAACCACCATTTTTCTCAACCCTTCCCTTTTGGCTATTATCAAACCATGTTTAACAACATCGAATTCATCTTCTTTGTTACTTGCCATGCCACAATCCAAAGCATATATTTGGACATCCTGGCCCTGTGAATCCTTGATGACCCCTCCAAAACCTGCATCCGTAGGGTTACCTGTGGATGCCCCATCCAAGTTTAGCTTATGAAAAACCTTAGGGGTCATGGGAAGCGAGAAGGAGATTGGCTGAGAGGAAAATTTAAGTTCCAATATGAAGGTGCAAGCATTTGTTGGGATAAGTTGAGAGTAGAAAATATTCATGCTTCTTGGGGGTTGACCTTCCAATCATCAGAATTCCATTTCTCTACTAGTATAGATTCTCTTACATTTTGGAGTATTCCTTTCCAAATTTCCAAGTGTGACAGTTTCTGGTCCTTGAAAATCCTTATGTTCCTTTCCTACCACATTGCCCATAAAATAAAGCTGAGAGATAAACACCAGGCTTGATTTACCATCAGATTGGAAGAGATTTTTTTCCTCCAACTCCCAATGGTGGATTGGATACTGGTATTATCCCGGTCTAGATGACCAAAAAGAGTATTTATATTCTGCCAGAGGCAGGCTACAAAGGGCCATATATTCAGGAGATGCTCTATGGTTTTAGTCTGAGAGGCATAGATACTGCAAAAAGAGGGCACATGGATTTCTCTCTTATGTAATTCGTCCCAGGTGAGAATCCTGCCACTGCATACTAGCCACAAGAAATACATTACTTTCAGCCAAAATTGTCCCATCCATATTTTCCTCCAGATTGGATTGTAATAATCCGGATCTGATGCCAGTTGGTAAGCTTCTTTTATGGTGAACATACCTTTAGTTTTATAGCCCCACCCAAGAATCTCCTGTCCTTCTAACGATGCAATTATTCTAGTGTGAAACTCAGAATCAAACACATCACATTGATTTGAGTTAGGAGGGTTGTTCCTGTCTTGTCTCGTTTTCCACTGTCTCCATTGATTCCTAGGGGTCGGGTCCAAAAATTGATTAACCATCAAGTTGTGGGGTTTATTAGTGAAAAGGAAGATCTTTGAAAAATCTTGGCGACTCAATAGTTTTTCCCATTGTTGCCACGAATCTGGCCAGAATATAGCACTCCTCCCATCTCTGATTTCCCAGAATGTATGGTTGCAAATTAACTCTTTATTATCAGAAGCTAAGTTCCAAATTGATGATCCTCTTAGAGTTCCCTGCATTCTCAATCTTTCCTCTGTAGTTGAAGGCATGTTATATTTCTGGCCCTAGATGACCTTCCAGAGATTAGTTACACCTTGAATTTTTCACCACCAGAGCTCCCCCACCCCCCCCCACATCACTTGGTTTAGTAGAAAGGGATCCTGAAGACCTAACCCCCTTGCCATTCTAGGTTTAGTCAACTGATTGCATGAAAGGAGTGCCTATTTTTTAGCTTCCTGAGTCCCCTGCCATAGGAAGTTTTTGAAGATAGTTGTCATATCAGAGCAAGCAGTTTAGGAGTAGCTAGACCTGAGAGTTGATATATTAGGATCGATTGTAGCACAACCTTTAGTAAAACCGCCCTCCCAACAATGTTTAGGGATCAGAAAGACTAGTTTTGAAGCTGAGATTAGATTTGCTCAAGGATGGTTTTCCAACAGGAAGTCCTAAGAAAGTTAGTCACTAGGGGAATTCCTAGGTATTTGGACAGAAGGGAGCCAATGCGAAATCCTAGAATCTTGGCCATGAAAGATTGGGAAGGAATCAAGGTGTTGAAGAAAAAGATATTGGATTTCTCATTACTGATCGGAGTACCAGAATCTTGCATAAAGTCTTGCAGTATGGCTTTTAGAGCCGTGGATTCCTAAAGGGAGACTTGACATAATAACATTATATCATCCACAAATTGCTGGTGGGATAAGGGAAGATCATTGCCCCATAGATGAATTCCTTTTAAATGGCCAACTTGAATAACTGATTTTATATATCTTCCCAGCCCTTCCGCAGCCAGAATGAAGAGGAAGGGTGAAATAGGGTCACCTTAACAGAGGCCTCTGGATGCATTGAAGGTGTGGGAGGGAGAGCCATTAATGAGGATCGATAATACTAGGGAGGAAATGAGAGAAGAAATCCATTGGATCCATCATTGGTCAAATCTAAAGGCTTTCACTATGTTCATAAAAAAGGACCAACTCAGGCGATCATAGGCTTTGGATAAGTCTAATTTTATCATCATACCCTTTGATTTAAGGCTCTTGAGAGAGTGAATTGCCTCCTGGGTAGTGACAATGCCATCCATAATTTGGTGGCCTTGGACAAAACCGGTTTTCCTAGGAGAAATTAGGGAAGGAAGAAAGGGTTTAAGACAAATGACCATAATGGTGGAGATAATTTTATATATGATATTACATAGAGAAATAGGTATGAATCCCTGAGGGTCTTCAAAATGAGTTGTTTTTGGAATTAGGGCTATAAAAGTAGAGTTGAGAGAGGGATGTATCTTCCGAGATAGCCGAGATTATTCAACCACTTCCAAGATATCCTTACCCAAAATAGGCCAGGCCACTCGAAAGAATTCTGTATTGAAGCCATCAGGTCCTGGGGCTCAAATCTACATCACTTATCAATAAAGTTTTCATCTTTAAATGTTAGTATTGAAGTGGTAAAGGCTCAAATATTTATCTATTTTTGCAGATTTTCTTATAAGGCATGTATAGTGTACTTTTCTTTTTCAAAAATTCAACTTTAGTTTTCTTTTTCATAAATTAAAAATTAAAATAAATCTAAATCCATATATATGCTCTCTTCATGTACATGATACATCTATTATTATAACTCCTGGGTCAACACTGCTGGAAAATCTGTCCTAATTAAATCTATGCTCACCAGCCTCCCCCTATTTCAATTTCCTGGGATTCTCGCTCTGGCAATCATATTAAAAAAAATGGAAGAGTTCATGCGGAGGTTCTTTTGGAAGGGAGGAAAATAGAATGGAAACAAGATTCCCCTTATCAGTTGAGAAACCATCTCCAAGCCATTGTGGGAGGGTGGTTTGAATTTCAAAAACCTCTGTGAGCAGAATGTGGCTTTGGCAGCTAAGATTATCTGGAGGATCATTACGCCCAAGTCTGGCTGGGCCCAATTGGCTCTCTGGAAAAAGTATATCAGAGGTCCTTGTTCTAGCTGTTTAGACAATGTGATTCATTTGCCTAACTCGTCTTTCCTTAAACTGTATGTTAAAGCTACTCCTTTAATCAATGCGCACTCCTACTGGATCCCAGGAAATGGAAAAAAGATCAACATCTGGACTGATAAAATCATGAATATGGACCCAATTGAAGACAAAGCCTCCATTAGAGCGCTGCGATGCTGGATGGATAGAGAGGGGCTGTGTTCATTGTGGGATATTTCTCTTTGGAGCGATTCTGTTTGGGCAGGTTGGAAACGTATTGAGGTGCCGGCTCATCTGATCAACGAATGGTCCATGTTGCTTGACCTCCTTCATGGCTTGGCGCCCACGCACATGAGGAAAAGAGATTTGAAAGGCTGGGGGCCGAATGCCAGAGGCTACGCTGTCTCCATGGGATATGCCAAGCTGAATGAGAGACCATATGCGCCCCCCGACCCAGCACCTTGGTAGGGTGTCTGACGTTTTCCTTCATGGCCCAAAGTCGACTTCTTTGCTTGGCTTATTTGCCATGGCAAAATCCTAACGTATGAAATATTGCAAAGGAAAGGGTTCTACGGTCCCTCCATTTGCTCGCTGTGCAACGAAAATGCAGAGACAGCAGTCCATTTAATCCTTGAATGCAACTTCTCTAAGCAGATCTGGTTCTCCTTTATTCACAATTTGGATCCCAACTTTTTGCTTCCTTGTTCCACTACTGATCTTTTTTCTAATTAGGCAATCAGATATCCTGGCCCACGTCCTAAAAATCAGATAATCAAAACTGCATGGGCTGTCCTTCCAAAGGTTATTTGTTGGCAAATATGGCTAGAACGAAACAAAAGAATCTTCAGAAATACTAATCAGAATCACAAGGCCTTAGAAATCAAGATTAAATGTCATTTAAAGTAGTGCCTGATTGATATAAAAGATGATTCTAATCTCAGCCAACATGACATTGCTTGGGGATCATTCCTTGACTTGCAATTTCAATCAACAGTTAGAAACGTCCCTCCTCCTAAACAATGGCAAATAAGGAAATTTGAAACTGACTTTCAAGACTGGCTCAAATCGCACTCAAGGCACTCTCTCTTTTTCGATGGGGCAACAAAGGGCAATCCGGGCAAACCTGGTGCAGGAGGTGTTGTTGTGAATCCAATTGGGGAAAAAATTCATTCCTTTGCTTGGGGGCTTGGACATTCATCCAACATTCAAGCTAAGGCTTTGGCCCTCTTTCAAGGCCTCAAGATCCTTAAAGATTTAAATATAAGTGAAGTTAATGTTATAGGTGACTTTCAGATCATTATAAACGCAATGGTTTCCAACTCCCCAGCTTTGGATCTTAAACTAGCAAGGCTGATATCCAAAATTAAGGGCTTGGAAAACGCTTTTCAGAAGTTGAATTACTACCATGTGCTGAAAACTCATAATAAAGAGGCGGACATTGAAACCAACAAAGATGCCCTCCTCTCTGTCGAGGTCAAGATGAAAAACGAAGAAGAATCATGGGAACCCATCCCATAAGCTGATTATTGCCATGTTTTACTGTTTGCTCTTAAATAAATTTGTTTGTATCTTCAAATGGGGAAAAATCTCTGAAATCGAATCTATAGATTCCTTATCAAGGAAGAAGTCTTCAAGCTTCAGCTGCATTCTCATTCTTAGCAGTGAGATGCAACAGGATACAGACATCCTCAATGTAATCACATTTTCGGCATTCAGGCCAAGATGAATATAAATACTCCATAACCGTTTCTGTCAAAAAAAAAAAAATTGTATTCATAAAGGCATTCTCAAAAGATTTCAAATCCACCATATGACCCCTATAAATCCATCATTATATAAATCCACCTCATATAAATCTCACATAAACTTCATATAAATCCACCATATAAATGTTAATTGCATACTTCCCCTTTATATAAAAAAACTCAATTACCATGTGACTCATATAAGTGTTTTGCTTTAAACCTCATATAAATCCATCATTTAAAACACCATTCGGTCTTCATAAAAACCATAGAAACCAATGCATTGCAACATCAACAACTGTCGGCGGGATTTCAAATTGAGATACTCCACACTCACAGTGTTCAAAACGGCGTATATGTGACAGCGACCAGCGTTCAACTATATGTGACTGCGTCCAGCGTTCAACTATATCTGCGTCCAAATACCAATTGAAAGTGTCAGCGTTCAAATATATCTGCGTCCAGGTGAAAAAACAGTCCCAGAAATCCGCTTATGGCAGATTCCAGCCAACCCAAATGAACTTGGTGACCCAAAATAAAATGGTAGCGAAGCAAAATCTCGCATGAGCAATAGAGAGAGTCAAATCGGCAAAAGGAGGAGCCGTGGGTCTAATCGGCAAGAGCCCGCTGCAAAATGCATCGAGGCGGGAGCCGCAGATGCCACAGCCGTTACGTCGATGGAGTCGAAGGCGAGGTATTCGCTTTAGGTCCCGTGCTGGAGTGGAAGGGTTAAGGCTGGAAGCGTACGCATATCAGGCATCGACATTGATAATGAAATGCGGGTCCTCTGAAGGCAGCTCGGGCACCAGCAAGTCCGCCACCAATACCCCCCTATTCAATCAGATATTCCCATCAATGTTTCATTTGCATTAGTTTGCAGTGAATTTGGTAGCTTCAGCAAAAGAGTAGGAATGGCGCATATGTCAAGGTCTGGGGAATTAGAGACTCAACGCATAAAGAAAAGTGATGTCGGAGGACAGGTATGTCTCTGCCACTACCGAGGGGATTAGCGAGTAATCAGAATAGCTACCATGTCAAAATAGCTACTACAGGTCATTGACACCAACAGGTCACTGACATCAACGTATACCAAGCAGAGCTTTGTATGAAATGTTTATAGAGAGCCAGAGAGCCCAGGTAATGCAGCGTTCAGACCTGGCAGCGACTGTGGAGGGGGTAGGACTTTATATACGAAATATGGCAGACATAGGGCGCAGCTAATTGTATGGAGGAGCAGCGCAGGTAATTGTATGGGGAATTAGAGACTTCAACTATACTTCTAATCCGTTGCACTAGTCTCCCACTTCATTCCTTGGACCCACCCAGCGATTGCTTGGAAATTTCCAAGGACTGGTTTAGGGTACACCTGTGAGTAATTCACCTACGGGTCCTGCGCAAAAAGAATATTATTTACCCATAAGGGGTAAGGGTTTCGATTCACAGTTATCCATCCATTCCACTCTGGTTCTGCTCAGTCCCTTCTTCGTTCCTTTGCTCTATTTCGATTCAGTTTTGTTCCGGGGACACTTTCGCTGGATATATATTAAGCTTTCTTTTTTCAGAGGTATCTTTATAAATAGTCTGGTTTAATTTGTGAAACTTTATTTAACTGATAAGGAAAGGAGAGTCTCGACTCTCATGTGAGACCTTACAATGCCGTCTTAGGGATTCAGTCCAGTGGAGTACAATATATGCTGGGTTAGATGTCACTTGCAAAAAAGACATTATTTAACTGGTATTGTTATCATTTGATTGCAGAGAATAGAACTGAGGGGTTCGATTAGTGCTTTGAGCTTTACGGTGGTACTGCTCTGTCCATTCATTTCCTTTTTCTTGGTTCAGTTTCGCTTGGGGGCGACATTTGCTGAATATTATACTAAGAAGCGCATTTTCAGAGGTATATTTCAGAGAATAAA
This sequence comes from Pinus tabuliformis, assembly GCA_031772625.1. Lineage (NCBI taxonomy): Eukaryota > Viridiplantae > Streptophyta > Pinopsida > Pinales > Pinaceae > Pinus > Pinus tabuliformis. The sequence continues at coordinate 1,819,107,704 of CM062817.1, forward strand.
ACAAGTTCGATCAGTGCTTTGACCGATCCGGCGGTGCTGCTCTGTTCATTCATTTGGTCTTGTTCGAGGACGCCATTTGTTGAATATTATTATATTAAGAAACGCATCTTCAAAGGTCACTCTGATACTCATCTTTAGCTTCTGTGTGAATAATTTGTACTCAAGTGATGAGATTATCAATCCTTGAGCGAGTCTTGTGAGTCATTTTAGAAGGAAGCCGTAGGTATTCAGTCCAGCGGACAAATATATGATCACCGTTTGATTGGACACATATAGTGAGTAGGTGCTTCTGCCTAGTTCATAACACATGTCACCAGTTGAAGTAAAAGTAAAGTAAACCTCACAGGTTAGTTCAGGTATACCTCATATTGAGTTCGTCTGATGCTCATCTCCATAGTTTATTCTGTAGCTTAATGTATCAGTCAGTATCATGTCGCCATTTACAAGGATGTCGTCAAGTTCAGTGAGCAGATCTACATTTGGCTGCACAAATGTTGGGAGAGTAACATTTGTAAAAGAGTTTAATTTAGAAGAACTTCTGTGATGCCTTTTTCCCAAAACTCTTTTGGCATGTCTTTCGAGTTATTTCAATATCTATATAGATCCATGCCTTTCGTGCGCAGCTGCAACATAAATTGTGATTCGACGGCATTTAGAACATCCGTGAGGCATTGTAAGCTTCTGCTTCAACTAGACTTTCAGGCTTCAAAAAAACTTGGGATTTGGGGGAATCTAGAACACTTCTGCATCAACTGGCCCATCCAGCTGCAACAGACATTGTGATTTGACGGAGTTCAGAACATCCAGCAGCATGTTAGGCTTTGGCGTCAACTGTTCCTTCTGGTCCGTGTTGGGCTCTGGTTTAGTCGACCAGGGTAAGGTTTTCTCTATTTGCCCAGTTTCAGTTTTCAACCCTTCTGTCACCTCCAGAGCCGTGGAAATCCCCAGATCGACATCATGTCCCCAGAATTTCTTACTTCTTCGCCCAATAATGGGTGCTGTCTGCTTTCAAAAGAGAGGTTACGCATAAGTATGGTAAGCTTCAGGGCCTAAAGTTCAGCATAAACTGTCATACCTTTTCTTCTATTATGGTGTTGAAATTGCTAGAAAATAGGAATTGGGAATGCTTCCAGATCTCAAGCTCGTATCTTTCGTCATTCATAAATTGATTTTTTTACAAGGTTTTGTTTCAACCTAATATACATATTAAATGGAGTTACTAATTGTAGGCTTGACTTGGCCAATCAGATTACTCATTGCAGATCATCTGAACATTTTGGAAAGAGACGCTGACATAAACGGCCACCGCGATGTCGTCTTGACACCACGAGAGCTGGAGTATGAGCAGATACCATCGGAGTATGCTATAAATAATGTTGTTATTGCTATTGCTATGATGCAGCTCATGCAAGTTCATAGCAATAATGAGGTACTTCGATTGAACGTGGTAGATGATGGTAATGGAGAGAATACGCAATCAGATCCAGAGCATGCCAATCGAAGACGAAAATGGACAAAATTCGCAGTTAGATGGGGACCATTCTAACTGGTGATATGGCATATACAAGTTATTAAACATTTATGCCGTGAGTAAGGCCGGGATTCTAGCTGCTGTGTCTTCCGCGAGGAGCCGAATAGACTGGAGTATATTCGTGCTGTCTGGGCTTGTAAGCACAGCAATTATTGTCGTTATAGTGTTCAAATCCTCTCAACAGGAAGAATACCGCGTTTGGATTTCACAAAAGGCTACAATTGTCGTAATGTTAGTGGCGGTGTCACTCTGCATCCTGCTCTCCTTCACTTGACTTTTCCAAGCCAGAGGTAACAGTGTGAATCTTCCTGGTCTGCATCCTGCTCTCCTTCACTTGACTTTTCCAAGCCAGAGGTAACAGTGTGAATCTTCCTGGTCTTTCAGGGTCAGCTGAGTCATTTACCTTCAATAAGAAATTAGATGGAATTAGATTTTCATAATTTAGGTTTATGTTATCAATATCAAATTTTTAAGACAGATTTTCAGCCATAATCACATCAAAATTTATTTGTCAATGTTTTTGAATCAGTAGTGTCATTCATTGTCACAGTAAGATGAAAACCCAGATCAAGGCAATAAGTTAAATATAGAGACAGATCATTCAAATAGCTAGAAAGAAACAACCACTATTGACCAAAGGATATGGCTACAATTCACTGGGCCATTTCCTTTGGTCAATAGTGGTTGTTTCTTTCTAGCAATTTGAATGATTGGTTTCTCTATTTAATTTGTTGCCTTCTTTGGTTCTTCAACCACACTTACATGTGAAGTTATGTGTTCAATTAGGAATGTTCACTTCCAATTTTAATAAGTTGTTCTTTTCTTATTTGTAAAAGTTAATAATTTCTTTTTTTTAATTTATATCTAATTTTTAAATCTATTTAAAACTAAAATAATAAAAATGAATTTTCAAAATTTTTAATTAAATTATATTCTTTAAACTTGTTTAAATTTAAATTAAAGTGGCTTATCATATAGATATAAAGTTTTAGTTAACTAATGAAAAAATAAAAAAGTAATTTTAAACAATATTGTTATTAAGAACAATCTTAGTACGGTGAAAAAAAAGATCTGTTGTTTGAACCACAGATCGGGAAGAAATTGCTCTTCTAGGATTTCACGAATGGTCAGCACTGAAGGGTTTGGAAATGCAAGGTTTGTAACAATTTAGTGCTGATATCTCGAGAGTTTCCCAACTCTAATGAAACCAATCTAAGGGGAATCAATTTGTCTGCAGGTTTCAAACTAGTATCTTATTTTCTCGCTTGTGAAAAGGGTACAAGAGAAGATGCACATTCCTCATGAATTCTTTTCACCCATTCATGGAGGATGACAATTTCAGGATTAGAATAGGTCCTAATTCGGTTGTGATCCAATGAGCCTGCCACCATCACAAGAACATAGTTGTCAATCTAGGCTAAGGGGATGGGGAAATGAGAATTTGTGCAATATTAGTTGGTTGATGCAAAAAAGCTTCTAAGATGTGATTTTATCTATATCAGACTTGGGTTGTGGTGGTTGAGAGGCATAATCCTTCCACTAGGTTTTCAAAATTCACATTTGTCTTAAGCAAAATTAATGATTGAAGGCATTTCAATCCTCAGTGAATACAAGATTTTCAAGGATGCCATGATGGGTCATGGTGGTTTAGAGGCACAATCCTTCCACTAGGTTTTCAAATTCACATTTGTCTTAAGAGAAATGAATGATTGAAGGCATTTCAATCCTCAGTGAATACAAGATTTTCAAGGATTCCATGATTTACACAGTAGCAAGAATTCAAGGTGGAGGCAAAGGGGAAGGTGCATCCATCTCACCCCACCAAGAATGTTTAAATATGATCTAAAACCAAGGCCTCTTTCATCTATCCTTAAAGATCTCTTTGGATTGATATTTGTAGTTGAACAGTTAGTCGAAACCCCCTCTCTTGAGGTGAAAAATATTTCAATTAGTTTCATAGTTGCAAACTATGAGTAGAAAGTGCTTATATCTCATTTCAATTATTTCTAGCCTTCTTCATTGGCTCTCAAGGAGTGGGTTCACCATAATTGGTCTCCAGACGTTGTGGTACATTTATGCTCAAAAAGGATTTTTATTGTTATTTTTCTAAAGATAGGGGACCAACAAAAGGTTTTTTTATTAGGGGCCCTGGTTTTGGGGTCAATCTAGTCTCTTCCTTCAACCTTGGCTTCCCAATTTTAATCTTCTAACTATTTCAAATCTGGAAACTCTAGTATGGGTGAGGTTTCCTAATTTTCACATCTATTTGACACATCCAACTGTTTTAGAAGATTTGGGAAATTTTTTAGGCCACTTCATAAAGATTTGATTCAAAAAGGATTTTAAAAGGAATTAGCACATTCATTCATGTTTATGTTGAAGTGAGCCTTAATAAAGGGTTTCCGGATAAAATCCTCATTAAATGGGGAGATGAGGTTTACTCCCATAAGATGGATCATGAAAATATGACTTTTCGTTATAGTTCTTTCCAGCAGCAAGAACACCTAGAGAATGATTTCCCATATTCATAAGGAACCTCTTTACACTCTGAAGCAAAGAAGAAAAATCGTAGATGGAAAGATCCAAAATGATCGAATGGTTCTAAGTCCATTGTGACTCACAGGTCAGGTGATTCTTAGAATCGGAAGACTCTTGATGACAACATTGTTATTTTAGACCCAAGTAAGACTAATGATATGCCATCTCAACCATTGGGGGGGAGCTCAACCGTCAATTAGTATGGCACCAAATCTAATTCTTAGAATCAGAAGACTCTTGATGCTAGCTCTGTTATTTCAGACCCAAGTCAGACTAATGATATGCCATCTCAACCATCAGGGGGGAAGCTCAATTGTCAATTAGTATGGCACCAAATCTAGCCATAATTTTTGCAGCTACAAAGAGTGGGAAAAAATATACCGACGAATCAGACCATCCAAATGGTGACAAGTTGCCAACAAATAATGGAAACATCTCAAGGAAAGAATGTGGTTATCTCAAACAATTCCTCAATTTGGATAGACATTTGGAAAAGGAAAGGCAAGAACAAGGCAATGTATAATCTTGGAGTCTAAGTCTAAGAAAGAAAAATGTAATGTTGTGTAATGTGTAGGGTGATTAGGGAAAAATTGATGTATTATGATGTAATGTAATTTTTTTTAGATCAATAAGAAAAAAAATATTATTAAAAAATATATATATATATATATATATATGGTTATTATGAACAATATAATTATTATTTATATTTTATAAAAATATACTATAAAAAATTAAAACGCAAGAAAAAAATAAAATATTAAAAAAATTATAAATTATAATTATATAGTAAAATTATGTAAATATTAAATTTAAATTATAAATTAATATTTTTTTGTCCCATTATAAAAATTATAATTCTTCTATCGTAAATTCAAAACCACATTCTTCATTTGCTCAAAAACATGATAAAAAAAGAGATATTACAAATATGGAAAATTAATGTTGTTTAATTAGTATACTTGTCATTTCTCTTTAAAAACTAATTCATCGTCTTTCTCTTTTTCCCTTTTCTTATTAACTTCTTCCTCGGTTACTAAGAAACTTCTTACGAGGTTGCTCAAAAAGATTTCATGGTTACTAAATAAGTCTTAAGATGAGGAGATCAAGATTGTTAAAAGGTAACAATTCCTTATTTGAAAAGAAAGTATAATTTCATGATGTCTTTTTGTTAGACTTATATACTACAACCTTTGTAGAGGAGAAAAACTCTATATTTAGTATTTGTTGGTTGATTTACCTTTATTCAAATGGATTTCTCTTAAATTACCTTGAGTTTTTAATTGGTTTTTTGGGAAGGAAAAAACCTTTTGAGTCTTTTTCCCACCTTTTAGATATAAAATTAAAAAATAATTATGATAACTATGATTACGTGTTTCTCATTTCACATAAAAATTCAGGTTTTAAAAAATTAAGGTTTCCTTTCATGAATTATATATGTTTTGGGGTCCTTTTTGTACATTTATGTTCTTTTAGACCAGGTATAACAATATAACATGGTTTTTATTAATAAAGGGTTATCATTTTTCTTGGGCTTTCCCCAAGAGATTTTAAGGATTAAAATATTAAGAGTTAATAATAGATTCATAATTTTCTTAGTAAGACTTTTTTATTTTTTAGTTATTATTTAATTGGTAAGAGATTTTTTATTGTGTTTTGCATCATTATGAAGGTTTCAAGTTCTATGCTTCTTTCAATTCAATTTATTTATTTTGATAGTGGATTCCCTTGCATAAATCATGAGTTATGTTCATATTTAATGTATATATTTATGACATTAATCAATTTTACCATCATTAGATCAAAATAATAATAATGTTGGTAAAATGAGTCAAAGTGTATTTATACCTACAATTCAATTCTTTTTTTTTTTACATTGTATCATTCTAAGATAGAATGAATATGCCTTCAAATTTTTCATGCTTTGGTACATCAACATTGTTTTAAAAGAATACTTTTTTAGTTTATAAACTAAAATTGGAAATTTAATATTACATGAAAGGCTATAGTCAAAGATGAAAATGATAGGCTTGGATATTGCCATCTCTTATTCTTCTAGTATTTCTTCCATACTAAAATTCTCAAATATTGATTACATTCAATAATATATATAAAAACAATACATGTCTAGACTAGATGACATGTTCAAATTTTTGTCTTCGCTAACTATGCTATTTCAGGAGACTTTTTCTTCTCCACTATTATTGTCCAAGCTTCGATTGCTTTTGATGATTTATGTGCTACTCCCTCCCATCCTAATTTGTCTAGCTCTAGAGGTTCTGTTTTTTTTTTTGTCGTTGGTTGTTGGCTTCATTCCACTATACGCTATCATGCCACATCTCACTCTTTTGATGGGGTGTTCTCAATTTCCTGTAGTTCCATTTTGGCTTATCCATGGGTGGGTCCAAGTTAGCCAGGTCATCCTTTCTAACCACTTAATGTTTTTCCTTGGTTCCAACCCATCAAGTGATTTTCAGTGGTGCTTCTTAGTTTTCCTTAGCCCTATTGAGCAATGTGCTATCGAATGCCATATTTCAAAACAAACTCTATAGTGAAAATATACATTTTTATAATGGGAATTTTGTGTCAAGGATAAGTTTTTACTCATCAAATTTATTTCTACCCAAAACCTTTTGTTGAAGTCCATTTCCACACATATTCCAGGATATGTTATGATATTATGGTTCTTGGCTTCAATAATTTTGTAATGTAATTCTCCAATGACATTGGTAATCGATCAAATAAAGGGTGAAGCACAAATATGTAAAGGGAAATTTGCAAATCTAACCCACATAAGTGTTAAGCATAGTGTTTCTACGATTCGATCAAAGCACGAGGTATAAGGTTTCATACATTATCAAGATTTTCCCCAAAATCAGCTAGAAACAGCTCTTGAGTACCTTCGTCTTCTACAAGATCAAACACTACAATAAAGAACATCTTTGTGCAACAGTGAATAAAAGATTCTACATTTTATTATAAATTTCTATAAGTCCAAATGTAGTTGTATAGATCAACTAGATATGCCTAAATACCAATGATGTGGCATACAAATCCATTTGTATTGTAAAATGATACCTAGGATATAATTTTTTTCATTATGGAATAGTAATCATTGAAACCTCTTGAACGAAGAGTTATGATGGTGATCCCGAGAGGGTTACGTGGCAAGACTTACGTGGAAGCTGGCCCATCCTTGGTCCTTCCCACACTGGCACACACCGAAGTTTGGTGAGGGTTTATGGTGCCTGCAATGCGCATTCGGCCCGAGGTTGGTCTCGTTTTGTGTGAGCACAACGTCTATGGTATGGCTCGACCTGGGCTCATCTGCGTTGTTGTTCGTTTGAGTTATGCTTCCGTTCCTCTATGGCTCGTCTGATTCGACTCTAGAAAGAAGATGGGTCTCTGTTGCCCACTATCCTCTTGGTTCTTCTCTGGTTCCGGTCCTCTATCGTTTGCTAGTTATATGAATGTTTTTCGCTGGACCTGGTGCCTGTTGTCCACCTGGTTTTCCGTGGAGGTCTGAGGTTTGGTAAATGTCATTTTGGGTATGCCTTATTTCAACTGTCTGTGAACGATTCTTTTACAACTTGCAGGTGATGTTTTCTAACTGGGTTTTGGTCGCATTTCACAGGCCCTCCGCCTGTTACTCTCATCGATGGCTTGGCTGCTTATTTGACAGGTAAAAACCCTGTTCCGATTCCACTTTTTCGCCTTCCTGTAGTTTTTATTAACGACCTTGCTCCTGGTGAGCAAGCTGTGGTATCATGGCACTTTGACTGTTGGTTGCACTCAGGTTGGGGTTTCAACTCGTGGCTCGGTTGTGGAGTCCAGCCTCCCCTTTAGGTATTCGTCGTGGGTCAAGTTCCTTTTTTTTCTCTGGTGTTGTTGTGTGCTATATAGCTATGCTTCCTCTCTAACAATATTCTTGTCACTGTGCAGGTATCCCTCTCCTCTTTGCTGTGGCTACAAGGGGCTAGCTCTCGGGGATGAAATGTTGTGATCTTGTCCTTGAAGATTTGGATCCGATGTGCCTAAATCAGGTAGGGTCCTTCCTTCACTGCACTCTGTGGTTGCATTTTGGTTTCGAGCTATAGTTGTTTAACCCTTGGGGTTTCAATTTGTTGACCTGTCGATACTTGGTTGCCTCCTGTGAAACAAGCCCATCTTGTCAATTTTGTTTTCTGTTATGGGAATGTGTTTCGACCTTCTGTTGTTGGTTGTCATGTCCGTTGTTTCATCTGTGTACTGCTTTGGTCTATCTGGGTTGTGGAAACCCTCCTCGGCCTATCTCATTTGTGTGAATGACTGTTGGTTATGTTTTGAGGGCTCTGTGTCTTGAAGCCTGTGTGGAATCTAGAAGTTCTATCCTATACTTCTGTAGACCTGATGAATATATATATATATATATATATATATATATATATATATATATATATATATATATATATATTTCTAATTTAAAGCAAGAGTATGTATTTGGTCATGTACTTGGATGGTTTGGCTCTGTCGAATTTGATCCTTTCATTCTCGGTGCGCAGTTTGAATGTTAACCACACAGTTTGTTGTTTAATTGCTATGAATAGTAATTTATACTTGTTGCTTCTGAAACAATGAATTCCTATAAGCTTTCTTTAAATTCATAAAATAAAATAAAAATGTTCGGAGTTATGCTTTCTTTCCTTTTTTTTCATCTAGATGACAACAACCCCACTTTTGATTCTGGGTTGCCTATTTATGCTTGCTGGTAGCCTCATACTGTTGAGGAACCACCCTCAGTTACATTATAGTTATTTTCTAGTTTCATTCAGTTTCATTTCTAACTTATTTTAAACAAATCCTATTCCAACTACTATTCAGTTTACCAAAAAAACATTGGTTGTAGCAGCCTTCATTTCAAAAATAAAATAAAACTAACTAAAAGTGAACTTAATCAAAATAGCTTGTCTAGTTGTCGCCTCCCTAGTCAGATGCTCCTGCATCAGGCTCCCGTGATGAATGAATCTCATGGCTCTTGTCCATGAGCTCTTCAATTGAGTACCAGACGCTTTGGATCTGGCCTTCATTCAGCCAAGAACTATCCTCAATTGGACTGTCCTTCCATTTGACCAGGTATTGTAAGTACTCTTTCCGTCGAGTCTGCGTGGCCACCTGAGTATCCAAAATTTTTTCGATCCCTAGAGGCATCTGTTTGACCCATGACTCAGTCTCTCCCTAGGTGTCCCGTGTGTGTTATGTCGAATTTTCCTCCACATTAGCAGTAATGTAAGGGTATAGGTCTATCACATTGAAGATGGGCGAGATCCCTATACCCGGGGGTAGTTGCAATTCATATGCATTTGCAAAGAAATTTCGCTATAATAATTTTTCCCCCTTTTAATGACTTGTTTGAAGTTTAAAAAGGATTTCTTATGAGAGGGATGTTGGAAATATTGTTTCCATTGATGTCAAATATAGGGGGAGACTACAGATATCCAAGATAAATATTGTTGCAAATATTGTTTTTGAACTTTTGATGCCTAATTTGGATACCCTATCTTTGAATATATTTTTACTCTAATTTCATAACTCTAATTAGAATATAGGATATATGGTTGGAAATATTATTTCGAGACCTTTCCAACAGTATATGACACTCCCTAGTAACTCCATAATAATAGGGATATATGGAATATTTTGTTAGGATGACCCAACCAAAACCAAAGTACAAGAAGGCCAACCCAACTAATTTTACAAGTCATCCCTATAAGTGATCATACAAACACCATAAATAAAGGGAATATGAGTGCATTTGAACACCAATCGAAGCAAGAAGATATTTGAGGTCACAAGAGTAGACGAGGAATAATTTTTGGGGTGATTCTTAGAGTATAAAGGTGGAAGAAAAATTATGATTTATGGGGTGAATAAGTCATCTTGGAATTTTTGCTATAAATTTTCTTATGGAATATTTCATACCATGAAACTTATATTTGATAGAGAGAACATCTCCATGTACCTCTAGTTAAAATTTATATATTAGTTTTCCGTAATTTGAAGATATGCTCTATGGAAGTTAGGCCTATTGAATGCTCCTCCTTCAAATAGGCCATCTTGGTATTTTTTCTATAAATTTTCTTTTGGGAATTTCAGATTATGAAACTTGGAGGCTACATAAAATATTTCATGTACCTTTGATTAAAATTTCAAACCTATGTTTGCTATAATTTAGGAGATATGGTTCAAGCGAGTTAGGCTTCCTGAATGCTCATAAATAATATTTTAAATAGGTTATCGTGGTATTTTCACTATACCTTTATGTATGATGTTTCAAAATAAAAAATATGGAGGAGACAAAGAAGCTATCTCAAGGTAACTGTAGTAGAACTTGGACCTTGTCTCACTATAACTTCAGAGATATCGTATGAGGAAGTTAGGCTTTGTGAATCTCATAAAATATACTTCAAATAGGTTAACTTGGTGTTTTTTCTATAAATTTATTTCTAAGATGTTTGAGACTATGAATTATGGAGAGCATATAGAAGGGATCTGGAGGTACCTATGAGATATATTTCAAACCTTGTTTGATTATAGGTATGATAGAGGAAGTTAGTGTTCGTGAATTATCCTAAAACATGCTTCAAACAAGTTATCTTAAAATTTTTGCTATAAATTTCTTTCTACGATGTTTCAGACTATGAAATCTAAAGGGGACAAAGCAGAGATCTCTAAGAACCTATGGTAGAAATTTCGGAACCAAATTTGAAAAATTGGATATGTGGTATGTTGTGCAAGTTTGTTCTTGGGAAGAATTCATAAGCAACATGTTTTGGGAGAAGTAAACCTGGTGATGGAATAAGTAGCAATTAGGCATGGTGAAGAAAAAAGTATTTAGTGGACCTATTGAATATAGAAGAAACAAGTAGGATTGGTGAAAGTAGAAGCAACAAGAAAAATTGGTGAAAACAAAAGAAGCTAAAAGACATTGTGAAGAGGCAAGTGGACTCATTAAAGTAATTTGGTGTCTAAAATTTTTATAATAGATGGGATTGGTGTCTCCTGTAGGTTGGTGCTTACAAAGAAATATAGGGGATTGGTGTCTCATGTATGTTGGTGGCTACAAAGCAACAAAGGGGATTGATGTCTCCTGTAGGTTGGTGCCTACAAAACAACAGATGGGACTACTATGTCGTGTAGGTTAGTGCCTACAAATTGATGTAATAGTATGTTGGTTCCTACAATATACTTCATATAAATACGTTTTGCAGTTTTTACCATAAGGGTTTTGTTGTAGCGGCTACAAACACCCTCCAAAATTATGGCTTAGCCTCATTTTGGAGCCTCCCTACTGACCATCCTTAGTAGCATGTCTTGCATTGTCCAAGAACATATGCTTCAGTTGAGTTTCAGTGGCTAACCAACTTGTGCTTGCTAGCTTGTTTACCTCCCACCTGCAGGCTGACATTCCGGAGCTTGGTCATTTTCTTGTTGTTTTGCTCACTTAGAAAATTCCGCAAATCTGGAGGGGAACCATCCTTCCTCTCCATAATTGTGCAAACCATATAGGAAGCTTGCTCCTCTCTAGAAATGTGCAGAGTAGCAAGGCAACCTTCTCTCTAGAAATTGCACAGAGCAGCCCATCACTGGTCTTTCTCTAAAAAATTGTGCAATTCTAGCTGACAACCAGGGCTTTAGTCCAGAAATTTCACAAAGCCTGAGGGAAAACCATACTAGCTCAACCGAGAAACTGCACAAAAGTGACTCCAAGGCTTACAGTCTATTGGATGTGCTCCCAGGTTGATCGGTTCCCTCCAAGACTGAGCAATATTGATTTGCATAAATGGATTTCTTTTCCTGAAAATGCAAAAAAGAAATATAGAAAAAAAGTATTCCTAGAGCATTCAGCACATCCCACGTCACATCTAGGAGCATTCAGCACATTCAACTCAGCTCTTTCTAGGTAAGTCCACTTTTCATGTCTTTTGTTGCTTTTTTGTCACTTTTTTTATTTTGGTTTGTGCAAGTGTTGTTTTCTTCATTTTTTTGTATACTTGTTGTCGTATTAATGAATGTTAGCTTCTAGAAGCATCGTTTTAATTTTTTCATTGCATCTCACTATTGTCGCATGCATGACACCATTTCTGCACTTAGGGTCATCGTTGCGATGACTCGCTTCACACACTTAATTATTTTCCCATTTTTTGAATCATGCACTCACTGTTGCATGCATGATCATTCACACTTGTTTGCACTCATCTTCCCCATGCATTCAACCTTTTTATGTTTTCAGTCACCCGTTGGTGGGTCTGGGCTTCCTTGGCCTAGACCTTGCCTTGCCTATCTTCTACTACGCATTTCTGAGAGTGAAGGCTCTTCCTTCCTCCTAGAAATTATGCAAAGCTAGCCCAACACTAGCCTCCAATTTTTCTCTACACAATTTTGAAAGGCATTTCCCAGCTGGCCCCCAAAATTGTGCAAATGCAATTTTTTGGGTTGTAGTCATTGTTGAATGAAACTGCGCATTGCACAGTTTCGGTCCTCAGCAGGCCAAGATGGACTGTGCATTGCATATTTTCAACAGTCAGTTAGCCTCCTGGCAGTCTAGACTATGTTCTGCGCAGTCTTCCTAGTGAGTCTCCCAGCCTCCCAGTGAAAATTGCGCAATCTTTCTAGTCAGTCACCAAAGTGTGTTGCATGTCAGTCCTCAAGTTGATTTGGTTTTCAACTAAGAGAGTGCTTGGCATGTTTGTTTCTCTATCTCCAACTATCATAGGTTTTCGTCCATCTCTTAGCAGTATAGGTACAATGGCCTCCAAGAGAGTAGGGTCAAAGGACACCGTTGAGAGTGCAACTGGAGATGCAGTTGAGAAAGTGTCAATGAGCTTGCCCATCTATGAAGAAACTAAGTTGTTCATAGACAAGGAGGTCAAGATGAAATAGCAGGACATTAATTACACCTTTTCAAGCACGTTTGAGGAGAATCTGGAAGACCGTAGGGTCTATGTCAACATTCACAAGTCTAGCATATACCGGATTGCAAGCAGGTATCCCACGTTTCCATTCGTAGACATGATCCATTGGATTGTCTTGCATATAGATCCAGAGAGAATGGAATTGAGAAGTATCAGTCAAAAAGAACTGGCTACATTTAGGACAAAGGACTTTCAGGAGATGTATTACTTGCCACAGCTAGTGATCACAATGGATACACCTTTCACCAGACCCAACAACAGTGCAAACTCAAGAGACATCTTGAAAAGTTGGGTGAAAGAGTCATCCAAGTTGAGGACAACACCCAACCAAATGTATAAGATAAGGATATTACAGAAGGCATATCAACTCTTGGTCATCTTTTCATGCTGCTTATATGGCCAGGAGAGCACATAAACCTTCTTGCAGAGTTGAGTGATTATGTTGGATCAATTGGTGAGCGAAGGAAGGCCTTTCAACTGGTCCGCCATGTTGGCTCTCAGGTTGAAGGAACAAGTAACAAAAGCCTGCCATCTGCCCAAGGGTTAGCAAGTGAAGCTATAAATGTCTTCTTACATACTTGAAGTAGTATGTGCCCGCGAGTAGTTACCAGGCTTGGGTTGGGCATGGACACCTTCAAAAACATCTGTGCACACTTATTGCAGGTTGTTCTCTGAATGCAGCTTATGTGGAGTTATCATATATCAATCAGACTACTTTGTCACCCTGGTATACAAGATGATGTTTGAGAAGGATCCACCTTGCATGTCACACATAGCGATGGAGGTATTGATCGACATAATAGATTGGTATGCCTCACCCCATGGCACCTTCATTCGGATGTACAGTGCAGAGAAGACTCTGCATGTTTTACTGAAGTTTGGCATGGATAAGCTCGGCATGCAAGAAGTGTCATATCACATCTCGATAGGGTTATCGGCTAGACTGCATATGAAGAAGAATGCAGCTTGGCCCTCTCGTCCTTTGTGGATCAGGTTGTATGAGATCTAGAATCTCAAGCATGTTGAGGTCGAGACGGAAGAATTCAAGAGGTTCACCTTCGGCACGAGAAATTTCAATTCATATGACCTACATTGCTTAGTGGAGGACCACTTTCTAAGAGTGCATCATCCTTGGATCCACAGGGCATGTCATTGGCCTGAGGAAGACCCATGGAGATAGGGTTATCACTTCTCAAGGCTCAGTGAACCAGTCAGCGTAGCTATAGAGTGGTTAGAAAAGTAGAAGACAGTAGAATCTCACACAATAGCATCGTCAACAGTAGCAGAGGGCATCAAACATGCGCTTGAAAAAGGCAAGAGGAAGGTTGTAGATAGCACAGAGGTGGAGCAAAGCTACAAGTTCAAAGCAGACCTACTTGTGTTGAGAGAAAATTTGGAGATTTAGGCTAAGAGGTGACAACACAACAGGAGGATCACGCAAAGGAAAAGAGAGAAACAAAAGTTGGAGGAAGCAGAAAAGGATTTGTAGAAGTTGAAGTACCAACTTAGGGAAGAACAGGTGCTGCGCAAAAGAGAGAAGGAAGTACAAGAGGAACAAGAACAACAAGAGGTGTAGCATGCATATATTGATGAAAATGTTCCCATACAAGTTATTGACTCATCCGAGCACCTATCACATAGTAGACAGGGTGAGTAGTCACAGGAGAAAGACTTTGCTCAAGAGATTAAGATGCTAGACCAGATTGACATAGATATGGTTCAGCCAAATTCAGATCAGGATATTGACCTCATGCCTCAGAACCAAGAGGTCACCCCACCGGCTTCACCAGATCCGGAAGCAGAGAAATTCCTAAGTGATCAAGGAGACACTAAAATCCTTGAAGACAATCCAGAGGTAGAGATGCACAACATATATTTCGATGAGTCACAACACAGAGTTGTGAAATCATGCAGAGTTCCTAGTCTGGATGGCCATGTATCCCATGCGTAGTTTAAAGAGCGAGTGATTGTGTCCGATGTGCGCAAACATCCAAATGCATTGCCTAATGTTACCAAAGCATATGCCGAAGCCACCAGCTCGAGTGTTAGATTCTTGATAGTTGAGAAAAAGCACATGGCTAAGGAGTTACAAGCAGCCAAGCAGGGAAGAGAGAAGTTTATAACATCTACTAGAGCAGATTTGAGGAGAGTGATACTCTATGAAGTATCATCTCTTGAGACAGTCATGTGGAAGATGTACTTCAGATTTTTCATCGTGCATAATTCAGTTGTCCATCTCAACAGTTGGCAGCAGTGTTGTGCTAGGAGAGCATGCATCTTGTTAGACTTACACACTGTTTTCGATCACATTCAAATATGGACAATGAGGTACAAAGGAGCCCCATTGCACTTGCCAAAGATGATGAAGCCAAAGGTGGTAGAGTTGAAGGCATGCATTCGGAGTTTGATCCAGAACTATGAGGAACTCCCGTAGCTCATCACTAGTCTACAGGCTTCACATGCACGGGTGTTCAGGAGCATGGATGTCATTGTGTGCATGCATGTGATCTCATCCATTGGCACAATCACCGAGGCGAAGTCAAAGAACCAATTCTGACTGGAGCTAGACATGTACTTCGATTAGTTGATGCGTGTAGCCACCAGCATAGTCTTGCAGATGAGCGCAGACACTATCTACCAGTATGTTTTTGGTCCGGCTGCACTTAGGACTATGATGCACATGTTATCTGATGAGTTGGACAAAGGTGCGAAATCAGTGTACCCAGATGTAACGGAGGTAATATTTCGCTTTCAAAAAGATGTCACCACAGAGCACATGGAACCATAGTAGACTACCATGCTTGGCATCAGTTCGCCACCGTCGATCATCGTGAGGATGTCGAAGAGTTAGTCTTCCTATGTTTTCTGAGTCTTAGTGATGTCTTGCCTAGCTTACTCAAGCCTATTTTGTCTCACATGGGTACATGTGCAGATTGTAATGTAAACATGTTGTAAAAGTGAAATACCAAGTGTCGATAATAGAATGTAATAGTCATGATAGTTGAAGAGTCATGAGGGTAGGTGAAGAGTCACAAAGGGGAATGTCAAGGGTCACCCCAGCCTTTGCTATTTATAGAACTTCGTAACTAATTGTACAGGATTTTGGGACCCAAGCTTCCTATAGGGGTAACTTAGAGAAAGCTTGGAGTGTATTGTAATGAGCCTTGGCTTCTCCACAATGCAGAGCTAGTACATCTCTTTGGATGAGCAGGTGACAGTGACTGTAATGTTCCTCTATCAGGGCTAGTGGAAAGTCACAGTTGTATGTATGATTGAATCGTTCACTATTTTAATATAAGAGAGCCAACACGTTTCATGCATATGTTGTTATCGTAGTTCATCTATCCTGGTTACTTTAATGATGTATGTAGCTATTATTTACGCATGTATGTATGGAATATTTGTATGTGTTTGTATGAATCTTATCGAAGCGCGTTGATGATATAATCCATCACTTTGGATCATCAACTATCATGATTTCCATCTCGTGATGTATTTTTTCCCGTGTGTTCCCTTTCAAGCTGCGTGCTATCACAAGTTTCTAAGGGGCACACTCTTCCCCCTTTCCGTGTGTTAGAGCCTTTCATGCACCTTCATTGACTTGTTGCAAGGTCACACCCTTGCTACCAACAATGACATCTTACTTACCTCTACGTGTAACTACAGTCAAGCCGATACCGTACTACCAATTGCTGGGACTCCTACTCAAAACAGTCTAAGGTATAGTTGGGACTTCTTACCGGGGAGATCCCTTGACATGTTGGTGGGTCCAACACCGTCAACATTTCTAGCACTAGAAGGAGGGCTAGGTGACAAGCTGAGTCCTCACATCCTGTTTTGAATCTTCACACATCTGTCATGGATATCGTTGTAGTTCACCCTCCGCGATGTTTGTCCAATGCACATTCCTTTGAAATCACAAAGGAGTTTTTTGATCACTTGTCTGAAATCATGTATGATGGTGAAGGCGAAGTGGCCTGGACTAAGCACTTACATGACTTCCTTGCATTCCTGGAGGATGCAGAGGACTTTGGTGAAGTTCAACATGCTACTTGCAACCACACCAGGGAAATTTTTAGGGGCTAATATTTGCAGGTGGGCTAATTTATTAGGATATTCTGACACATAGGAAATAGTTAAGTATAACTTGGTCTAGTGTAAATTAGGTAAAGTGTGTTTCTTTACTATGTACATTTGTAACTTACAATCTGACGGTCACGATATGTTCTAGACATGAAGTGATCCGATGGTTCATTCTCTCCTCGATATTACCGACACTTGATCCGTTCCTGAACACCCAATTGGTCCATGATCTCTATTTAAAGAGCATGGAGGGTCATTTCTAGGGTAACCGTTCATGAGAGAAGCTTATGTAAAGTTTCATTCTTTTATTAATAAATTGCTTGAAGTGGCCGCATTGGCTCAGGCCGTGGACTGTTTCTTTCTTTGAGGGTTTTAACCATGTCAAGAATATTGGTGCATTGATCTGTAATATGTTTTTGAGTAATTTCCTTTGGTTTTCTGTCTAAGGAACTTACCATATAAATTCCTACATGGTATCAAAGCTATTTCAGGGCCGCATCCATTGGTGATCCAAATCGGAAGTCGATATAACTGAATCCGACTGTCGTTTCCTAGATATACTATTTCTGACTGCTTTCAGGCCAAGAGGACTACTCTATTGTGTTAGGAGCATCTATTCCAGTGAGGAAACCCTTTCGTTTCATGCGAAAAGGTTTCTGGTAGCCCTAGCTACGTCATTTTTAAGATCTGGAGGTATACAGTCTTTATTTGCAGTTCTAGTTATTCATCTCTCTATTTATTTTTATTTATTTAGCTCTATCTTTTTTATTACCGGATCTATACCTTTCATTTCTATGTATTCTCTTTGCCCTATGACTCTATGCGATCTGGGCAAATCAGAAACATAAAGGAAGGATTTTTCTCATGCGTATGCTCTTTTCCGCCACGCCTTAGTGTGATCTCAGAAAATCAGAAACATTGAGGAAAATATTTAGTTTCCGGCGAAAGCTAACTTCAAGCCATAAGGTTTGGTTTTTTTGCATGTCCGTGTTGGGTTGTGTGGTTTTTGATTTCTAGGAAAAAATAGTTTTTTGGGCAAGCATGCACCCCAAAGCTCTAGTGGCTTAAAAAAAAAACAAAAAAAAATCCTTCCTCTTTTCCAAAAATTACAAACCTTTTAAACTAGCTCACTTGGTCCAAAGTTACTTTATGAGAATAGAGGTCTTGGGTTCAAGTCTTTCTTTTTGTTGACTTACTTTTTCAAAAAACACATGTACCTTATGTTTTAAAGTTACTTTATGTAAAAGTGTTCTCACCCATTATAAAGAATGAATCACTTATCATTCTAAAGTTTCTTTATCTTTTATTTAAGTTACAATTTAGTGAATAGCTCATAAAGTACCATTGTAAAAGTGACTTTCACTTATTTATAAAAGTGGGTGACATAATTATTTTTTTTAAATGAGCTAATTAGATTATGTTTGGAAAGGGTTTTTTTTTTAAATATAACATTATCATTCACTTCCGCATATTCATGCACTTCGTCGACATCTTCAACAACGTTTCTTCAAAAAGCCATAACTTCTTCATCTGGAAGCCGTTTTCAGAGCCATTTTTTTGAATCAGCCTAATTTTTCAAGATCTATCCATTGGAATACTTAGTTTCAACATCTACAACTCCAGTTTCTATTAAAATGGAAATTCCATGCCAAATTATTCTTGACAGCACCAACTACTTCCAATGGTGGCCCTACATTGTGGATTTACTTAGAAGTAAAGGTCTTTACATAATAACCTCAGGCCAAGAAACTAAACCTAAAGATGAAGATAAGGAAGCCATATGGGAAAATAGGAAAGATCAAGCATGTGGGTTAATAAGGATGTCTATTTCTCCAAACCTTAGATTCCATATCGCAGAACTTGATACCCCTAATTAAGCAATGAAACAAATCACTAAAGTTTTTGGAATTAAAAATGAAATTAGAGTCCATCAACTCAAAAATGAGTTACTTACGTTGGACCCAAATAATTTTTCTTCCATTGAAGATCTTTTGTCAAAGTTTAAGACCCTTAGACTTATCTTGGAAGGTGTTAAGGTTAAGAAAGAAGATGGTAGCCTTATCTATTCCATTCTTACTAAGTTGGGACCAACCTACTCTATGTTTGTTTCCACTTTCCATTCTACTAGAGAAGCCTTCATTTATCAAGGACAAGACTACAAGTCCTCCTCTTTTGATGCCTTTTGTGATTTTTTAATAAAAGAACAAGAAAAACTCTTACATCTTGGTCTTCTTAATCTTGGAACTCTTCTAAGAAAGTGTTAGTCACCCTACATCAACCAAATTCAAAGGATCCTAAGAAGAAGTATCCTAAAAATAATGGTCCTAAACCAAACAAGGGTCCTAACCAATTTCAGTCTCAAAATGAAAAATCATTTCAACAAAATGATAAGGAAAATAAAAACAAAGGGAAGAAGACTTATAGACATTGCCACTTTAGTAATCGAGATATGCACTTAGAATCCAAATTCTTTAAGAATATAGAAGCCTTCAAAGCAGCAATGAAGAAGCATAACATCCATTTGGAGCACTCTTCAACTTCAACTTCATCTTCAGGAATAAAACTTTCTGCATGTGGTTGGCAACCATCTCAGTCTAGTTATGCACTAAATGTATCTTCTTCTTCTCATGCTCATGAGTGGCTCATTGATTCTAGAGCTTCTTATCACATGGCCAAAAACACAGCCATGTTTTCTTCTCTAAATGATTGTAACACCAAAAATATATATGTTGGTGATGATAGATCTCTTAGTGTTGTAGGGACTGGAGCTATTCATGTAGACAATGGTCAATTTAATGATGTATTATGTGTTCCAACCTTATCCTGCAACCTTGTATTTGTATATCAAATAACTCACTCAGGTGAAAGTAAGATTGTTGAATTCTCACCTCATGATGTTGTAATTAGGGACCTAAGAGATCCTAGACAGATTTTAGCTACTGGCATTGCTGATGATTCTACACGGTTGTATAAGTTTAACAACTTTGTGTCATCAACTCTTCCCTCGGTATTTTTTGCTCATAATGATGAAGTGAGAAAACTATGGCATGAGATATTTGGTCAGTTAAACTATTTCTCCCTTCAAAATCTATGTAAAGAAAATATGGTGACAAGTCTTCCTATGGTATCTTCCAAAGATGGTATTTGTTCCAAATGTGTACTCGGAAAACATCATTGGGATAATTTAAAAGAACGTGCCTCTTGGCACGCCCCAGTCCCTTTACAGCTTGTGCATAGTGATTTATGTGGTCCACTTCCAGTTGTTTCATTCTCTGGCTACAAGTATTTCTTAACTTTCATTGATGATTTCTCCAGAAGCACTTGGGTATACTTCTTAAAACTCAAGAGTGAAGTATTTAACATGTTCTTGGCCTTTAAGGCCTTTGTTGAGAAACAATTTGGACATCGAATTCTTAAGCTAAGATATGATAATGGTGAAGAATATGTTAACAAAAAATTCATAAACTTTTGCATTGAGCATGGAATTCAAATGCAACATATTGTTCCATATGCTCCACAAAAAAATGGTGTAGCTGAAAGGAAGAATCGCACCTTAAAGGAAATGGCTAATTGTATGCTTCAATCAAAAGGACTTAGTCTTAATTTTTGGGTAGAAGCAATTAACTGTGCAAATTACATAGTAAATCACACTCCTCTTTACATTTTTCTCTCCTAACATTTACTTCTTCTCTTTGGTGTTTTGTTTTGTTTACTTATCTACATTTGTATATTAGTTTCGCATGAAACCATGATGACTATTAAAACAAGTGAGATAAAGTACAAGAGGACTTGTACAACTATCAATACTTGGTTATCTGTTGTCTTCACTCTTTATGTAAAACTTGTTGTCTTCATTCAATGATACAAGAATGGAAAATATGTTCTATTCGAAGTGAACCTTGTTGAAAACACATCGCTTATGCGCTAACTAGTACCACTTACTCTAGTCGGTTGTTTTGGGTTAATCCTTGTCAGCCGAGTCAAGTAGAGTAAGGTGAGGGGGAAAACCTTAACAAGTATGTCAAAGGTATATATAAAATACTTATCTGAAGGAACAACCTCTTCTACTGTCAATAAGTAGGGATCCCTCTTCCACCTCTAAAATAAATAAGTGCCTATGCACAGTTCTTGAAAAAATAAAAATAAAATGAAAAAACAAAAATGTGATTTTTTTTTAAAAAATGAATAAGGTGAAAGAAGAGAAAGGATTCTTGCACAGAGATGTGATGCAAGTAACTCCATCGGGGTACTGACCAGGCTCACTAGCAATGGAGCGATGTGTGTGTTCCTGCATGACTCCGCCGGGGTACTGTCTAGTCTTTCTCACAACAGAGCAACACCAGAGATGAAACTTACACTCTGACTGTAATATTGCTTGTGTACCAATATACCCCTCATCCCCAATTGAAACAACTATGTTGAATTGGTTTGGAATGTGTGATGACCAACCAAGATCATGACAGGTGTTATATCTTTCAATCAAGCTAGTGTAGAAACCAAGATGATCCAAGAATTGAACAATACTTCCGAAGGAGTTAGACTTTCTTTTCACAAAACAAGTTCCATTCAGAGAGCTGGAGTTCTACCAGTGTGTCTCCAAGTGTTGTAGCAGCTACAACCACCCTCAAAATTTTTTCCTTAGCCTCATTTTGGAGCCTCCCTACTGACCATCCTTAGAAGCATGTCTTGCACTGTCCAAGTACATATGCTTCAACTGAGTTTTAGCAACTTACCAGCATGTGCTTGCTAGCTTGTTTGCCTCCCACCCACAGACTGACATTCCAGAGCTTGGTCATTTTCTAGTTGTTATGCTCACTTGGAATATTGCACAAATATGGAGGAGAACCAACCTTCCTCTCAATAATTGCACAAACCATCTAGGCAACTTGCTGCTCTCTAGAATTGCGCAGAGCAGCCAGGCAACCTTCCCTCTGGAAATTGCGCAGAGTATCCCATCACTGGGCTTTCTCTAAAAAATTACACAATTCTGGCTAACAACCAGGGCATAAGTCCAGAAATTGCGTAAAGCCAAAGGGACAACTAAACCATCTCAGCCCAGAAACTGCGCAAAAGTCACTCCAAGGCTTGCAGTCTGTTGCATGTGCTCCCAAGTTGACCGATTCCCTCCAAGATTGAGAAATCTTGATTTGCATACATGGGATTCTTTTCCCAGAAAAATAAAAAAGGAAAAAAAGCAAAAAGCATCCTTAGATTTTAGGGATCCATTTTTAGCAGTTAGAGTTTACATGCAAAAGCTATTTTAGAAACCTCCCGCCAAGTGTCACTTTTTCCTAGATTTCTGACATGCGCTCCATAAGCCTCGATCTTATCAAAAATATTTATTCGATTCTTCAGAGGTCATTCTTCACATAGATCTTGGATCTCTGGCATCCCACATTGCATCTGGGAACATTCGACACATTCAGCTCAACTTTTTCCAAGTAAGTCCATTTTTCATTTCTTTTGCTGTTTTTCTATCTCTTTTTGTATTTTGGTTTGTGTGAGTGTGTTGTGGCCATAAAAACCCCCCTCTCTGTTTAGTATTAGCAATAAAACTAAGCAAATGGGGACCCTTAATAAAAAATCCAAAAAACATTTTTATAATTTTTTTTATTTAACTCCTTAAAACTATATCGCATTGTGAGAAGAGAATAAAGCATTTCCTTATGAGCATAATAAACTGCAAAGAAGCGACGCGAAATTCATCGCATCGCATACATTATGAAGCGCTCTTAAATGAAAATCTTAACAAATCTCCGACGACCGATGTGCGATGTCGCATATCGCAACGTCGCATAAGCATCACACAATGATTGAATGACTAAACGTGATGCTGCGATTTGTGATAAATGCGATCTGCGATGCCGCGATGCTGAGATTTGCGATAAATTCTATCTGTGCTAAGCTAATCATGAAGCTCTGCGATGACACATCTTGATAACGCGATCCGTGATGCTGCGATGCGAGTCGCAGAAATCACCCATCGCAAATTTTCCTCGGCGCAGTATTCAAGGAAAGCTGTCTGTAAACCAAAAATTGGGCGCGCGCCTTAAAAGAAATCAATGAATGTACGCCAAAGTATTCAAGAAGGAAAGTTTTGTGTTTTTCGAAGAGTTAGTTCGCTATGGGTGTCATAATTTCATACATTTCTAGAGCTTAGAGCTTTCGTGTCAATATTTATTATCATTACTCTTTTCCTTTGTGTGAACTGCAGAAATGAAAAACATGAAACAATATGAAGCAATGAGCAGGAAACATCTAAGGAAAAGGGGAAAGCGTCAATGCTCGGAGAACAGAGAAGAGATGCCTTCATAAACGGATGCTGCATGCAACAGAACCGCAGATTCCATTGTATCACTCAATAGATGCTGATGTCAATAGGTGATTCAACATTCAAGGTCAGAAAGCTCACAAAAACAGCATGTTTATGAAAAATCCTGAAACTTCTACCCGGTGAAGGAAAAAGCGCTAAAGGCGGAAAGTGCACCAGAAAAGCCCGGAACAAAGAACGGAGGTAGTTTTCGATGCGCGATTATAGCCTAGCGCTAATCGTGCATCGCTAAGAAAATTGTTCAGAAAGCAAAGTCCCTAACTTGCTTAGTCATTCGCAAGGCCGGAAACCGAAATAGCAAAAGCAGAAGCAGTTTGAGAGAAATTTGGGTTATTACCAAGTATACACGCAGTAAATCCACCCAGCCAAAGGAAGATTCTCAAAAATATCTTCTAGTTTACTAAAAAGTGGTGCCAGCGCTTGCCATATCTATTTTCATAGCTCAAACAAAAGCAGAAGACTACCAGCCGACTCTTCCCAGGCGAATGTTGCATGCTCGCAGCACTGAGGAGCAAATATAGAAATAGTTAGGAATTAGATTCAATTTTTAGAAATAGTTTTGCTTAAGAAAAAGGGCGGTCATTTAAACCATATCTGAAATTTATGTAATTAAGTTATTTTAGTTAGCAGTATTTAAACCCTTCTCATGCATTTGGAGAAGGGTCCAGAAATTTGTCAAAAAACGTGTCCTCAGAACATGCACTTTTGCACCCTCGGAGGGGGTTTTTGATGAATGGATGGATCAAGGTTTATTAATTTTTTCATTTGATATTTGCTACTGATGTTGCACTTCTGTACTCTTAGTAGATCTTAGAGCAAGGAGAGATAAATCATTGTTGCTTGAAGCTTATGAGTAGAACCAGTCATAAATGGTACTTTTATCTCTTGGCCATTTCTGCTTATATTCTTAAAGTGATATACAGTTTTAGTTGTTTATATGTTATTGCATGAACGTGTGAGTTACCATTTGGCACTTTTGTATGGTGGAGCCATTTATTTATGTCTGATATATGAATAACTTATTATGCGATATGCTGTTCACAACTGTTTTGCCTAACTTTTTATGCAAAGTGGTTCATCTTAATTGATTTCCATTCTTGTGATAACTGAATGATCTTTATTACCAGTTATTATTTGAAATCTCTTTAGATCACATAATGGAAAAAATACATCCCGGGTTAGCATAGATTAGATGTGATGTTTTTCATTAGATTACAATAGCATAAAGTTAGTTTAAAAGTTTGAATTAGATTAGCTTTAAGTATCCTTAAATCAGCAACATCCAATTCTGCACAGACACACCCTTAGATTGGGAAACTGGTCCCATTATCCCCAGTCAGACCCGCTATACCAAACGGATAAGGAGCTACCAACCAAGGTCTGGACCGGGCGGGTATTTGCCTTGTTGTCGACCCGATTTTCGGGGCTTCAACATATTTGGCGCTAAAAGGAGGGCCTGAACTATGAATGGCACCTAAATCAAAATCTAAATACCATTCTGAGAGTAAATCGCCCTCACCAACTCCCCCGACTTCCCCACTACGCTTAAATCCAGAGTCAGAAGTCACTCGAGTATTAACCGCTGCTACATACCCTAATATTTCAGACTGATCGACCATTGAGCCTCCTGAAGTTCAAACTCTGATTCACAAACTTCAGAGATTTTCCATTTCTACTCAGAATTCTGATAAATCTCAAAGCAGCATGACTTCTCAGTACAATCCTGCTCATCCCCTGACCAGATTAAAGAGTGAAAAATTTGGCATCCAGCCAACTGAATTCCCTCTCCCCACCAGGAAAAGAGCAAGGAAAACACCACAAGAGTCTGACAGTGAGACTCTTTCATCTACATCGTCCATTTCAAATCCCTCACCGCGAAGTCAGCCACCCACACCTTCATTCCAAACCATCATCCATCCATCTTCCACAACCCCTCTTCTTCAATCATCTAAGATCATAGTATCCTCATCTTCCCAGCCACAGGGATCATCTTCTGCACTTTCATTCACTAGCAACTCAACGATGGCCCAGTCTCCATGGAACAATCCTGGGGCAGTTTTAGTGCCTCCACCCTTGAGTAAAATACCGGCCCATCCTGAGAAATGGCTACCCAAATTCAATCCAGAAGCAGGCATGCTAGCAGAAGAACACATAAACAATTTCATGCTTTCTGTCAATCTCAACGGAGTTACTAACGAAGATGCTGTTGTTTGGCTTTTTCCCTATACAATGCAAGGAACAGCCGGGTCATGGTACTTTTCATTACCCTCCGAGTCTATCACAAGTTGGGACATTTTCCAAAGTCAATTCCTTACCAAGTTTGGTGATGACAGATCAATGACAACGTTAATCAATGACCTATCCAATCTTAAAGCCGAGGCTAGAGAACCCATCAAAGATTTCAATTTACAGTTCAATAAGATCCTCAACAAAATTCCCACTGCTTCCCAACCCAGCGAAGAAGTACAATGTGAATGGTATATTACGGCCTTACCATCAAACTTAGAAATCTTCGTGGATAAGGAAAACAAAACAACCTTAGTTGAAAACTTGACAGAGGCGATAGCAGTAGAGAAATGCGTAATAGCCCTGGAAAAGAGATCTGTGATAGAGGAACGCAAGTCTAAAAAAGTCACCTTCAAGGAAGACTCCAAGAAGAAACAAACGAAAGACCCTTTCGATTTGGAAGGATTGCAGAAAGTATTGAAGACCATGTCCAATGAGATGATTGACATAAAAAATCAAGTAGCAGAAACTTCTTCAAAAAAGCCCTACAGAGCTTTTAAAAGAGGTCCTTCAATGGATGTGAAACCACCCAACGCCATTTCAAATGTCGAATCCGAAGAAGAGGAAGAAGAATAAAGTACCATTGTAGGGCAGACTGATGACGAAGAAGTTGTGGAATTACAAGGAATGTGGGATTTCATCCTCCCACAAGAAGAAGATCAAGAAGCATTTCCGGTTAGCACACGAAGCAAAAATCAACTTGATCCTCCCCAAACTACCCCTAAGCAAAAGAGCGCGAGCTCTGCAATAAAAGATAAAGTCGCAACAAAAAAAATGACCACTAAAGCGACTCAACCTAGCCTGGTCCAATCAGATCAAACAACTCCATCAAGAACACTGATAGTGTCGGATGCAATGGAATACAATATTATTGACAACATGAAAAAGACTAGGGCTAATATTACCCTTTACGAATTGAGCAAATTGAAACATCAACAGAAGATAATGATGAAAGAATTACATGTCGTGCCTATTACATCTTTGCCTATAGCCGTAGCTTCCCACGACATGGGAAGACCTCCAACCAACACGATCAATAAGATTGATCCAAATGAAATCGCCTTGATTGGAGGAAGATCAAGGTCTCACACTCCCCCTTTTCTTCTCACTTATTAAATTTTCAATAAAAATGTGCACAATTGTTTGGTAGATTCTGGTGCTTCAACGAATATTTTACCCAGATCAATATGTGCCAAGTTAAATGTTCAACCAAAAAAATCCACAGTGCGCATAGTTCAGCTTGATCGATCTCAAGTCCAAGTGATTGGTGAACTTAATCAAGTAACCATAAGATTGTCATCCAACCCGAAGGTATGTCAGGTTATTGACATCTAGTGGCTGATATCCCAGAATTCTATGGCTTGATTCTTAGCAGGGATTGGTCCGAGAAACTCCATGGATACTTTTCAACCGACTGGTCACACATGTGGTTACCCTACAATGGTAAACCGAATCAAATAAAGGTTGAACGAGAGTTACACCAGAAGTACATAACAACGGAATTGGAGGGAGAAAATGAAGCAATAGCGTATAACAGCAGTATCATAGGCAATTACTCAGTAGATTCTTTTCTCGGCAATTTCAATGCTCATACATCACCTTACTTAGAAAATTCAGTTTTACCCCAAGTCGAATTTTTTTCCCAAACTGATAATTCAAAGTGTGTTAATTTTGTAGATAAACCTGTAAATACATCTTTGTTTTGGAAATTATATTTTGATGGCTCTAAATCTAACGAAGGAGCAGGAGCAGGATGCATTCTGATTAGTCTAGAAGGAAATGAGACCATGCTTACGTGCAAACTCGAATTCGATTGCACAAACAATACAGAAGAATATGAGGCCTTGGTGCAAGGCCTATACAAAGCAATCGGGTTGAATGTCAAGTATCTTCAAGTCTTTGGAGACTCTGAGATTGTCGTCAAACAGGTACGTAACACTATTCATTGCCTATCAATTCATTTAAAACACTATCAATCTTTAGTACAAGATCTGACTGAGCATTTCATAGCATTCAATATTTCTTCAATCCCAAGACTCCAAAACGCAAGCACAGACCTTTTGGCTAACGTAGCCTCTAGGCTTATTCCCTCCGAAGAGTTTAGTCCAGATAGATTCTCAATAGAATTAATCTTTAGACCATCCATCCCTCACAACATTACAAATTGGAGAGTATTCAATGACGATCCTAATATTGTAAATTTTCTCACTTCTGAAGGATCCTACTCCAATCAGATAATTGACGAAGACCATCACGATCGACAAATACAAAAAAATGGCACTGATAATTCTATACCTAGATCGCTGGTTAAGTTAGAAGACTTATATGATTTGAAAAATCGATTTAAAAGGTCTGCCAATTCAAAGCTCTACAGTTCGACTCTAAACTACGAATTAGTAAACCTAGGGACTGATGATAAACCACAAAACGTTACTCTTGGCATAGGCCTGGCCCCTGAAGAAAAACTAGCGTATATTCGTCTTTTGAGACAATATAAAAATGTCTTTTCCTGGAATTACGATGAGCTGAAGACGTACGACACTTCTATCATTCAGCACACTATTCCTATGATTGACAATGAAAAACCTGTCCAACAGAAACTAAGAAAGATCCACCCCAATTTAGAAAATCAGAAAAAACTGAGCTAAACAAGTTATTAAAAGCCAGAATAATTTTCCCCGTCAGACATTCCAAATGGGTTTCCAATATGGTAGCTGTTAGAAACAAAAATGGAGATATTAGAATCTGCATCAATTTTCGGAATCTCAACAAAGCTTGTCAAAAAGACAATTTTCCTCTCCCACCTATGGAGCAGATATTACAGGCAATAGCAGGCTCAAAACTGATGTCTTTCTTAGATGGATTTTCAGGATATAATCAAGTGCTGGTACATCCCGATGATCAGTTGAAAACCACATTCAGAACTAAATGGGGCACATACGCATATCGGAAGATGCCATTTGGTTTGATCAATGCCGGCGCTACATTTCAGAGAGAGATGGACATCGCATTCAAGGGTTTAGTCAATAAATCTGTAGTAATTTATTTGGATGATATAACAGTGTATTCCAAGAAGTGAAGCGACCATCTCAGAGACTTAAAACAGATCTTTCAACGATGTTTAAGGTATGGGATTTCACTTAACCCAAAGAAATCTTTTTTTTCATTAAGTGAAGGAAAACTTCTAGGATTCCTAGTGTCAAAATCTGGTATTCACATTGAGCCTGACAGAATCAAAGAAATTTCTGAAATATCCCTACCTCATAATAAAAAAGCCATGCAATCTTTCCTTGGTCAAATCAATTTTGTAAAGAGATTTTTCCCAGATTTTTCACGAATTGTGTCTCCTTTGCAAACCATGATGAAAAATAATTCAAATTTTAAATGGGGTCAAGATGAACATGAAGAATTCAACCTGATCAAACAAGCTATTATTAATGCTCCATCTTTAGCAACACCGAATTTTTCAGAATCTTTTATCTTATACACATTTGCCTCAGAGAAATTGATGAAAACGAATTCTGGGGTCTCTTCGTTTTCAATATTTTCACAAGCCCGATCCTGGGACCTGTGGGTTATGGGCCCAAAAAGGCTATCCGCCACTGCATTCTGATGTCTCTTGCTTCATTTTAACTAAGGAAGGCCCACGCCAGGACAAACCTAGAACAGACCAGGCGACAACCCCTGATGACATTGTCATCGTTCTTCATCCGCCCACGCTCTTGACTACCATGGGTTCTTCATCCTTGCCATCACTACTTTCCAGTGCTTGCCTACCAGATGGATTAGAGCCTCTTCTGTTCAACAAATCACCTTCTCCTCGTCTGCCTCTTGCAGAGACCTCATTGCCTCTATAATTCCTCGACGATCCATCATTATAATCATTTCTACCAGGATTCGACCGACCAGACATAGATGCACCCCGTTTTCCAAACAAGTTATCCATATCCAATTCCTCTTCAACCAGACTTTTGGATTCTGGTCTATTTCTACTTTTTGCGTTAAAAGTCGTTGTTTTAGGGGTTCTTCGCCAAGCTGGGATGGGTTCGTCGTCCCGGCGCTGTTCAGAACGAATTGAGCGGCTTGAGTGATTTACGAGATGTTGTTGATGGTTGAAACTGTAGGGTACCGCAGAAGCGCTCCTCCAAAACGTCCCGCCATTGTGGATTAGTAGCTAACTTCAAACTCACTCTCCAACCCAACAGTGCAGGGCTTCCCCAAGCTGTCGATCTGCGGACAACGTGGAGACTTGAGGGAAAGGGATCCCATATGTCTTGAAAATGAAACAGGAACGGCAACAATTCAAACACAGATAGTAATAATAAAGACACAGAGACTTAAATTCTCAAAGACTCGTTCAAGTATAAATTCACAAAAACACATCTTTGTTATTTACAAACTCAGTTTACAGTTTTAAGGCATTTCAGCCTTAATCCAGATTTCTTTGGCAATCACATTTTGCCCTCTCTCACACGCGCAGGGTGTTCCCTTTCTTTTTTTTCCCCCATTTACTCAAGAATCCTACAGTTCTTATTACACATACATTCAGTTTTAACTGATTTTTAACTAAAATTAGTTTATTAACCGAATCTTGTTCAAGATTGCCTTGGCTGTCCATGTGGTTGTCCACTTGTCCTCTTCCTCTAATTTTCTTTCATTGACGTGTCCGGATGCTCCTGCATCATACTCCCGAGGTACAAAAATTATGACCTCCTGGTCATATGCTCCCGAGGCACAAATTTATGACCGCCTGGTCATATGCTTTTCCTGAGCAATTCTATCCACTGTTTCTCTTCTTCAGTGGAACTGCCTTTTGTGAGCTGCAATCAAACCTCTGTGATAGCAAGTCCTCCCTGCTACCAGATTCCCTACCAAGCTTCTCCGATGAGCTTAGTCCTCTCGGCATCTCTGCGGTTCTCTCCTCTCGAACCAATTGAGCACTCCTGCTCCAGGTTTGCTGCAATCTTCTCACCTTCACAAACAAACTGTACCTCTTTTTTCTTCGTACCTCCTTTCTTCCTCTCCGCAGGAAATCTTTCCCGCTCTGATACCACTTGATGAAAACGAAGACTGGGTGATCTTCATTTTCAGTATTTTCACAGGCCCGATCCTGGGACCTGTGGGTTATGGGCCCAAAAAGGCTATCCGCCACTGCATTCTGATGTCTCTTGCTTCATTTTAACTAAGGAAGGCCCACGCCAGGACAAACCTAGAACAAACCAGGCGACAACCCCTGATGACATTGTCATCGTTCTTCATCCGCCCACGCTCTTGACTACCACGGGTTCTTCATCCTCGTCATCACTACTTTCCAGTGCTTGCCTACCAGATGGATTAGAGCCTCTTCTGTTCAACAAATCACCTTCTCCTCGTCTGCCTCTTGCAGAGACCTCATTGCCTCTATAATTCCTCGACGATCCATCATTATAATCATTTCTACCAGGATTCGACCGACCAGACATAGATGCACCCCGTTTTCCAAACAAGTTATCCATATCCAATTCCTCTTCAACCAGACTTTTGGATTCTGGTCTATTTCTACTTTTTGCGTTAAAAGTCGTTGTTTTAGGGGTTCTTCGCCAAGCTGGGATGGGTTCGTCATCCCGGCACCGTTCAGAACGAAACGAGCGGCTTGAGTGATTTACGAGATGTTGTTGATGGTTGAAACTGTAGGGTACCGCAGAAGCGCTCCTCCAAAACGTCCCGCCATTGTGGATTAGTAGCTAACTTCAAACTCACTCTCCAACCCAACAGTGCAGGGCTTCCCCAAGCTGTCGATCTGCGGACAACGTGGAGACTTGAGGGAAAGGGATCCCATATGTCTTGAAAATGAAACAGGAACGGCAAAAATTCAAGCACAGATAGTAATAATAAAGACACAGAGACTTAAATTCTCAAAGACTCGTTCAAGTATAAATTCACAAAAACACATCTTTGTTATTTACAAACTCAATTTATAGTTTTAAGGCATTTCAACCTTAATTCCATATTTCTTTCGCAATCACATTTTGCCCCCTCTCACACGCGCAGGGTGTTCCCTTTCTTTTTTTCCCCCATTTACTCAAGAATCCTACAGTTCTTATTACACATACATTCAGTTTTAACTGATTTTTAACTAAAATTAGTTTATTAACCGAATCTTGTTCAGGATTGCCTTGGCTGTCCATGTGGTTGTCCACTTGTCCTCTTCCTCTAATTTTCTTTCATTGACGTGTCTGGATGCTCCTGCATCAGAAATCTTATGCTGCGATTCTAACTCAAGCAAATCAAGAAAAAGCGGAAGCTCCAATTGCGTTTTTAGCTCAAATTTACAAGTTGTTGAACTCAATTATTCAGACGTGGAGAAACAGGCCTATGCTATTTTCAAAGCGGTCAAATATTTCAGACCTTTCTTACTTAAAACCCATACTAAGATCATAGAACTGTTTCCAGCGGTAAGAAATCTTCTAGTACAGAAGGATGTGGGTGAGAAAAGAGAAAATTGGATCACTGCTTTACAGGAATACGACCTTGAGATCAAACCAGCGAACATTGTAAGAGGTCAAGGCTTCTGCAAAATGTTGGCTGGAGCATCGCAAATTCCTGAAGTCCCATCTGAAGAGGTACAAATGTATAAGGTAAGCCTAAACGATGCAGAATCATTATATGCTGATATCATTTATTATCTTAAGAACGGGTATGCTCCATCACACCTGGATCACACTAAGGAAAGAGCTATGAGATTGAAAGCTAAACAATATCAGCTCATAAATGATGTTCTTTTTAGAAAGAATTATGATTCTGTTCTTCTTAGATGTCTTGAGAAAATTGAAGCTGAAAAAGTTTTGCAGGAACTCCACGATGGACCAGCGGGCGGACACTACACCGGAGATACTACTGCACATAAGATCTTACGTGTAGGATATTACTGGCCTATGGTGTTCAAAGACTCACACAGTTACGTGAGGAAATGTCAAGTTTTCCAAACAACTGCTGAAAGACAAAAGAAGCCGTCCCTGCCACTACAGCCGGTAAACATCGAGCAACCATTCAGTCAGTGGCACTTGGACATAATAGGTGAGATCATTCCTCACTCTTCTAAGCAACATAGATACATTCTCACGGCAACAGATTATTTTACTAAATGGGTAGAAGCAGTTCCTCTCAAGACAGCTAATTCTGAAAATATCATTGAATTCATAGATCAATTTATAATCACTAGGTTTGGATTGCCAACGGCTTTAATGTTTGATAATGCATCATACTTTTTTGGAAATGCAATGACTGAGTTTGCACTTAAAAGAGGATTCAAACTAAAATATTCGGCCAATTACTATCCGCAAGGTAATGGGCTAGCTGAGTAAAACCTAATCAGGATTCTTAAGAGAACAGTTGACCAGAACCAAAAGAATTGGCACAAAGCTTTGGTAAATGCTCTATGGGCAGATAGAATAACAAAAAAAGCTTCAATTGGCACTTCTCCCTTTAATTTAGTTTATGGGAAAGAAGTGGTTCTTCCAACTCACTTAGTCGTCCTCTCTTTGTCTTTAGTACAATACATTGATGAAGTATCTACTTCCTCCATACAACTAAGACAAATGGAAATAATTAAATTAGAAGAACAGCGAGAAAAAGCTAAGAAAACCCATGCTCATCACCAAGCGCTGATAAAATACTCTTTTGATTCAAGCCTAATGACCAGATTTTTTTTTCAGATGGGAGATTTAGTTTTGAAATGGGATAAGGCTCATGAAGAAAAGGGCAAACATACGAAATTTCAAAAGATGTGGCTTGGTCCTTTTCAGATTATTGAAGTCATAGGTCCATCAACGTTTTTGTTGTAGGATTTAGCAGGTAGAAGGGATTCTTTTCCTGTTAATGGACAAATCCTTAAAATATATTTTCCATAGAAGATTATTCTTCTATTTTGTAGAATAGTTTTGGTTTTTCTTTTCTTTTTCATAATAAAACCAGTTGTAAATGGTTACTACAAGTATTCACGGAAAAGACACCAATTCTCTTTCAGATTTTGAGCTTTTCACTTGTATAAATAACAAAAATTTTCATGAATCTGATCTTTATTATAGACAGATAGAGTTAAAAACTTTGGCCTAGATATGATACTAGTTTCAGCTTCAAAAATTTGATGAAAGCAACCTTTAGCGAAAAATTGTTTTATATCAGCACAATGAAAGGTATCAATAATAATATAAAGATTCTCTGTAAAACTGTTGTTTTCAAACTCTATTATTGTCGTCCAGAGCTTTCTTAAGGAAAACAATGATTTCCTCCCTGTTAAAGAAAATCGCAACATTCAGAGGAACAATCCAAGAAGCACTATATCTCAACGAATAAGAGGTCGCATCACGAGCTGGCTTATCATGATCATAGATATTATAACTCGCTGAATTTGCCAAACACTGTCCATCAAAACAGGGCAATGACTCAAGATCGTTGAAATCAAAAAGCAAGGGGTCTCATCACGAGCCAGCTTGTTCAGCGAAAGTGTAAATCAAGTGAATGACTGTGTCATAATTTGGCTACCAAACCAAGACATTGTTCTTTGAGAATAAAAAAGGAAAAAGTGTCAATGTGGATTTTTCTTCGAAGGTTGTAGATAGCCTTAAGCAAGATAAAGGATCATTGCTGGGTAACAGGTAACCCTGTCGAGGCTATGGACGCCTGCTGGCAGCAGAGGCTCTACCTACGACAAACGAGCATATTTTAAAGCCGGCACAAAGAGAAGGCTTTATTTTATCTTTAAAAGACCAAGTAATGGCTGATGTAAATACAAGGACAAAGCTTGAGGAAGCAAACATTTAGAATAGAAAAAGGTTGAAACAAAATATCATTAATAGGATAAGGCATAATGTACTCTATCTGTCCATAACGAAATTTAGACTTATGAAAATTTTTCTGTTTTGGAAGTTAAAATTCAATAGAAAAACAGACATTACTGGTTCTTCCAGGTGAATCGCCATTGTTGTGGCCATCAACAACCCCCCTCTTTCTTTAGTATTAGCAATAACACTAAGCAAATGGGGACCCTTAATAAAAAATCCAAAAAACATTTTTATAAATTTTTTTTTTATTTAACTCCTTAAAACTATATCGCATCGCGAGAAGAGAATAAAGCATTTCCTTATGAGCATAATAAACTGCAAAGAAGCGACGTGAAATTCATCGCATCACATACATTATGAAGCGCTCTTAAACGAAAATCTTAAGAAATCTTCGACGGCCGATGTGCGACGTCGCATATCGCAACGTCGCATAAGCAGCACACAATGATTGAATGACTAAACGCGATGCTGCGATTTGCGATGCTGCGATCTGCGATGCCGCGATGCTGCGATTTGCGATAAATGCGATCTGCACTAAGCTGATCATGAAGATCTGCGATGACACATCTTGATAACGCGATCTGCGATGCGAGTAGCAGAAATCACCCATCGCAAATTTTCCTCGCCGCAGTATTCAAGGAAAGTTGTCCGTAAACCAAAAATTGGGCGCGCGCCTTAAAAGAAATTAATGAATGTACGCCAAAGTATTCAAGAAGGACAGTTTTGTGTTTTTCGAAGAGTCAGTTCGCTATGGGTGTCATAATTTCATACATTTCTAGAGCTTAGAGCTTTCGTGTCAATATTTATTATCATTACTCTTTTCCTTTGTGTGAACTACAGAAATGAAAAACAGGAAACAATATGAAGCAATGAGCAGGAAACATCTAAGGAAAAGGGGAAAGCGTCAATGCTCGGAGAACAGAGAAGAGATGCCTTCATAAATGGATGCCGCATGGAACAGAACCGCAGATTCTAGAGTATCACTCAACAAATGCTGATGTCAATAGGTGATTCAACATTTAGGGTCAGAAAGCTCACAAAAGGAGCATGTTTATGAAAAATCCTGAAACTTCTACTCGGTGAAGGAAAAAGCGCTAAAGGCAGAAAATGCACCAGAAAAGCCCGGAACAAAGAACGGAGGCAGTTTTAATCGCGTATCGCTAAGAAAATTGTTTAGAAAGCAAAGTCGCTAACTTGCTTAGTCATTCGCAAGGCCGGAAACCAAAATAGCAAAAGCAGAAGGAGTTGGAGAGAAATTTGGGTTATTACCAAGTATACACGTAGTAAATCCACCCAGCCAAAGGAAGATTCTCAAAAATATCTTCTAGTTTACTAAAAAGTGGTGCCAGCGCTTGCCATTTCTATTTTCATAGCTCAAACAAAAGCAGAAGATGACCAACCGACTCTTCCCAGGCGAATGTTGCATGCTCGCAGCACTGAGGAGCAAATACAGAAATAGTTAGGAATTAGATTCAATTTTTAGAAATAGTTTTGCTTAAGAAAAAGGGCGGTCATTTAAACCGTATCCAAAATTTATGTAATTAAGTTATTTTAGTTAGTAGTATTTAAACCCTTCTCATGCATTTGGAGAAGGGTCCAGAAATTTGTCAAAAAACTTGTCCTCAAAACATGCACTTTTGCACCCTCGGAGGGGGTTTTTGATGAATGGATGGATCAAGGTTTATTAATGTTTCCATTTGATATCTGCTACTGATGTTGCACTTCTGTAGTCTTAGTAGATGTTAGAGCAAGGAGAGATAAATCATTGTTGCTTGAAGCTTATGAGTAGAACCAGTCATAAATGGTACTTTTATCTCTTGGCCATTTCTGCTTATATTCTTAAAGTGATATACAGTTTTTGTTGTTTATATGTTATTGCATGAATGTGTGAGTTACCATTTGGCACTTTTGTATGGTGGAGCCATTTATTTATGTCTGATATATGAATAACGTATTATGCGATATGTTGTTCACAACTGTTTTGCCTAACATTTTATGCAAAGTGGTTCATCTTAATTGATTTCCATGCTTGTGATAACTGAATGATCTTTATTACCAGTTATTATTCGAAATCTCTTTAGATCGCATAATAGAAAAAATACATCCTGGGTTAGCATAGATTAGATGTGCTATTTTTCATTAGATTACAATAGCATAAAGTTAGTTTAAAAGTTTGAATTAGATTAGCTTTAAGTATCCTTAGATCAGCAACATCCAATTCTGAACACACACACACTTAGATTGGGAAACTAGTCCCATTATCCCCAGTCGGACCCGCTATACCAAACGGATAAGGAGCTGCCAACCAAGGTCCGGACCGGGCGAGTATCCCCCTTGTTGTCGACTCGATTTGCATGGATTCAACAGAGTGTTGTTTGCTTGGTTTCGTTGAATGCTTTCTATCATCTTAATGCATGTTAGCTTGTAGAAGCATTGTTTCAAGTTTTTCAGTGCATCTCACTGACGGTCACCATTGCAGCTATTTGCTTCACACATTTACTTGTCTTCCCGTTTTATGAATCTTGTACTCGTTGTTGCATGCATGATCATTCACTCTTATCTGCACTCATCTTTGCCACTCATTCAGTCTTTTTATGTTTTTAGTTGCCCGTCAGCAGGTTGGGGATGCCTTGCCCTAGACCTTTCGTTTCCCGACTTTCACTACGCATTTCTGAGAGTGAAGGCTCTTCCTTCCTCCCAAAAATTGCTCATAGATGGCCCAACATTGGCTTCTAGGATTTCTCTATGCAATTCTGAGAGGTAGTGCCCTACTGGCCCCCGGAATTGCGTATATGCAATTGTCTACGTTGCAGTCATTGTTGACTAAAATTGCACATTGCGTACTTTCATCCCTCAACAGGCTAAGTTGGACTATGCATTGCGAGGTTTCAATAGTCAGTCAGTCCGTTGACAGTCTGGGTTGTGTTATACAAAGTTTTGGTAGTCAGTCTCCCAACCTCCCTATGAAAATTGTGTAATCTTTCCAGTCATTCACCCAGGTGTGTTGCATGTCAGTCCTCAAGTTTCTTTTGGTTGTCAATTGACAGATTTCTTGGCATGAGTCTTCCTCTATCTCTAGGTATCACAAGTGTTCATCTGTCTCTCAACAGTATAGTTACAATGGACTCCAATAGAGAAAGGTCAAAGGACACTATTGAGAGTGCAACTGGAGATGTATTTGAGCAAGTGTCTATTAGCTTGCCTATCTATGCAGATACTAAGTTTTTCATAGACAAGGAGATCAAGATGAAATTGCAGGACACCAATGGCACCTTTTCAGGCACACTTGAGGAGAATCTGGAAGACGACAGGGTCTATGTCAACATTCACTGGTTTGGCTTATATCAGATTGCATGTAGGTATCTCGCGTTTCCATGCACAGACATGATCCACTGGATTGTCTCGCATACTGATCCAGAGACAATGGTGTTGAGAAGTATCAGTGGAACAATATTGACTACCTTCATGGCAAAGAACTTTTAGGAGATGTATCACTTGCCACAGTCGATGGTCACGATGGATGCACCCTTCACCAGCCCAGTTCAAACTCAAGAGACATCTTGAAACGCTGGGTGAAAGAGACATCAAAGTTCAGGACAACACCCAACCAGGTGTACAAGACAAGGATATTGTGGAAGGCATATCAAATCTTGGTCATCTTTGCATGCTACTTATATAGCCAGGAGAGCACAAAAACCTTCCCATAGAGTTGGGTGACTGTGTTGGATCAACTGGTGAGCGAAGGAAGACCTTTCAACTCGTCTGACATGTTGGCTCTTAGGTTGAAGGAACAAGTGACAAAAGCCCGGCTTCTGCCCAGGGGTCATCAGGTGAAGCCATTCATGTCCTGTTACATACTTGATGCAGTCTGTGCCCATCATCAGTTCCCAGGCTTGGGTTGGGCATGGACACCTTCGGAAACCTCTATGCACACTTATTGCAGGTTGTTCTTCGAATGCAGCTTCCGTGGAGTTATCATACAACTATCAGACCAGTTCGTCACCCCAATATATAAGATGAGCTCTAAGCAGGATCCATCTTGCATGTCGCAGGAAATGATGGAGGCATTAATCGATATAGAAGACTAGTATGCCTCACCCCTTGGAACCTTCATCCCGATGTACAATGCGGAGAAGTCTCTGCATGTTTTACCAAAGTTTTCCATGGATAAGCTTGTCATGCAAGAAGTGTCGTATCATGTCTTGACAGGGTTGTCAGCTAGACTGCTTAGGAAGAAGAAGGCACCTTGGACCATTGTTCCTTTGTAGATCGGGCTATATGAGATCCAAAATATCAAGCATGCTGAGGCTAAGATGGAATAATTCAAGAGGTTCACCTTCGACACCAGAAGTTTCAATCCGTATGACCCACATTTCTTAGTGAGGGACCATTGTCCTGGAGTGCATCATCCTTGGATCCACGGGGTGTGTCATTAGCCCGAGGAAGACCCATGGAGATACTTCAATCACTTCTCAAGGCTTAATGAACTGGTCAACATAGCTATAGAGTGGTTAACAAAGCAAAAGACAACATCATCTTAGAGAGCAGCATCATCAGCAACAGTAGAGGGCAGCAGACCTGCGCTTGACAAAGGTAAGAGTAAGGTTGCAGATAGTGCTAAGGCGGAGAAAAGCTTCAAGTCCAAAGAAAACCCACGTGTCTGGAGAGTTGCTTTGGAGATTGACGCTAAGAGGCAACAACGCAACAGGAGGATCACGCAAAGGAAAAGAGAGAAATAGAAGTTGGAGGAAGGAGAAAAGGAGTTGTAGGAGTTGAAGCATCAACTTAGGGAAGAACAAGAGTTGTGCAGAAGAGAGAAGAAATCACAACAGGAACAGGAATAGTAGGAGGTGCAACATGCACATATTGACAAAACTATGCCCATACAAGTCATTGATTCATCCGAACAGCTAGCACATAGTAGACAGGGTGAACAATTGCAGGAGAAGGACTTTTCTCAAGAGAGTGAAAATATGCTAGAGCAGATGGACATAGATATGGTGAAGCCAGAGTCAGATCAGGATATTGACCTCATGCCTCAGAATCAAGAGGTCACCCCACCAGCTTCACCAAATCTGGAAACTGAGAAATTCCCTAGCGATCAAGGAGCCACAGAAATCCTTGAAGACAATCTGGAGGCAGAGATGCACAACATATCTTTCGATGAGTCACAACACAAAGTTGTGCAATCATACAGAGTGCCCACTCCAAATGGTCATGTATTCCCTACACAATTTGAAGAGTGAGTGATCATTTCTAATGTGCGTAGACATCTAGCTGCATTGGTCAATGCTACCAAAGCATATGCCAAAGCCACTAGCTCGAGTGATAGATTCTTGACAGCTAAGAACGAGCGCATGGGTAAGGAGTTACAAGCGAGAAAGTAGGGAGGAGAGTATGTTACAACATCTTCCAGAGCAGAGTTGAGGAGAGCGATACTAGATGAAGTATCGGCTCTTGAGACAGTCATGCAGAAATTGTACTTCAGATTCGTCATCGTGCATAAGTGAGTTGTCCATCTCAACGGTTGGCAGCAACGTTGTGCTAGGAGAGCACACATATTGTCAAACTTACACACTGTTGTCGATCACATGAAAATATGGACGATGAGGTACAAAGGAGCCCCATTGCATGTGCGAAAGATGATGAAGCCAAAGGTAGTAGAGTTGAAGGCACACATCTAGAGTCAGATTTGAAACTACGAGGAACTTCCACAACTCATCACCAGTCTATAGGCTTCACATGCATGGGTGTTCAGGAGCATGGATGTCATTGTGTGCATGCATGCGATCCCATCCATTGGCACACTCACCGAGGTGAAGTCAAAGAACCATGTCCGACTGGAGCTGGACATGTACTTCGATCAGTTGATGCGTGTAGCCACCAGCACAAACTTATAGATGAGCGCAGAAACTATGCATGAGTATGTTGTTGGTCCAGATGCATTCAAGACTATCATTTGCATGTTATCTGACGAGCTGGATAGAGGTGGAGAATCAATGTACCGAAATGCAACGGAGGCAAGAGTTCACTTTGAGAAGGAAGTCACCATAGAGCACATAGACACCATAATAGACAACCAAGCTTAGCATCACTTCGCCACCATCGATCATCACAAGGATGTCGAAGAGTTAGTCTTCCCACAAATATTTGAGTCTTAGTGATGTCTTGCTTTTTCTCACATGGGTACATGTGCAGATTTTAATGTAAACATGTTGTAAAAGTGAAAGACCAAGTGTTGATAGTAGAATGTAACAGTCATGAGTAGTTGAAGAGTCATGAGGGTAGGTGAAGAGGCACAAAGGGGAATGTCAAGGATCACCCCACCCTTTGCTATTTATAGAACCTCATAACTCATTGTGCAAGCTTTTATGAGCCAAGCTTCCTATAGGTGTAACTTAGAGAAAGCTTGGAGTGTATTGTAATGAGCCTTGACTTCTCCACAGTGCAGAGCTAGTACATCTCTTTGGAGGAGTAGGCGGTGGTGATTGTAATGTTCCACTATTGGGGCTAGTGGAAAGTCAACATTGTATGTATGATTGGATTTTTCACTTTTTTAATATATTAGAGCCAACACATTTCATGCATATGTTTTTATTGTAGTTCGGTTATCCTGGTTAATCTAATGATGTATGTAGTTGTTATTTATGCATGTATGTATGGACTATTCTATATGTGTTTGTATGAATCTTATTGAAGCATGTTGTTGATATAATCCATCACTTTGGATCGCCAGTTATCCTGCTTTCCATCTTGTCATGTATTTCTACTTGTGTGTTCCCTTTCAAGTTGCGTGCTATCACAAGTTTCTTAGGGGCGCACTCTCCCCCCTTTCCATGTGTTAGAGCCTTTCATGCACCTTCCTTGACTTGCTGCAAGGTCACACCCTTGTTGCCAACAAGGACATCTTACTTATCTCTACGCACAACCACAACCAAGGCGATATTGTATTGTCCACTGCTGGGAATCCTACTCCAAATGGTCTAAGGTCTAGTTGGGACTTCTTACCGAGGAGATCCCCTGACATGTTGGCTAGTCCAGCACCGTCCATAGGTTTCAACATATATCTTGTGTTACTTGTTTAGTTTATGATATCAATGTTTTATAATGTTTGACTAGCTTTAAATAACTAAAAATTGTCATTATATTGATTCACCCCCTCTCAGAATAATTATGAATCCAACAAGGTATATTATTTAGAGAATTAAAATCAAAATTAACATTACAAATCTTCCAATTTTTTTCTATAAATTTTATAGTTTCTAAATTTGTTTAACAATTTTGACAAAGGAGAAATTATCCATTTAAAATAGAAAAACATTTCCTTCCAATTTTAAAACCATCTAAAAATCTATATTTTAGTGATTTGTAGTAAACAACTTGAAGTATAATGTTTTTTGAAAATTATGTTGTGAATTTGATTAAGATCATTCTAAACTTGAACATTTAACCAATGACAAGATCTTTACAGCTAGTAAAGGTATCAATTCATTAAGACTGTAAAGTTCATTAAAACAATGATAAGTGCAAAATAGGTAAACACAATAAGTCTTATAGAAAAGTTTGAGAAAATCCCATTCATAATGGATTAAATGTACATAAGATATGATTAAATTTTGTTATATTTTTACATCCAAACTTGATGAAACACTTTATCTAGCACTTCCCAAAAGAAGTTATAGAAATGAGATGTATCTAATGATCATCAATATACTTTTCATATTTTCCATTGGAGTGGACCAATTTTCTTGATAACTATTCAACGCAAAAAGTCATATGGTCTCTCCAATGATGGAAACAGAATATAAATTTTGTTTTAGCAGTAGTCATTTTCATTCCTTGAATGAGATAATGTCTAAAATCATAGTGAAATGCTCTTCGAGAATTTTCTAACTTTTCCTCTATTGGACACAGATTATCATTGATGTCAATATGGCAATATTCGAGGAGCAAACAGAGCCAAGAGGAGTAGACGAAGCCAAGTAGAGCAGAACTCAAATATATGCCAAAATCAAGCTACAGAGGAGCCATATATGTATATATCATATATATATGACAAAGAAGAGGAGCACAAAGAGCAAACGGAGGAAG
Source organism: Pinus tabuliformis (assembly GCA_031772625.1). Taxonomy (NCBI): domain Eukaryota; kingdom Viridiplantae; phylum Streptophyta; class Pinopsida; order Pinales; family Pinaceae; genus Pinus; species Pinus tabuliformis. Next base: position 1,819,150,337 of record CM062817.1, read on the forward strand.
CAGAGAAACAGGGCCATCGAAGAGCTTATATGCATGCAACTAATAGGGTCATCGGGAGCCATCAGAGGAGCAATGGATGCAAACAGAGCCAGTGGAAAAATGAAGGAAGCAGATAGGGCATATTCCACTATCGGGAGCACATGTATATGCCACAAACTCATGTATCTGCGGCAAAAACATATATATATATATATATATATATATATATATATATGTGTGTGCATTCATACTATCAAAGGCACGATGTGTATATATATGTATTTACCCATCAGAAAAACCATATGTATATGCATCTAACACAAATGGAGGCAGAAAGACTTGGGTATATATGCTTTAATACTATCGGCGGGCAAAACTATGCATATACGAGCAAATACACTATCAGAGGCGAATTACGGACTTGAAACCTTATACACGGGAGCACTAAGACATATCGGGTCTGGTACGTCACATCGCATCGCTATAAAGGAGTGGTCTACATTAAGGTCTAGACCTAGACCTTTGCGATGTGTGATCGCCGATAGCGATATCGCATCGGACCTCCACCAAGGGCAACCCCTGATTGCGATACATACCCAACCCCCGATTGCAATGAATGCATGCAGACCCGCTGCTACATTACAATATGACTTAACCTTCATCGCATCCGTCGCAAATCGCAAGCCATGAAGCCTTGCTGCATGAAAGCACCGATTGCAATAAGGCTATGGACCCGACAGGCATATAAACCATGGTCTAATACCATATCGCATCTGGTTCATCAGAGCAATGGAGGATCGGCCATCGACCATCGGTAGAGTTATGGGTCCAAAATATAAAGGATCCCTGGGAGTCACGAATTGCCGATTGCGATTTAATCACGGACCCAATGTAGAAATAAACACGGGTTTAACACACCCTAAAGTCCGCCCTTCAGTAATTTCCACTATTTTTCCTGTGTTTTCTTGTGTAATCTTGTTTTTGGCCTACGCAGGGTTCTTAGGCTGAAAGGCCTATGATAACTAGTCCATAACTGGTCCAATGATTCAGGAGGGTGTATCAGAGCGACAAAGAGTGTGATTGGGGCATAACGCCTCCGTTTAAACCAAAGGCAATACTCTGTGCATGCCCACAATCAGTGTCAAAGGAGAGTTGTTACAGTCGTAACCCGGAAGATGTGTTCTCTGTGGAGTTTTGGACCTATCAAATAAATCTACATGTTTTCAGAGAGTCGGTAAACTTGCACAACACAGAGGAAGCCACATCGACCGAGGAGGAAGACAAAGAAGTGGTTGTAAGTAGAAACGAAGAGACAGAGGCATGGGGAATGAATAAAACCAGTAAAAATAGAGAACTACAGTCGCTGGTGTGTTGGTGAAGAACCAGAGTGTGAGGCAGCAAAAGCAACAGAGGCTATAGAGGTAGTAGAAGTAGCAGAGGTAGGAGAGTAGGAGTGAGAGAACCTTAGCTAAACAGAGTGTAGCAGCATACCAATATATACCAAGGTTGGGTTGAACCCCAAGAGGTTGGAGCCTCAGAACTGAACATGACTGAAGTCATTGGGGGTAGATGCTCCTAAGTGCAGAACCACTGCAAAACAGAGTTGGTGCTCTGGAGGTTGGAGCCTCATTGAAGTCTAAGTTGAAGCTTGGCAACTATTCACAATCAGATATATACTTATATTGTATTTATTTCATTGCACTGTCTTGAGTTTTAATAAAAGCATTAATTCCAACTATTGATTTCTGTGTTCTGTGTATACATATACATATCTATATATGCTTTTGGTAATCACTAGAAAAATTAAGAAAAAAAAATATTGATTCACCCCCCCTAGTATTTCCAACAATTGGTATCAGAGTAGGCTTCTTCATACTAGCATAACAACTTGAAGAAGGATCCGCAACCATGATGAGAAATCATGAAGCATCAGTAAGACCTCTTTTGTTCGATGGCACTAACTTTGGTTTCTGGAAGAAAAGAATGACCTAATACTTAATGTCCCTTGGACCTAAAGTCTGGCATTTTGTTGGAAATGAATACCAAATGACTTCCACTCTTCGAACAGATCTAGATGAGAGGAAAGCCTACATCACAAATGCAAAGGCATTGAACTCCATCACTAGTAGAGTCACTAATTCTGAGTTTACAAAAGTCATGCACTGTACCTCTGCCAAATAAATGTAGGAGAACCTAGTTGGCTTGTACGATGGAGACTCAAAAGTCAAAAAGGAAAAGATTCAAACTCACAGAAGACAATTTGAAAGCCTGAGGATTGAAGATGAAGAAGATATTGCAGCATACCTCCTCCGAGTAGCTGAAGTGGTAAATTCCGTGAAAGGATTAGACGAAAAAATTGAAGAAAGTACCATTGTTCAAAAGGTATTAAGGTCTCTTCTAGACAGAGTTGACTCCAAAATAAGTGCTATAGAAGAAGCAAAGGATCTAGATACCCTCAAAATGGATGAACTCCATGGAATTCTCACTGCCTATGAAATGAAGAAAGGTGACCCAAGCTCCAAAGATGCAACATTCAAGGCCTCAAAGTCAAAGAAGGGGAAAGAAATGAATGACTGTAGTGATGAGTCAGATGTGGAATCCGAATTGGCTAAATTTGTACAAAAACTGAAGAGAGGATCTAAGCTTAAAGGCAAGTATCCTCTTATCTATTTTAAATGTGGTAAAATAGGTCATTGTGCAAAAAAATGTCCTCATAAACATGACAGTGATGATGAAGGAAACTCTAAAAGAATGACACACAAAAAGAAAGGGTTCAATAAGAAAAAATTCTTCTCCAAGCATGATGAGTCTGATGAGGATGAGTTTATGGTCATCAAAAAGAAATAAGAAGAGAAAAGTGATCATGATGAAAGCCAAGAAACATTATTTATGGCACTCGCAGATGATGATGAATCAGGGCTCGAAGGAAATGTAGATGAACTGTTAATAAGCGCCATTGAAGAAAATGAGAAACTACGGAAAAAAAGCATTTCTCTCAAAGTGGAAAACGAGGAAATAAGAAGGAAAGAAGATCTCTTGGAACCAAAGCTTAAAGAAAAAGAAGAGACTTGTGAAGAACGTGAGGCCGAAATAGTGTCTTTAAGAAAGGAGTTGGAGCAAATTAAAAAGGGTTGTAAAAGCTCTCAAATACTTTAGACTATTATGAAAAATCAAAAACCTCAACATGACAAGTTTGGAATAGGTTTCAAAGGAGAATCCTCAAGCACTAAGAATAGTGTGAAAGGCTATGCCGATGCACTTTCCTGCAATCCAAAAGATGAAAAAGTATGTTATCAAAAGTGCATCCCAGATCCCAAGAATGAAGAGAAAATTACTCCAAAGAAGAATGTGGAGTCGAATCATGGACACTACAGCAAATACAAACATGTACTCCACCAAGCGCCCATCGCAAATCCAAAGAACGAGGGAGGAGTAATTCCCAAGAAGGAAATCGACTCAAACTGTGGTTGCTTCAACAGGTACAAAACCATCTTTCGTAGACACTTTTTTCACTGTAAAAACTTCGGTCATCAAGACAGACATTGTATGGCTCATAGAAGTGAAAAGACAAAGCTAAAGGACCGAATAATCAACTCATATGCCCCTAAAAGGCAAGGAAAAATCAAAACCTTCAATTCATTTGATCCCTTAACCAAATTTGATCTGATTTTCTCTTTCTGCTACAGTAATGGACACTATGAACAAAACTGCCCACTCAAAGGAAGAAAGACGAGTAGCAAGAACTCCAGCAATGGATAAATGCAGCTTGGCTCTATATTCTCAAAATAATGGAAACCATTGGCTTGTGGACAATGGGTGCTCCAGACACATGATAGGAGACAGAAGGAAGTTTGTCTCACTGAGCAAAAAGGAAGGGAATGTGTCCTTTGGAAGCGGATCTGACAGAATTGCAGGAAAAGGAACAGTTACTCTGATCAATGGAAAAGGAAAAGCTCAAGATGCTCTGCTAGTTGACGGACTCAAACACAACCTCCTGAGTGTCAACCAAATCTATGATTAAGGACATAAGGTTGTCTTCAGCACCAAAGACTGTGAAATAAGGAACTCTACCTCAGGGGAACTTGTGGCAAAAGGGGTGAGAACACCAGACAATATTTACATTCTAAACAAGATTCAAGAAAATAAATGCTACTTGAGTCAGACAGATGAGAGTTGGTTGTGGCACAAGTGACTTGGACATACAATCTTCGAAAATTTGATCAATATCAGCAAGATCAAAGCTATACGAGACATCCCAAGGCTGTTGAAACCAAATCAAGGAGTGTGTGGTCCATGTCAACATGGAAAGTAGACCAGAATTAGCCACAAGACAAAGGAGCTCTCTACATCGAAGCCCTTGGAGATCATCCATGCTTGATGTGTGTGGGCCAACTAGAAATCAGGAACTCCAAGGAGAAAGGTACTTTGTGTCATTTGTTGATGATTCTATTAGAATGATATGGATATATTTTATAAAGTATAAATCTGAAACTTTTGAGTGTTTTAAGAATCTAAAAGCCCTTGTAGAAAATGAAAAAGATTCAAAAAATAAATGCCTCAGAATAGACCGAGGGGGAGAATTCACATCAAACGAATTTAGTGAGTTCTGTGATATTCATGGAATTAAAAGGGAATTCTCTACTACGAGAACACCTCAGCAAAATGGGGTAGTTGAAATAAGAAATCGAACAGTCCAAGAAATGGCAAGAACAATGCTATTAACAGCAGACTTACAGCCTAGATTCTGGAGAGAAGCAATAGGGACAATTGTCTATACATTGAATCAAACTCAATTAAGACCAAATTGTGAAAAAACTCCTTATGAGCTATGGAAGGGAACACCTGCTTCGGTGAAATACTTCAAGATATTTGGAAGCAAGTGCTTCATAGAAATAAATGATGGCTCACTAGGAAAGTTTGATTCTCGGGTTGATGAAGGGATATTTCTTGGATACTCTACATGGAGCAAAGATTACAAGTGCTACAATTATCGACTAAAGAAAATAGTGGAAAGCATTGATGTAAAGGTTGATGAAGATCTTCCAGAAAAGGAAATTGAAGAACATGAAGATGACTTTCTCATTGAAGAAGAAGAACCTAAAGAAGAAGAAATAGATGAGGAAGAAGAAGAAGAAGAGGGAAGAGAACCACCTAACACCCCTTCAAAGATGAAGTATATTCAAAGATATCATTCAGAAGAGCAGATCATTGGTGATAGAGATGAAGGTGTACAGACCCGAAGAAGGATAACAATCACACCCAAGAGAAAAGTCATTGCCCTTCTATCTATGATAGAACCAGAAACATTTGCAGAAGAAAGTAAAGATCCTCATTGGGTAAAAGCCATGGAAGAAGAAATGTCCCAAATTGAGAAGAACAAGACATGGGAGCTGATACCTCGTCCAAAGGACAACAACATAATAGGAACCAAATGGGTGTTCAAAAATAAAATGAATGAGGAAGGAAAGGTTATCAGAAACAAGGCAAGACTTGTCTGCAAAGGCTATTCACAAATTGAAGGAATTGACTTTGAAGAGACATTTGCACCAGTGGCCCGTATGGAAGCTATCAAGATGTTCTTGGCATTTTCTTGCTCAAAAGGATTCAAAATCTATCAAATGGACGTGAAATCAACATTTCTAAATGGGGAACTCAAGGAAGAAGTCTACATGGAGCAGCCAGAAGGTTTTGATCTAACAGCAAGAAAGCACTTAGTCTATAAGTTGAAAAAGGCTTTATATGGGTTGAAACAAGCTCCTAGAGCTTGGTATGCAAGATTGGATCACTACCTACAACAACAAGGCTTCAAAAAGGGAGTGGTTGGAAGTAGTCTATACATAAAGATAGATGAAGGTAAGTTCCTAGTTGCTCTTTTTTATGTTGATGATCTGATTTTTGTTAGTAATAATGATGAAATGAGCCATGAATTTTCTCAAAGCATGTCAAAAGAGTTTGAGATGTCAATGATAGGAGAGCTGTCCCACTTCCTTGGACTTCAAGTATTTCAAACCAGAGCAGGATTGTGTATATCTCAAACCAAATATCTAAAAGACATGCTCAAAAAATATGGAATGGAGGACTGTGCACCCATGAGCACACTTATGACCACAAACTACAAACTAAGCAAAGATGATGACTCCCCTCTAGTAGATGCAACTCATTACAAGTCAATGATTGGAGCCCTTCTATAATTAACAGCTACAAGACCAGACATAATGCAGGCAGTAGGAATGGTGGGACGATTTCAATCTGCTCCCAAACAATCCCACTTATTAGCTGTAAAAATAATTCTCAGATACCTGAAAGGAACTTCTGATTTCAGGCTTTGGTACCCAAAGAGCTCAACACTGACTGTAACTGCATAAACTGATGCTGATTGGGCTGGAAGTATAGATGATCGGAAAAGTACTAGTGGAAATGCATTCTTCCTAGGAGACTGTTTAGTATCCTGGCTCAGCAAAAAACAATCATCCATATCATTATCCACAGCCGAAGCCGAATATATTGTTGCAGCAGACTATTGTACTTAGATATTATGGATTAAGGAAGCTCTAAAAGATATCGACATATGTACTGATCAACCAATTACTATCTATTGTGACAACACAAGTGCTATCAGTCTTAGTAAAGATCCAGTAATGCAGCCAAGAACCAAACACATACCAATCAAGTATCATTTCCTCCGTGAACAAGTAGCTGAACTAAACATCGTCCTGGAATATATTATTACTAAGGAGCATATAGCTGATATTTTCAAAAACCCTCTCCCTTGAGAAGCATTCGAGCATTTGCGTCAAAATATGGGGGTTATTTCTTCATCATCACTCAAATTCATTCATAAGGATGTAACAGGACAAGGGGAGCAATTTGACAGGGGGAATCCGTATGCATTCCTTTGCCATCGATCTCAAAGGGGGAGAGCAGAAGATATTGCCATCAATAGCAAAGGGGGAGATTGTTGGACACAGATTGTCATTGATGTCAATATGGCAATATTCGAGGCGCAAATGGAGCTAAGAAGAACAGACGGAGTCAAGAGGAATAGACGAAGCCAAGCGGAGCATAACTCAAATATATGCCAAAATAGAGCTACAGAGGAGCCATATATGTATATGTCATATATATATGCCAAAGAAGAGGAGCACATAGAGCAAATGGAGGAAGCAAAGAAACAGGGCCATCGTAGAACTTATATGCATGCAATTAACAGGGTCATTGGGAGCAATGGATATAAACAGAGCTAGCGGAGAAATGAAGGAAGCAGATCCACTATCGGGAGCACATGTATATGCCACAAACTCATGTATCGGCGGCAAAAACATATATATATGTGTGTGTGTGTGCATTCATACTATCGAAAGCAAGACATGTATATATATGTATTTACCCATTGGAAAAACCATATATATATGCATCTAATGGAAGACTTGGGTATATATGCTTTAATACTATTGACGAGAAAAACTATGCATATACGGGCAAATACACTATCGGAGAACCGTATACACGGGAGTGCTGAGACATATTGGATCTGGTACCTCATATCACATCGCTATAAAAGAGTGGTCTATGTTAAGTTCTAGACCTGGACCTTTGCGATGTGCGATTGCCTACAAATTAAATAAAAAATTTCAACCTTAACACTTCGATCATAACACACCGTCATAACATTTTCATTTTCAAAAACTTGCCAATCAAACTGTCCCCTACCGCCCGTGACCTTTATAATGAAAACCATGCAGAAAGGACATTTCTAAATAGTGAAAGATTTGTAAAAAATAGTAATTAAAACCATGTAAAGAGCACATTTCCGATAAGTGAAAGATTTGTTAAAAATAGAAATGGAAAAAGAGTGAGTGTGGTGGACGCATTGTATAATTTGACTACATAAATCCTACCGGTCTTCAATTCATTTGGTACCCGCTCGCCCAAACTCGATTGATTAAGCTTTCAGATTGATGGCACGAAAGTAAATCTCCTATTAAAAACTTAAAATCTCATATCAATAATTTAGAAATCTACATATTTTTCAACCATAATAATAAATCTAATATTAAAAATTTAAAATCTCATATCAACCATTTTGAAATCAACCTATTTTAAAAATCTCTTATCAACAATTTAGAAATCAAGTATCTAGAACTCATCAGCCACAACAAGTACAAAACCTGAGCCAGTAAATATTCATTAACAATATGTTTAATGTTAAAGATTGTAATGTAATATATATGTTTTTAACTAGGTTGTTAATTTATTGAATATTTGGTGAATTAGCAATTGAGATAAAGATATCTGTTAAAATACATAACATTGTATATCATGTACAACATCCTTTAAAATATATACAAAAATATAGGAATAATATTTGACTGCATCCATGTTCATCTGATTGCTAAATAATTTGTGAATCAGCCATCTAAATAAAGATGTCCATTAAAATACATATAGTAGCATCAGTTAAAATATCTAGGAAAATATGGATATAATAGTGTCAAACTTTGTGGAAATCCACTTGTGGTTGGACTTGAGCATCAAATTGCAGAAGAACTAGAGGGAGATTGACAACATGATAAACAAACCTATCACAATAAACTTATTATGGTACGAGTTGTTTTTAGCGCGATTTTTTGGAAGCTTTTCTGGTGGGTTTTTCTGGTATATTTCTCTAAAATCTGGCAGGAATTTATTGAAATTACAAGCTTGATGGGTAATCCCTGGACAATCCAAGTGCCAAAAAAGTTTTCAGGTATTAAATCCATATAGTGTCAAAAAACCAGTTTAAATAACACAAATCAAAATTTCACCTCTAAATTTTCATTGAATTAGACATCAGAAAATTTAAAAAATAAAGCTAGAAAACAACTCTAGTATATCGTGTAGAACATCTGTTTAAAATATATAAGGAAATATGGATATAATAACGAAGGCCTACTGGTGGCGGGACTTGAGCATCAAGTTGCAAAGGAACCAGATGGAGACTGACAACATGATAAAGAACACGACAATTGCAATTCTTTTTGTAATCCAACGCCAGTTCTCAACCAGTGAACTGAGTAGTGGCTGGCCGGCGCCTCTTCTATGGGTGAACCCTTGAAAAAATATAACCACGAAAGCAGCGATGCCTGCTGTGGAGACCAGCACTGAGAGAAAGACCATAGTTTTTCTTTCGGCAGAAGAGACAGCATGTCCTCTCATGGAAGATGCAGCAGCGACAATTACTCCATGAAGGACAGTGTAAACAGTTGATATTGTTTTTATATGACCATGGTCATTTGACTCAGTTCCAGTATGATCTGCAGCATGTGGATGTGAAATCTCTCCATTATTTTCGGGAACAATGTTTCTCGAGAGCTCAATAACAGTATGACCTGCAGCTGCAGCTTCAGGATGTGAAATCTCTCCATGCTCCTGGGGTACAACAATCCCTGGAAGCCGCTGATTGGTACCATTGAGATCAACATGATCTGCAGCGGTTATCACCCTGAGGAACCTGATTGGTCAAATGAAAACAGCACTGAATTAGTAATTTTATTTGATAATTTAGGTTAAGTAATTTAATTTAATTTATGTACAGTTTGAGTGGGTTTAATAGTTAAGAGCGTGTGTTTTCTCTTAAGAGGTTACAGGTTCAAAACTAGAGGAATAGAGTATGTATGGCTTCGCAGACTTAGTAGTCAAATGGTTGTATGGAGGTGGGTCTCCCACAAACAAGGCGGTCTCATACACCAATTTGGTGTCTGGAGGTGAGTCTCTTGTCTCACAAACAAAAAGGTCTCATACACCAATTTAGTGTGTGGCTAGGCTGTAACCTTAAAATTAGATAATAATAAATAATCATAATAATAATAATTGAAAATTGGTCCATTGTATTGCAACTCGAGATAAATCTCTTATTTCATAAACAAAAAGAAAAAATTTCATACACCAATTTAATGTTTGACTAAATATAATAAAAAATAATAATAATAATATATAAAAATTTGCTAATTACTACAGCAACCTTAAGGGAACAACAATAGCAGTGAGAAAACATACGAGAAAACTAGACACGAAAAAATGGTAGCCTGCCGACAATACGTTGAAGCATTTCCGTTCAACGTCCAAGTTGATAGGAGCAAATTTATAACAGCTACGGCTATGATAAATCAAAATTAATCACGCAAATTACATAGTAGAGTCCCAGTTTATAAATTAGGATTGTGGTTTAGGGAGACATCCTTTAAAAGCATCTCATCCTAATAATAATCATACTTCGTCAAATTAAATAGCTATAATGCGCACAGACATCAATTTATATTACACATCAATCTAAACATATACCAATTTTCACTAACAATTGGTGCAAAATGGTGCAAAAGTATGACATCAATTTATATTACATATCAATATAAATATACATTAATTTATATTAGCAATGGTTTAAAAGAATACAAAGTATGTAATAGATATTTAGGTTGGAAAATGTTGCAGTTTAATTTATATTTTTTTTAATTGCACATTTATATTTGATATTTTATTTAAATAGAATGGTTGAATATTGAATAATGACGAATCTTATATTAATTGTATAGTAGAGTCAATTAGTATTTTAATATACATATCAAGAAATGTAAAAATGATTACTTGGCACAACAATGGAGTTATGCGATCCACAGAGGGTCAGCAAAAATGTCATGACATGAATTACAGATGATATGTAATCGATTTTAAAACATGAAGTTTGTATGATTTCATTGCATTATTGGTTTATTTGTCTCATTTGTAAAGTAAACAGAGAATTGATAAATCTATGTCAAGAAAAATCCATGTCATGTTTGTAGGGAAAATACCAATAACTTTGGAATAAGAAAAGAGGTGCAATCTCTAAAGATCACTTAACTTAAAAACATTGTGCAGATGGTTAGGCTTCTCTAATATTACCATTTGAATAATAGATCTGCCAACATATGAGGATTAGATGCATATATAGGTCAAAATTTGAAGGAAACACCTAAAAAACAAATCAAAGTTTGAATAATTATGTTGTAATATGTTTAAGTATAATATTGAAGATGCTACATTCATATTTTGTGAAATAAAAACCATCAATATTATACATTATTTGAATATGCAACATCATGGCATTTATTTTAATCTATTTACATCCTTCTATATCAGATAGGTACAACATTTTGGAGTAGACATTATTTGGGAGTGAAAAAGCTATAGAAAATTTAAACTACATAAAAAAAGTAGAATCTGCCAGGAATCGTTTTTGGAAACGCAAGATACAAAAAGGTCATAATGATACTAGATGCCATGGGTCGAAATATCCCTAGAAGAAGTACTTATTGAGTACATGATCAAAGGACATTATCATAATGGAATTTCAAGATAGGTCAAACCCTTTTGAAATGGATTTATGTAGACTGCCATATTCTATTTGTTCTTCCTCTTCATTGGGATATGGTCATTTAATGGTGACAAATATTGAGGAAGAAACACAATATAGTTCATTAGCTAATGATAACAATTAATTGAAAGACTTCATAGCACGAAATGAAAAATTACGAGGTAATACAATGCATACAAGGGACCTATTTTTGCTGAGATTTTAAATTTTGTCTTAAAAAATAAATAGTGGTTACCATTCCTTAGCCCCTCCAAATGAGGTTTGAATGCTAACTCATTTTTAGATAGCTTTCAATAATAGGATCTATAGCTTCTTTAAGTTAGAATCAATTATGTTGCCCAATTTTTGTCTAACATTTGTAAAGGAAATTTTAGTTTCTCCATCATTCCAAGAGCTTTGAAACTATCTGTAGCTCCAAGTTAACTAAGTACATTATTGGAAGGACTAACAAGTATACCTTGTACTTCAATTATCAATCAAAACCACATAGATTATGTGTGTGCCTTTTATGCATGGTACCTCAAACTATTGTACTTTAAAGGCTAACTAAGGCCAACTAATGCAACAAATTATACTCTTTTAATGACAACATCTTACATTCAAATGTGAGTTCCATTGTTAGTCCCAATAGAACTTCCATAAAGGCTAGAGTAGTGCAACTTAAGCTATGATACCAATTGTAACTATCCCAGATTAACTTTGAGCTTATTAATATTATAAATTTCATATATTTAATTAAAATATAAATATGCTTTGTTATTTTTAATATATATGTTACTTTATTATTTTTAATATTGTAATTACAAGATATTAGACTACCATAGTTGATTGAAATGGGGAATATAAGACAATTGGGATTTATTTTCAGCAATAATAAGAGGCATTAACAATCATGGATCACAAGCTATGTTCAAAGCCACAACGTTATTCTAAGTACCAAAAATAGACTCTTGTAGTAGTCTATAGGCAAGGGAAGCTCTAAGCATTACATGTAATGAGATACTGACAAAATGTAAATGAAATGGAGCCACTCAAACCATCCAAGTTCTAGACAATGCAGTCCATGAATGGATAAAATGTATAGTTTGTAATATTGGTTTCTTGGGTTTCCTTTAGAGCGATGGAATTTGAGAGCAACTGAAGAGCTCTTGTAAGCCTATTATTGAGAAAATTTTGATACAAGAACTGTACACAAAAAATATCCATAGGAAGCCAAAACCAACTAAGGGATATTTCATTAAAAAACAACTTGTCTTGGCTTGGGAAAAGAAGAGCTCTCAGCATAGTTGCAAGATCTTATCTACAATTCAAAATAAATCTCTCATATTTTAAATTTGATGAGACTCCTAGCAATGTTGTCTTTCCCAGTAACATTTTGGAATGAGAATAATGGAATTTGAGAGCAACTAAAGAGCTCTAGTAAGCCTATTATTGAGAAATGTTTGATACAAGAACTGTACACAAAAAATCTCCATAGGATGCCAAAACCAAATAAGGTATATTTCATTGTAAAATAGCTTGTCTTGGATTTCCCCATGAGCAGTCACAATTTTGACCTAGGAATGAATTTCATTATCTCTGACATAAAGGAGTTTTTGGCTTATGGTAGCTTTGAAGTTATTTTAATTTCTAGCAAAACTTTTTGGGAAAAGCAGAGATCTCTGCATAGTTGCAAGGTCTTATCTACAATGGCAAAGAAATTTCTCAAATTATAAATTTGATGAGACTATGGTTTTCTGATCTATTTCTAACACCTTGGTGCATCATTTCCTGTTCAAAAGAAGAGTGCAAGAGAAATGTAATAACTTGCATACATTCATATAGTTTGAGAGGATGAAAGGTATGAATTGTATCATGGTTAATGGATTGTAAAAAGGAAACTTGCGCATAAGCACATGAACTACTAATCAAGGGAATCCTTGAACGAAAAACTAACATCAACCAAGAATTCATTTGATTTTAAATTTGAGAAGGAAATTCAATAATCCTAGCATGCTCAAATTTTGAAAAAGCTAAAGTACATTAATCCATAAACAAGATGATATCCAAACTTCTGTTAGCCACAAGGGCTCAGCTCCTCAGCCCCTCAGCCTATAATAGTACCACCAAAACCATTTTCACTGCTTACATAGCCAAAAAAATATTTCACAGCTTATGCTTGGCTAGATTAAGTTGTGGTCATTGCATGATGTCGATAATATATCAATCTCATATTTTCACCACTTTCACACCTCAATCGTTTTATGGCCATCGTAATAAAACAAAAATTTTGTAGTTCCAACTTCCAAGAAAGGTTTAGATGTTACATGTGTCCCACATAAAGTGTTGTCTTTCCTAGTAACATTTGGGAGTGACTATTCAGAAATGCATTGACAAGGAAATTTCCAAGAACTTCCACTAAATACTTTGTCTAATCAATGTGTCATATCAGGTAGTGTCAAGATTCGAAAATGCATTGATTCAAAATATTGAGATTATAGACAATTCATCATTCAAATTTGTGATTCTAAGAATTTCTACCAAATGTTGACAAATTCAACCTAAGAATATGTCCAAATCCAAAACATCTAACTAGTAGACAATGGCTATTTAGAAATGCATTGAATAGGAAATTGCCCAAATTCCATAAACACGTAACATGTAGACTACGACTATTCATAAATGCATTGACGAGCCTACAAAAGAGAAACCTAAATCCTTTGCTGAAGGTTTGGATGATGATGAACTTCATGCCAAGGGGAAGGAAATTGTTTCAAGGCATTTGGGTATATGTTGATCTAGAAGACTTCATAACATGTTGGAAGTTGATTAAATTGCCAAAATTCGAAAATATGTAACCAATAATATTGTGGCTATTCATAAATGCATTGACGAGGAAATTGCAAAGAATTTCCACCAAATACTTTTTTTAATCAATGTGTCATAACGGGTAGTGGCAAGATTAAAAAATGGACCCTCTATTCAAGGTTTAAATTTGATGAGACTCCTAGCAGTGTTGTCTTTCCCAGTAACATTTGGGAGCGACTACTCAGAAATGAATTGACTAGGAAATTGCCCAAATTCGAAAACATTTCACATGCACATAAACACTTTGCATGCAGAGCTCCAAAAGATAAATACCATTTATGGAATTGGGGTTAAAGAAAAAACACATAACAAGATTAACATAAACAATGTAAAAATCAAAGTCGGAAGAGGATAATTTCCATTTTTGGAACTACGGATAACAAAAAACACAGGGGCAGGATTGAAACAACGTAAAAATTAGAATTGGAAGAGGATAAATTCCATTTCTAGAACTGGGGTTAACAAAAAACATAGGAACAAGATGAACATAAACAACGTAAAAATTAGAACTCGGGTTAATAAAAACGATGTAAAAATTAGAGGAGCAACATGTCAAATTCACATTGGTAGGAGAAGGACGAAAATCGAAGTCTCTAATTGGATGAATCTGCCCAGGCCAAGCCCATAGAGGAAAGCCTATCAGAATAACTAAGTGCTGACATCACTAAACCTTGATTTAACACAAATTTATGTAGTTTTTGAGCTTCATGACTAGCTTGCAAGTTGAGCTCACATATTCGCTCTACATTGTTTATTCACAAAAGAGTTCTCAATTCACATCATCTGATCGCTCTCACAATATCTCATGGGATGGATTTCCTTCACACCATTATGCACTTATCCATGGAGATGTGAAGCCAAATAACATCCAATAGATGTTGATGATAAAAAAATGTCAATAATCTTCTATTGATCACTCAAAGCAAAGAGAAAATTCATGTGAGAGGACCAATTTTATTTGAAAATGACCACATTCGTAGAGAGTGTGAGCACGAATTTATTGGTAAAAACACATGAAATACAGGAAGAAAGAACCTTTCAAATTCAAAATAATTCCCTAAAGAACTTGACGTTATTCAATGCATGAACCCAATAGCTTGACTAAAACAGTACTTGTATGCAAAGTCGAATAAGAACAAAAGGACCCCATATATATCAAGTTGATTCTTAAGAATAGGTAGTCGTGCAATAGAGAATGGTAGAAGAGAGTGAATCAAGCAGTGGTACAACTACAAAATTGAGCTTGATGGAAACTTAACCAACATAAACATTTCCAGGAGAATATTTCTATCTTGTTTGTTGTCAACTTGTTTATCCCAACAAAGCTCTACAAACACGATGCACACATATGTATTGCAAGACATACTGAAGATATTGTGTGAGTACTACATGGGTTTGCACTTATGATGGATATCTGGTTATATAGATTCAAAACCATTACAAGAGTCAAAGTCATCACTATCTCAACAATAGGGCATGTAACTATGCATTGTGTATATCATAAGATTCGCTACACTTGGAAAGGGCCTTTCTCTAAGAGTATTCTTTGTGGAAACAATTTTCCATATGGATCATCAGCTGTTGTATGTAATAGATGCAAGACCTAAAGTTGTCACAAAGAAGTAGAGTAGCATGCTCAAAATTTCCCTTGTGACACAAGGTCAAGTCCCACAACAAGAAAATGCTCAACAAACTTAGAATGATGTAGTTGCAGCAGTTTAGGAGCATAATGAAGTACCACAAGTTGTTGGTTAACAATATCCAACCCAAACAACAATTCAAGTTCTTTGGCAATCTCGTAACGGTTGAAAGCACACTATAACTCTAATGTAATTAACTATCATCCTCATACCCCATGCATGCATATTAATGTCATAGGGAAAAAGGGAAACCATCCTTTTAAAATGATTGCAACATTAGCATGGTTCAATGTATAGTGCTCTATGGAGTCTAAGGTTGTACCAACAAGAACAATGAAAATTAATTGCATCACAGGCTGCTTGGAACTCTGATGGAATAGATTCAACTGAGTTTGAAGGGGAGTGTTTTGCAATGTTATCGCAGAAAAGCATGGAAGCATATCATATAATGAGATCGACAACTCTAGTGAAACAAAAATACTCCAATTTTAACCGAAAAAACCATTGTTATGCATATGAGAGCTTCCAACGCCAATCCAAACTTCAATGGAACAAGTTTTTTCCAACTCAACATAGGTCATGTGGAAAGACTCCAAAGGGAAAAAAAATGCAGGAACAAGATTAACAAAAACAACGTAAAAATCAGAGTTGGAAGAGGATAATTACCATTTCTAAAACTAGGGCTAACAAAAAACATAGGAACATGATTAATGTTAACAACATGAAAATTAGAATTGGAATAGGACAAACGCCATTTCTGGAATTGGGGTTAACAAAAAACACAGGAAAATGAAGAACAAAAATAACCTAGAAATTATAATTGGGGTTAACAAAAATGTAGTAACAGGAGTTAACAAAAATGGTGTAAAAATTAGAGGAGCGACACGTGTCAAAATCACATTTGTAAGACGAGGATGAAAATCTAAGTCCCTGATTGGACGGATCTACCTAGGTCATGTCTATAGAGGAACGTTTATCAACGTGATTACACATCAACATCAAGATACTGAAACATTTCATATTATTAAAATAAAAATAAATAAATTTATTTTATGTTTACATAGGAGTTAAGTTTACTTATGAACCTCAAACATAAATAATTTTTTTAATAACAAGTGGATTGGGTGATAGGAAATCCTGGATAATATATATATATATATATATATATATATATATATATATATATATATATATATATATATATATATATATATATATCTATTGTGATGTACAAGTTAGATTGGTTGTTGGGACTAGGGAGGATCAAGGGTTTGAGAATGCGCTCTAAGGGCTCACGTTTCTTCACTAGCGGCAGAGGCATGGTGAGATCTGCCAGGTTGCGGAGGAAAAACCCATCAGGGTTGAAGTTAGGCTCCCCATGTCTAGGACTTTCATCTACTTCTGATTCATGCTCATGCCCACATGCTAGGTCAAGGCCCCTTAGCTCATTTTATGCTCCCTGCAGACTCAAGCCCAGGAGGCGTAGCCATATGCTGCTCAGGGAAAGCCCAATGCCGAGAGGCATGACATCACTAACGCGTAATCCAATAGTGAGAGACTCGAGGGTGAGGGCAGCCGGAATACCCTTTTGCACTGAAGTGGCTTCTCTGCTTGGCGATCGAGGAAGATATGGCAGATTCGGAAAAGGTTTTCACCTCCCAAATAATAGAAACAAAGGCGGCCATGCAGAATATGCCAAACAAATACTAATCCGAAACAACCATCATTAAAAGACGGACATATCCATTCATGGGAAAGGATTGATTTCTCTTGAGCCGGATCAGAATTTTATCCATGGATGGAGACACAGCCCATCAGATCTGAACTACTAGAAGACAGATCTACCCTCAATCTGGAAGGATTTACTTGAATCAACAATGCCCAATATCATTCTGCTAGCACTAAAATAAATGGAGTCAGAGGGTTGCATGAAAAACCTAGCAGCTTACTTCTTGATCTTTTGTTTCAAGCATCTTGGCTTTTAACAACTAATCCCCATCCCATATTAAGATAAAATCTCTACATGAGGATGGTCCTAGATTATCTATAGGTTATACCAGATCATGTGGGAATACTACGAGCCTGCAAACAAATCAAACCAGATTCACAACAAGTTTTGGCGCTTGGACAAGAACAACAAGAAGAGGTGATCATCCTATCACTGGATCTTGAAGCCCCAATAGCAGAGATGCTGGAAGGTAAACAAATTACCCTTTTTATTAGAACTATGGAAGGAAACACAGTATGAAAAAAAATAGGGATCTGGGAGGAGATCAAAACCCTCAAACGGAGGATACTAGAAAGGTTGGGCATTCCACCTTGCAAACAACTCTTGATTCACACAGGAAAAGTATTGCAAGAGGAACACAAGATAAAAGAATACGACATAGGCAGAGACTCAACTATCTACCTCAACACAAGACTCCATGGTGGCTACTCTCGAACAAGCTCCAAAGGACCAATTTCTTTCAAAGATGCAGTAAAGGGGAAAATGGGGTCTCAAATACAATCAGAATAGCAAGCCATAGCTCTTGGTGCCTACATCATCGAGCAGACAACTCAGAACCCAACTCTATCGATCGCTATACCTGAGGTAAATGAAATACATGATGATTATTTATTAAAAGCAATGATATGCAAATTTAACAAGTTTTGGCCTAAACCGAAAGCTCTAAGTCAATGGATTTACTCCATATGGACATAAAACTATGATATACACCTGTGCTCTAAAGGTTTCTTCATTGTCAAATTCTACATAGTCAATGACAAGGAATATGCATTGAATGAGGGACCATGGTTCTGGGGTAACGCTGGACTTTTCTTGACATCATGGTTCCCGAAATTTGATCCAAATACCATGGTGGTCTCCAAAATGCCTGTGTGGGTTAAACTATATAACCTACCGCTACATTTTTGGCACATCAAAGTATTAGTAGGCATTGGCAATGCTCTGAGGAAATTTTTAAAACTAGACAATGAGCATCTTACTAAGGACATCTACATATTCACCAGAATCTTCGTGGACGTTGATCTCAGTCAAGGGTTACCAGACCACATCCTCTTATTCCATTGAAAAGCAATGGTCCCAGCCTCTTGATTATGAAAACACTGCCTTCAGATGCCGCATTTGTTATCAAACTGGTCATCTACAAAGTGCTTGTCCACAAAACGAAAAAGACAGGAAAAGAAGACAACCTCCAAAGCCAAAAGGATGGCAGTTTTCAGCCACTCCGGTAGAGGATATAGAAGAGGAAGAAAATGCAGAAATTACCACAAATACCACATTCCAAGAAGAAGAACACCCAGAAGCCGAACAACCAGGAAATATCCCAGCTTTCAATGAACAAAGCACTCAATTTAAATCACAAAATGATGAGAACTAGAACTACTCTGCATTAGTTCCAAGGACAACTGACTCACAGCAGAAAAGTGAGCAACTCATTCCAGGGAAAGAAATCGGTGGCAGTAAGCGAATACACTCAACAGAAAGCTCAGATTCCGACAAAGAAACCCCAACTACTACCACAGAGGCAGAAATGTCCATTGTAACTTCCACTCCCAACACTGGAGGTTGGTGGAAAGTGGAAAAAAAGAAAGGTAGGAAAGCATAGATAGTTTATAAATGATTGTTCTTTTAGATCCTGTGTATCAGGACAAGTTTATACAACATATGCTAATTTAGCATCTACAACATGTAATTTTGCTCAATATGAATAAAATTACGATTTTTCCATTGGAATATATCTATATATATATATATATATATAAATATATATATTGTAAGCTTGGCAGGTCCATTACATCACCCCAATCGGGGCAGGGAATTGAACTGCTCACTTCACATCAAGGAGTGCCTTCACCCCAATCAGGGTGGGGAATTGAACTGGTCACTTCACATCAAGGAGTGCCTTAATAGAGCACCCGGTCACCATCTATCGAAGACCCCATGGACCTAGATAAAATATAATATTAGAGTATTATCTTTTACACAATATTTATTACCATTCCCACCCAGTAAAAAGTGGAAGGGTTGGGGAAATTACTAATTAAAATGTAATTTTATTGCATTTTACCTAACATTTCTCATCATCCCCAGCCTAAATATTACATTTTACTCAATATTTTCCCTCACCCCTGCTAATTTTATAGTTGAGCTTGTTTTCTTCTAAACTTAACATATGAAGAAAAATTAATATAAAAAGTGGATCAGTTGAGGGAAAATATTGGGTAAAATATAATATTATAGTATAATATTTTATCCAATATTTCTCCCAACCTCATTAAAACTGGATGAATATAGGCATTAATGTTAGATAAGGTGTAATAATTACATTTTCCCTAATATTTCACCCACTTTCTCCCCTCACCCCATCTCACTTTCATAGTTAAGATTATTCATTTCTAAACTTACCATCTTATATCCATCATAGCTCTATTTATATAGCATGTTATTACACACAAATTAAGAGAACATATTACATATCTTATATTGAATTGATTATAAAAAAACCATCAAAATGAGTTTGGATGCTAAGAAATCTTGCTTAACCCTACTCTTCTTAAAAACACCTTCCTGAATCACATAATAGCCTTGAGGAAGCTCTGAAGATTCTACCAATATATACACATTATGTATTCATCCCTATCAACTATAGAAACAAAACAAACAAAAAGGCATAGGGCCAACCTAATAGATCCATATAAATTCCTAGCTCAAACATATCCATAAAAACATTTTACTTTTATAGGCTACATGGATTCAATGCCAGTATTTTCTACAACTATTTATGTATCTAAATAAAACATCAAACTAATAAGGGGCTAAGTATGTATCTAAATATAACATCAAACTAAGGAGAAGCTAATTATGTATCTAAATATAACATCAAACTAAGATGGATCTTCTTATGAGTTTCATTCCTTGTGAAAAAAGTTGAAAAGAGAGATATTGAATTTTTTTCCTCATATATGTAATCCTGTTATTCCAAAATGACAAATTTGCCCATTTTCACATCAAAGATATTTACTAAAATAAAATATAAACAATATTTAATATTTTTTTTAGTATAATTTTTTGTATTATTAACTACTTTAAAAACCTTTTTAACTTTTCACATAAACGCCAATCATGAAAGATTCAATTTTAACTTTTTGTGAGATATTTATCCTCCTAGATACTCATCAAGAGTAGGTACAAATTACTATGTACATGCAAAAATTAATTATCCACAAATTTGCATTTTACTAAAAGGTGGACCTTGGTTGCTTGGGAGCATTTGATTTCGACAAGATGGGTGGGTGGACTAGGTTTGCATGACCTAATTGTTATCACTACCTCTTTTGGATCCAATTTGTGGTGTCAATGAATCAATGGTTGTTCTTAATCTTGGAAGCACATCTAGATGAAAAAATATGCTCCATCAATGACACAGACTAATAAATTAAATTAGAATTTTCAAGTAAAAGGATCCTATGTTTGGAATTGGGCTCAAGATAATAGATATGCTATCAAATATCATGTATTGTAGGAGATTCATAATGGAAGTACATCACGTTTTTGGAAAGACAACTGGAAACAACTTCCCAAACTCTCATAAATATGAAACTTTCATGGAATTTTATGCTTTACCTCTTCTTTGAGAGCGGTTAAAGTACATAATTTTTGGTATTTGAATGATCATGTTCAAGGCCCTTGGAACTCATGGAAGACTCAAAATTATTGGCCTTCTACTCCTTTAGATTTTCCTTGGGAATATTTCTCTAAGGAATTATTGGAAACACAAATTCAGTTTTCTCAATCCTCAAATATACTGTGGTGGGGCACCAAATCCCTTAGTATGTTTACAGATAGCAAAGTGTATTATTTTCTTATAGGTCATCATTTGTTAGACCGTAAAGAAGTTTGGAGTAAGCTTTGGTCATTGAAGTTGTGGCCTAAAGTATCTTTATTTATTTGGTTAGTTCTCTGATGACACATCCTTACGTGGGATCGATTGATGCAAAAAGGTATCTTGAGAACTTCTTATTGTTTCCTCTGCTATTCAGGTGAGGAGTATATGGATCATATATTTTCTTCATGTCCATTTGTGATTGAGGTTTGGTCCTTTTTTATGGACATATTTGGTGTAGAGAATAGTTATGAAGGCTCGATTCTAGTATGGTTAAAAAATTGGAATGTCAAGGCCTTTACCACCCCTATTATGAACTGGGTCTGGGTTCTAAGTACTGGATTCATTATGTGGAATTTATGGAAAGAGATAAAATTTCAAATTTTTTGAAATCAAGAACATTTGATCCATCATATACGTGAGCTCATATCCCAAAACATACGTGAAACTATCCTGGCTTTTGTTTTGGATGAGGATGATTAGAAGGTTGATGGCTTGGAAGCACGTGTCTTATCTTGTCTTCATTGCTCTACTAAAATGACTTGTTATGTTGCATGGGTGACCTCTCCAAATGTTATGCTGTCTAATTCTTCTTTTGCATGCCCTCCCCGTGGCTTTGTTAAATTAAGTTTTGATGGTGTGGATAAAGGGAACCTAGGTATTACAAGTTGTGGGGGGTTTTCAAGATTCCATAGGGATCCCTTTGCAAATTTTTGCATAGTGATGTGAGTTCACATCTAATAATTTAGCGAAATTTTTAGCAGTGGAAGCAGGACTAAAGATTGTTATCCTTGAAGGTTATGAACTTCTACAAGTTGATGGAGATTTGATGGTAGTCATCAATTTCTTGAAATGACTCCTATATCGACAACGACCCTCCACATTGATCCATAGTTGGAGATTGATATTCATAGTTCATTGTATAAAGGAACTTTTGTTGTAGTTGGATGATGTTGTGGTTATTCATTCCCATTGGTCTACAAATGCAGTTATATACTACTTAGCAGATATTGTGCGCCAGTCTTGACAACTATCTCTTAATGATCATTGGACTCACCTTTCCCTAATGATTGATACACTCATATTTGATACATTTTTATATCATGATGGGTTCATCCTCGATGGCGGTGGGTATCTTGAATAAGTGGATCGACTGGAAACATTATAAAATAATGCGCCCTTTGTATTTCATGCTCTATGTGGGTGGTATGGTGTTGCATGGGTGACTGCCCTTGATAGGTACAACCACTCACAAGGGCTATTAAATTCCCCTTGTTGGACGAGGATGAATGTTGGATCGTCCACTTCATGGCGCGGGTCATTAAATTTGTAATCATGCACAAGTTTTGGATCAAATATGAAGGGCAGTGTTTCCATGAGGAGATATTCTTCTCCATCTTTGGTTGTTTAAACATAATCCCATCAATATGTATTATACTTTAGTCTTTCCATTTTTTGGGTTCTATTGCAGTGTTTGAATGGTGATTGGGTGGTTACGACATAGATTTTGATATTTTTTTCCTATTATTATGCTTATCATGGTGTCTAGGACTCATCAAGTCTTTGGATCCATGTTCTTCATCCTGTACATTCACAATATGCATTTGGGGTTGGAATTCGAATTGGTGGTCATCTTTTCAGAGCTTCCTTTACCAGATAGTCAATTTCAAGGTATATCTTACCCCTGTCCAGTTTTGGTTTTAGGGTATTGGTATCCTAGGTAATTTTCTATTTGGTTTTAGTTACCTTTTGGTTCTCATATGTCTAGTTCGGTCTAGCTCTTGACATTTGTATAAGTCTTTCTACGTTCTATTGCAATTCCTTTGCTTTCCTATAGGTTCTTCAAAGGCTTATCTTACTTGTGTTGCCTCAAATTCCTATAGTTGAAGGGTCTTTTGGGTAGATTTTTGGAAGAAATATAGTTTTAATGTGAAGTATAACTGAGTTTGTATC
This sequence comes from Pinus tabuliformis, assembly GCA_031772625.1. Taxonomy (NCBI): domain Eukaryota; kingdom Viridiplantae; phylum Streptophyta; class Pinopsida; order Pinales; family Pinaceae; genus Pinus; species Pinus tabuliformis. Next base: position 1,819,174,036 of record CM062817.1, read on the forward strand.
TTGTGGAATAAGTATATGTCTCTTTCTTGCTTAGAATTCCTTCATCTCCTTGAGTTTGGCCCTTTGGGTTGGAACTTGGGTGATGACTTGGTGCTTTTTAGATCTGGTTCTGTGGGGGTGGTACTTAAACATGGTGACTATTATTTTTCTCGAGGGTATCTATCGAATTTCTTGTCCTGTCATCTTGCTACCCACATTAAGGCTTCGTGGAAGCACATGGTACCACATAGAGGTGGTTTTAGTTATGTAGGTGTGGAAAAATGATGGCTTTTTTCATGTGATTCAGTGACTACCTTGTTTGACTATATTGCTATGGAGGTTAGACAAGACATGCATATCTTAGAAGTTTAGAAATCAGTGGACAAAGGTTATTACTCAAACTCAGAAATTGTAGGGTTTGGAGAAAAACGACTCCCTAAATTTCGGCAATCTCGAAAGTGGATACTAGGGTTTCTTTTCTCCCTGTCCTTGTATCAACAACTCGATATTTTTATTCATTTTCTATTCAAGGATAAACAAGAATTTTCTTATAACATATTTTCAGGGATTGAGGATATAAAACGTATCCCATGGAACCATAATTTTAGCCACAATAACATTAATGCTAGACCGGGACACATAGAAGGTTGATTTCAGATTCTACTTTGGTAGATTTGACAGACCCATTATTGATCCTACTCTCCCCATGATAGTACCAATTATGATTGAGCCATTAAATCTTCTGAACCAAAATGAAATATTTAGGGAAATTTTTTTGTTTTTTGGATAAAATAGTGCGCTTTTAGTTTCTGGTGGTTTATAATGAATTTTTGAATTGTAACTGGGTAATCTTGTTCTTGGCCCTTTTGGTTTTTGGAGAGTGCTAGTACAAGGAGTGCATTACATGGAGGCTCTATTTTGACACGAATACATGTGTTCTTATGTGTTCTATTGGGTTTATATTCGTCAAGGGCATATTTGTTCATAGTGTTTGTCGGTTCATTTGTTTATCTAATGGCTTCACAACTTTGGTTGGTGGGTTGCACACTGTCTGGTTCACAATGTTCATGTTGGTATAGCTATCCATAATTTTGTTATTGATCATTGAACTTCTTACTATTATACAGGCACCTTTTGGCTTTTATTGTTTATTTCTCATGTCAATACATGGAGAATAGGTTTCTTTCTCTAGGCTTCTCTGCATGCTTTCCATCTGCAACATTGTTAGATTCGTCCTAGAAATTGTTTGTTTCTATCATTGTTAGTTAACAAGTGGTATATGTTAGTTATTATGTTCTTCATTGTTCTAAGGTCATTATTGTCAATGTTTATTTATCTTGGTCCATGCTCTTGTCATATATGTGGTGTAATGGGGATCCTTCTAAGAAAACGGGGCCTAATTATCTAATTTTCGATAGGTGGAGGCTTGTGATGTAACATTATGTTATACTCTTGGAGATCCTGATGTAATATTTTTGATATAATAATATAATTGTTGACATCTTACAAAAAAAAAACTATCCACAAATTTACATCATTTTATCTTTATTTATTCTAAAGGGACAAGGTTTGATTTTATTCTCAGTTTGATGCTAGTCGATAGGAGGGGTTTCTTCGTATTTCCGGCCTGATCAACATGAAATACTGATGAGATATTGATTGGATTTCTCCATTTTATTTGTATTTGTAGCTAAATATGTATTTAAATATAACATCAAACTAAGATGGATCTTGGCTAGATTAATTTCCCCCTTAAAAAGGTTATAGTCCACATGAATACCATGGGTTCTTAATACCATGGATAAATACGATGGGTCATTTTTTATTATTATTTAATTTTTATACAGTTATTTTTTTTTTTTTTGCTGAGTTGAAATTTTTACATTATATTACGTTAGATTAAGTTACAAAACTCTACCATATTTTAATTTTACTTTTGCCAACTGAAAATGTTTACATTACATTACGTTATGTTGTGTTACACATCTCTAACATACTGGGCTTGAGAGAACCTCTAATTCCAATAAAAACAATAATTTTATTAAAAAAATAAAATATTATTTTCAAAATTTAGATTAAAAAATCACCAATGTTGAATTAACTATTTTACTTTAATTATTATTTTATTTTATTTTCATTTTTATGTTTATGTAATTTGACAAAGTAAAAATGTTAACCAGGCTAGGATAGAACATGACATTACAACATCTCTACCATACTAGGCTGGAGAGTGCCTCTCAGCACAATATAAAAAAATATTATATGAGTTAAATATATACATTTAAAAAAAATTTAACAAGATTTTTAACTACAAAAAATATTCATCATTTTATTATGAAGATTTTTAATTTGTAAATAGAGTTTGTTGCAATTCTATGGTTTATCAATATCACATCCTCAAAAAAACATAACTCAACCCTTAAATCTCAACTTTTAAATCCCTTTGATGCCTCTATTATTTTTTTATAATTAAATTGAAATTCTAGAATCTCTATTCCAAAATTAGAGATGCCTATATTTACATTAATTATAATTTTTACATGCGTATTAAACCTTTTCATAAAATAAGGCTTTTTGAATGGAAGCAACTATATTTATATCTCAACTAGGCTTACAACACCTAAATTTTTTCTAAGAGACTCAAAGACATCTTTGAGAATATGTTAGCCAATTGGTCTTTTAATTTACAAGATTCTAGGTAGATTTATCTATTGTGTGCAAACTCTCTAATGAAGTGATATCTCATACAATATGCTTTCTTTCATGATAAAAGACATCCCTGTAATAGTTCCTCCCACCCCCTTGTACCATCTCAAGTTTCAGGAGGTGTTACTTCTATTTGACTCGATCCCCAAGGTTTATTATGAAGACGTGGGTTAGAAAAAATCCTCGTCTTTGCAAGTTTGAAAAATTAACTTCTAGAATAATTATTATTTTCAACTCATTGAGAGATTTATGGTGATACCAATTGCACCATAATGCAATTCCTAGATCAAATGTTGCATATTAGAGGAAATTTCAGCCTAAAATGCCCATGGAATTTTCATGTAATTTCCATGTCATAATATGTAAACCAATAAAAATACTTTTAATTTAAAAAGAGGTACATGTAAATATTTTGGAGGGAAAAGAAGAAAACTACTTTTTTTCATTGTAGTTTTGGCTTATCTCCTCATAGGTTTACTCAAATATCAAGTGTAGACACTCGTTTGATGTGTAATTAAATTTGAAATCTAATGAGCATGTTGAGCACAACCCAACTTGGCCTAATTGTTGGCAATGAGTCCACATTTTTGGAGCAGAGTGCACAGTGGTGAATGTGGTGGAGTGCAAAGTGGACTATGGAGTAGAGTAGTTGGAATATATCGCATAGTATAAGGGCGTCAGAGTGGGTCAAAGCCCCTCCTTTTTGTAAAAAGCATGTGATATTGTACAAGCTCAATGATTTTAGCTGCTTGTTTTAGGGAGTCCATGGTATGTGGACCATAGTATTGTAATGATGTACCCTTGACATAGTAGCATATATAGGGTGAAATAATAATAAAATAATCATCAGTGAATCAAATTGGTCCAAATCTGTGTTTTTGTTGAATTATTGTGATATTTAGCTCGGGGAAAGAAAGCGAGGCTCTGCAATTGAGTACATAAAGGCTTGAGTTTGCAGCTGAGTGCGCAGATGAGCTGCAGCTTAGTGCGCAAGTCAAGAACTGTTTGTTGTACAAGATGTATTATTATAAACTTGTGGATGTAGTCCCACATTGGGATGAACCATGGTAAAATTGGTGTCTTCATGTGTGTATTTTCTTATTATCTGTTGTAGCGTAACAATTTTTACAGTTGCACTTTATTTCAACACAGTTATGATTTATGGTTTCATATGATATGTTTAAGTGATTAAATGGATGTGACAAAGTAATTTATGAATGTTAAGAATAAAAGAACATAAAAATACCACATCGCATCATCCCTTAAGGCTGCAAAACATGGTACTGCATCCTACCATAGTCACTTCGGGTGAGACTACGATTTTCTTGCAGGTCATTGCCGAAAGGGCCAGTGATTGAGAGTTTTTCTGGTGCACAGTATAGATCGAACTTGGTTCAGCCCAACTATAGCTAACAAATGGTTTCGTTTCCAAGACCAGGATCTATTTGAGGGATATGTTTATGTGGAACCTGTCGAAGTAGGAGATTAAAGATTGGCTAGAATCGAAGGAGTGAGAATTTGTAGATCAAGAGAATAGAAATCCTCATCTGAAGTCTAAAGCTTGGTTATAGAGATATATTTTTATATATCAATACGAATTTTTGTTCATATCATTCCTTGTTGAGTTTTAAGAGTGGATATCGAGGTTGACTGAAAGAACAACATGTTTTAAAGGCAGAGAACCTACGACGTGGACTCTTGAACTGATACAACAACTCAGGAGAACGGAAAACAGAATTTGAAAGGTTTTCGATTTATGGATTGATAGTATCTCGGGAGAATTCATAACTAAGTTCACAGTAGACTAGGTCGTGTCCTACAGTGAAGCAAAATATCGATTCTTCAAAGGACCATGACATAAGTATTTGAAATCTCTGAAACTTTGGATTAATATGCTTTTGTGTGAAAGATGAGTTTTATGGATGCAGTCAGACTTATAGTTTACTTATATTTTGAAGAAGAGAAAATAAATCTGAACTAGAGATCGTATTAACGCGAAGTAGAAAAAGATGTAGAGTAGATACTAGAAAGAGATCTCGTGGACAAGACCCAAAGACCCTTGTAGACACTAAATATAGTCCTCTATTGAGTGAATCTGAAAGTGAAAAAGAAGATAGCCACCTTGATAAGCTCCAAGTAGCTTTGCAATATTCACCTTCCAAGCTTGAGAGCTCGCAAAAGCTAGAATCTAGTAATAACCAAGGTGTTTTTGGCTCTCCCCCTCCCCATATTCCCCCTACCCCCCATCCCCCTCCCCTTCTCCCCCTCCAAGAAGGAATATGGATGATGATATTAACCTACTTATTTTCAGAGGAACTAGATCAAAAGATCCAAAATAGTTTTGTTTTTTATGTGAAGCAGTATGGACTACGAAGAAGATCAATGTTGAGAATATAAAGAAATTGGAGCTTGTTACGACATTCCGATATAGAGCATTAACATGGTATATGAAGTATTTGAATAATCAAATCATAACATTTGCAGATATGAAAGCAACACTGATAAGATATTTTAAGAAGCTGAAGTATGAGTCGCAATGCATCATCGAGTTTAAGGAGATCAAATAGAAGCCTATTGAGTTTGTTTGAGAATTTGATCAGAGAATTAAGATATTGTTGGGTCAAGTGAGCTTCGACATAGCTCCGCAACAACATCTGGAATGGTTTATATTTTCTCTTTTACCACATATCATATTACCATTGACACAACATAATATAGCAAGTCAAGATGAAGCTCTACATATTACGATGAAGTTGGAAGCTTCACCTATAGGAGATACTAATGAAAACATGCAATAGATTCAGAGTCATCTAGTGAACCTAACGTTGTAGCTACAAGATATCAAGAAAAGAATGGAAGTCAGAGAAGAAGCATGGTGTACACAGTGCAGATCAGAAGGACATTCTAAATAACAATTCCCTATCTTCAGGGACTACCTTGCTAGTGGCGCACCGAACCCTTTGAATGAAGGATTGAGCTTATGGTGTGAGATATGTAAGACTACAGGCCAACATCACTCAGAAGACTATTATTTGTTACAGAAATATGTGAAAACTCCAAGGAATCTATATTGCAAATTTTGTAAATCTGTAGGACATGATGAGAATAATAGTCGAGCTTATGAACTAATGATGTATCCTAGTGCTGAAACTTATAGAATGCAAGTAGAAGAATATGGAAATGAAGGCAGTGGATAGCACGAAGGTCGAGGAGGCTACCAAGGAAAAGGTCGAGGACGATACCAAGGAATAGCTGGAGGTACTGGAGATGGTCGAGGACGTGGACAAATCATTTTCTATAACTGCGACGAGGCAGGTCACTTTGTGAGGGATTGTCACATGTAAGTATTTTAAATACTTTGATCATGTTATTGAAGAATGTCCTGTACTTATGATGAAGATGCAAGAAAAAAGAAACCAACAGCGGACACAAATAATTGAAATGATGATTGCTAAAAGGAGGAACGATGAACGTCAAATTAGTATTGTCACTAGAAGTGGAGTTGTGACCAAAAGCGATAAAGAAGATAGAAAGAAAGAATCGGAGAGTGCATGGGTTAGAAAAACTGTTGAGAAAGTTAGCGCTTTGATATCCCGAAAGAAAAAGAAATATTTATGGAAGAAAAACGAAGCTTTATGGATATTGGCGCTTTGACCTCTAGTGCATAGCGAAAGTAGAAAACCAGTTGTGACGTTTCATCAAATTCAACATAGAATCCAACTTCAATGTAGAATCGAGCTCTGACACAGGATCGAGGTTTGACACAAGACTAGGATTCAGCGATTCAATTACATATTTTAAATTCTTTTTTGCAGAAATGTATGAAATTGTTAAGGGATCAAAAGGTTGTAGAAGGGCTTCACGAGTTGACAGAATCTTGTGCATCTAAATAAACATCATGAAGGGAGATGCACGCAGTAAATAATTTGCATCGATAGAAGAGAACTGGAAGAAAAATGAGGCTTAGTGCACAGATAGGAGAATATGAAATGGATCAAATTATTTTGGATATGAGATATGATGCTAATGTCTTAACGAAGCAGACATGGGAATTAATGGGTAATCCAAAGCTACAATGATCACCTATTCAGTTAAGGATGGAAAATCAACAATAGATCTTTCCTTTGTGAAGGCTAAAGGCTATCACAGTGACTATTGAAGGAGTTCACACCACTGCTGTTTTTGAAGTAATAGAGATTGTTGATGACAGTAACCCTTATCCTCCATTTCTTGGAATTGATTGGGAATTTGACAATATGGCTATAATTAATTTTAAGAAAAGGAAAATGATATTTCAAGGAATTATTCTGAGAGGAATTATTAGATCCATAAGAAGGAGTAAGATACATAGAACCAGTCAAAGAAGAAGATTGCACAGCTGACTAGTGTTGGGTTGTGTTATATTCTTTCCACAGCTAGCCCCCCCTTCATTGCACTGATTTCTTAGCGAGGGGGTCACAGGGGGTTTGAGGGGGGTGGGTAGCCCCCCTCTATAGGGTTTGGGGCAGTTCCTTGGGGAAATTTTTTTTGGACCCTATATTAGGTTGGGAAAACCTACCTATGGTTTTGTGCATGGTTTTCGCACATGGTTTTGGATGCGATGGTTTTTGGTCCATTGTTTTGGACGTGATGGTTTTCGGTCCATGGTATTGGATGCTTCGACATGTATAAATATGTATTGTAACATTGAAAGGAAAATAATGAAAAATCAAGTTGGTAGTCTCGGTTTTGGGATCCAGAGGAAAATCTGTGTATATATGTGTTTTATGTGTTATGCCCTGGCATTGTTTATTTTGTATGTTTTAGAATTCATATGCAGGTAATTTTTGTATGGGTTTAAAACATACATTTGGTATCAAAGTTGTTTTGGTTTCAAGGGGATGCCTTTGTTGCTAAGGGGTTTCACTCCAGGATCGATTCTGGTGGTGAAAGAAGATGGCAAGCAGTGGAAAGACAGAGATAGGGAAATTTAATGGTCATAGTTTTGAGTTATGGAAACTCAAGATGGAGGATCTGTTGGTGGATAAAAATCAGTGGATCATGGTATATCCAAGTACTAAACCAATGGGAGTGTCCGATGAAAAATGGAAGAATTTGGATCAGAAGGCAAAGAACACAATATGATTGCGTGTCTCAGATTTAGTATTGCTGAATGTATCAGGGGAAGCTACAGTGAATGCTTTGTGGGACGTTTGGGACTTTGTACCAATCTAAGTCTCTGGTGAATAAACTGTTCCTACAGAAAAATATGTATAACCTGAGGATGGAAGAAGGAGACTCGGTGACAGAAAATCTGAATGCATTTAATACTATGGTAAGTCAGTTATTATCTGTTGATATTAAAATTTCAGATGAAGATAAGTGCATCAGTTTGTTTTGTTCTCTACCATATTTGTGGGATAGTCTAGTTATTGCAATAGGTATAAATGCAATAGCCTTACAGTTTGATGAAATAGTCTCATCCTTGTTAATGGAGGAGATGAGACGGAAAAATATGGAGAGCCAGAATGGTGATGCCTTGTCTATACGAGGACAGTCCCAGAACATAAATAAAAATAAGTCATTGAGTGGGAGATATAAATCTAGAGGGAGATCTAAATCTCTAGGAAAACCAAAAAAGGTGGTGTGCTGGAAATGCGGAAAGGAAGGGCACTACAAAAGGGACTGTAAATCTAAAGCTCCTGACAAAGGAAAGGGATCTAATGATTTTCCTTCTAGAGAGGCAAAAACCACCTCAGATGAATGTGGGGATGTGTACTTGGCTTCTTCAAGTACACATGTATATCTTGAGGCATGGTTGACTGAATCAGGTGCATCCTTTCACTTCATTCCCCATAGAGAGTGGTTCCGCGAGTATGAGAAATACCATGGTGGTGATGTCTTCTTAGGGGATGATAGGAAGGCTAGAATCATTGGTCGCGGAAAAGTAAAGTTGAAGTTGCAAGGTGGAAGGGTTAGAACACTTCTGGGTGTTCTGCATATTACTGCATTCACTAGAAATCTAATTTTTGTAAGCAAGTTAAATGATGTAGGTGTAAAAACAATGTTCATGAAGGATACCTGCAGAATGGTTTGGGGAGCACTGGTATTGATGAGGGGAGTTCGGATTGGAACTCTGTACAAGTTGCAAGGTAGCAACGTTGTTCATGGGTGCAACGATTATGTGGTTCCTGAAAGTGGATCAAAAAATCTACTGGTCTCTAGAGAGAATACCATGTTGTGGCATCAAAGTCTTGGACATATTGGAGAGAAGGGCCTTTGAATACTTCATGGTAAAGGTATGGTAGAAGGTATCAGTAATAGCTCTCTGGATTTTGATTTCTGTGAAAATTGTGTATATCGGAAGCAGAATCAGGTGAGCTTCCTCTCTGGTGGTAAGAGGGTTAAACAAATATTAGAGCTTGTGCCTAGTGATGTGTTTGGACCTATGAAGGTTCCATCACTGGTTAAGTCTATGTACTATGTATCATTTATATATGACTTCTCAAGGAATACATGGATATATTTGCTGAAGAAGAAATCTGAACTCTTTGATAGGTTTAAAGAATTTAAGGCTCTAGTAGAAAACAAGATATAGAAGAAGATAAAGGTACTGAGGACAAATAATGGTGGAGAGTTTTGCAACAAGGAATTTGAAGAATTCTGTAAGAAGTGTGGTATAGCACGATAGAAGACTACTTCATACACACCTGAGCAAAAGGGAGTTGTATAAAGAATGAACAAGATGCTGATGGAAAGGGCAAGAAGCATGTTCAGTGGTGTCGGGTTAGGACGAGAATTCTCGGCAGAGGCAGTAGAGACAGCATGTTACCTGGTCAACATATCACCTTCATCAGCGTTGGAGGATAAGACTCCACAAGAGGTATGGACTGGTAAGAAACCCTCTCTTTCACATCTGAGGGTATTTGGATGTGATGCATATATACTGTTCCTAAGGAGAAAATAACCAAGTTGGGTAGTAAATCTGAAAAGTGCATCTTTATTGGGTATAAGGACGGTTTAAAGGGTTATAAGCTTTGGAACCCAGTAACAAGGAATGTTGTGTACTACCGAGATGTGGTGTTCAGAGATGTGAAAGATGTTATTAAGCATGAAGTCCAACCAAAGGAACCTGAGAAGATAGAGTTTTAGCTTAAGGAGGAAGAATTAGACTCTATAGCCGAAGAGGAATCAGAAGATGAAGAGCCATAAACTTCCGGGTGTGAGAAGATCAGTTTGAGAAAGAAGGAAGCCAGAAAGTTATAGTCCAATTGCTTTCTGTTCAAATTTTGCCTTATATGTTACTGATGATGATCCCAGAACTATGAAGGAAGAAGTAGATTTAGAGGATGGAAAACTATGGAAAGAGGCCATGGTTGATGAAATGGCATCTTTACACAAAAATGAGGCTTGGGATCTGGTGGAGTTGTTGGCTGGAAGGAAACCCATTGGCAGCAAATGGGTGTTCAAGGAGAAGACAAATGCAGAAGGAATGGTGGAGAAATACAAAGCTCAGTTGGTAGCAAAAGGTTATTCCCAGGTGCCGGGAATTGATTTTGGTGATATATTTTCTCCTGTTGCCAAGGTAGCTTCTATTAGATTCCTTTTATCTGTTGCTGCTACTTTTGATTTTGAGGTAGAACAAATGGATGTGAAGACAAAATTTCTTTCTGGGGATCTAAAAGAGAAGATCTACATGAAACAACCTGAAGGATTTGCGGTGAAGGGTAAGAAAGAACTAGTACGCAAGTTAAAGAAGTCTTTGTATGGCTTAAAACAGTCACCAAGGATGTGGTATCAGAAATTTGATACATTTATATGGGGACTTGGCTTCACTAGAAGCAAGGCAGATCACTGTGTGTATTTTAAATTAATTGGTGACCGTGTTATTTATCTAGTCTTATATCTGGATGGTATGTTGTTGGCTGTAAATGACAAAGAAATTATCAAGGATTTGAAGACCCAATTGTCCTCGAAATTCGACATGAAAGATCTTGGTGCTGCAAACAATATTTTGGGCATGGAAATTAAAAGAGATTGGGCAAAGAGGAAGCTTTGGTGAAACCAGAGGAAGTATGTCTAGACAACACTACAGAGGTTTAATATGCATGATAGTAAACCGATGAAGGTTCCCATTCCTGTAGGTGTAAAGTTATCTGTTGAACAAGTCCCAAGGCACAAGAAGAGGAAGAAGATATGTCCCGTGTTCCATATGCAAGTGTAGTCGGTAGCCTGATGTATGCAATGGTCTATACTAGACTAGACATTGTTCATGCAGTGGGAGTATTGAGCAGGTTTATGTCAGAACTAGGGAAGGAGCATTGGATAACAATGAAGCAGGTTTTCAGGTATTTGCATGGCACTAGCAATTATGGCTTGTGATACCAAGGAAGACCAGGATTGGACATATTTTTGGATGTCCTTTGCTTTGTTGATGCAGACATGGCTGGAGATCTAGATCAGAGAAGATCTACAAGTGGGTATGTGTTTAACCTATTTGGAGGTGTAGTCAGTTGGATGAGTAAGAAACAATCTGTAGTGGCACTATCAACTACAGAGGCAGAATACATGGCAACCACTCATGCAAGCAAGGAAGTAATTTTTTTGCAGAGATTGTGTTCAAGTATGGGGTTAGTACAGGGAACTATAAAGATAGACTATGACAGCCAAAGTGAAATTTTCTTGGCAAATAACCCTGCTTACCATTCAAAGACAAAGCACATTGATGTTCAGTGTCACTTTGTGAGGGATATGATAGAAGACAAAATGGTTTTGTTGGTAAAGGTGGATACTTTGAAGAATAATGCAGATGCATTGACAAAATCTATGAGCTCTTTGAAGTTCTCTTGGTGTAGAGAAAGAATGGGCGTTGTAGGGTTGCATAAATGACTAAGCTCTCCTGTGGCCCCCTGTGGAGAGAAAACAACAAGTGGGAGAATGTTGGGTTGCGTTATATTCTTTCCACAACTAGCCCACGTAATGGGAAAATTTTTTTGGACCCTATACTAGGTTGGGCAGACCTAGCTATGGTTTTGCGCATGGTTTTCACACATGGTTTTGGACCCAATGGTTTTCGGTCCATGGTTTTGGACACGATGGTTTTCGGTCCACGGTATTGGATGCTTCGGCATGTATAAATATGTATTGTAACATTGAAAGGAACATAATGAAAAATCAAGCTGGTAGTCCCAGTTTTGTGATCCAGGGGAAAATCTCTGTATATATGTGTTTTATGTGTTATGCTCTGGCATTGTTTATTTTCTGTGTTTTAGAATTTGTATGCAGGTAATTTGTGTACGTCGTTAAAACCTAAACTTAGACAGTTCTATCAATTGACAAAATAAGAACAAGATTGGGTTAACCCTACTGTATAAGGCAAGCAGAGTTGGAAACATGATAGTTCTTGTACCTCAGACTTAGAAGAAGAATTGGAGTACTGGAAGAATAGGTTGCACGTTGTCTCCACAAGGCAATGTGCAATAATTACCAAATCAGTTTGCTATATGACATATGAGGTATGTAACCTACCTTCTTATGATGGTTTAGGTGATGTAAATGATTTTATTAATGATTATGAAGATCAAGTTCCAGGAAATCAAAGGTTTCCATCCTTGGATATAGCCCTAAAAGCTACTCCTGCTAGATGGTGGGGTGTGCACAAGAAGAATATAGGTGGTTAGAAGGAATGTTGAAGAAGGATGTGGATAAGAATTGGATAAATAAATAAAGAGATAGAGATGAAATATGATGGTGAAACGGATCCTAGGAGGCATATCCATCTATGGACTACAACATGGAAGGATATTCCACAGCAAAAATGGGTATTGGGAAGACATGGTTGATGGCTTCATTTTAACATTCAACTTTGAAGATGATTTTTCGTACATAGATTTGTCCCTTCAAACAATCAAGAATAATATCTTTGAGAATGTAACCCCACTGACATGGCTACAACCTGATTAGGTTGCGCAGATAGAAAATACACTGGAGTGTTATAACCTTATTGCAGATGAAGATGAAGATCCTCGCAACATTGAAATAATAGAATCAGAAGGATACTGCGAAGTAAATGAACCTGAGCTAGAGATACCAGATATAATGAAGCTACTAAAGACCAAAAAGGTGAACATAAGATCAGAGAAGGAATCAAAATTTTCCACAATTGGAGATTACTAGGATGAAGAGATAGTCAATAAAGTTACAAAGTTACTTCATGAATATCAGGAACTATTCCCCGCCAAGTTTTCATAAATGAAGGGAATAATAGGAGATCTAGGAGTTATGAATATTCCCCTTAAGCTTGATGTGAAGCTATTCAAGCAAAGACCTTACGGGTTGAATCCAAAGTATAAGGAGAAAGTGAAGGCAGACCTTAATAAGATGATAATAGTAGGAATTATTGAACCTATAGAAGAATCAGAATGGGTAAGTCCTATGGTGGTGCAAGAAAAGAAGACTTAAGGGGAGATTAGGATTTGTGTTGATCTAATAAAGTTGAATGATCCATGTTTACATGATCCCTTCTCTACTCCTTTCATAGATGAAGTGCTAGACAATATAGGAGGTTAGGAAGCTTACTTATTTACAGATGGATTTTTAGGTTATCATCAGATTAGAATTGCACCTAAATATTGGCATCATACCACATTTGAACCTAAAGAAGTGTATATTTTGTGTACCTAAAGAGGTGTATATTTTTCGTCCCATCCGTCATATTGTGGGGACATTTTGTTTACAAGCAAGACTCTTATAGCACCATTTATCACTCTTCGTAGATCTGATGCTCTGGTTATGGCCTAGGGAGACCCTTCCTTTCTAGACTTGGTCCAAATTCTAAAAAACAATGGTTTACTTCCCATACGCTACTTTTCCCTGTGTTAAAAGCATGCACACGTGATCAGTATATACCCAAGCCATGTATATGTGTTAAAACAACAAAAAATAAATAATCTCCTTAAATTCAGGTGGAGTTTACGGGTTTTACTTGTTACCTACTATAGCCTGTGGCCCAACTATTTCCCAACTAAAAAAACTAATTTGGAGAAGTATAAATAAACCTCCATGGGAAGGCATAAGGGGAGAAGAGATGAGATATTTATATTATAGTTGATTGATCCCTGATCAAGTTTGAAGAAATCCATGTGCCTCCTACACTCCCAAGTTATAGGGAACCTTTTTTTCCTCTTTTTAGATGTCCTTCATCCCTTTTATGACATCCTTGTATGTATTGATGGAGGAAGATTGCTGAGGCCTGGGAAGGATGGATCCGGAGGATGCTTGATCTGAATTTGAAACTACTTGAAATTTGTTTGCCAGGTATTCAATTCAGAATTAAACATGTTTAAAAGATTTCCATGTCTTGCAGAAAGAAAACACATGAAATTTTCAGCTGTTCATGACCCATTTAAGCATAGCAGAGTTATTTCCTTTTACTGTTTAACACATTAAAACGAATTTGATCTGCAAAATAAATCAACCACAAATGCAAAAGAAGTTGATAAAGCAGTTCACCCCCTCCAGGGCTACGTCTGCTGGGTCCAAAGCTCCCAACCGGGCTTGTCCTTGTTTTTATTAAATGCTCAAATTGAAAATACAGCTGAATAGAAGCATCTACATGAGAAATAGATGGTAAAAATGGATTCAGAACACTTGAATCCTTCAGGATTGACTATTGGATCACCTCCAATGGATACCTGCAACCCTATACAATCTTCACAAAACTGGGCCCTAGTGGCTCCTAGAACTTTCACGGCTCCAAAACCTCTGCAAATGACCTCAGATGGCTGTAAGACCTACACCAGTGGATTTATAAGGTCGAAAATACCGAAAATAAAAATAAAAAATCGTCCAAAACCGACTTTCCTAGCCAAAGTTATGGCCATTTAAAGTTTCTCCAGTTTTTCCCTAGAAAAACTCCAGCTAACTTTAGTTAACTCCAGATAGCTCCGCCAATTATGGCGGGTCCACCAAATTTGGTGCTCCTGCCAAAATTCCGCCAACTTAAATGTAGTTACATTTAATGTTTGGTGGTTTCCTCGGATTTTGTGCCAGGCGGAATATTCCTTTTTGATTTTTTTTTTTAAATTAAAATTTCTAATGTTATGGACAAATTCTTCTTTTTGCCATAACTTCCTCAGACGGCGACCATTTTTCGAACCGTTCGTGGCGCCAGAATCGGGAAGACGAGAAATTTCCAGTAATTCAACTTTGAACTAGTTCTAAGTACTTTAAATTTTGAGAATTTTACGACACTTAGGACATGAGCACCTGATCACTCCTCCCCATTGGGAAGCTTTTGGACCCCAAAAGCCTTCAACTACCTGTTAAAGAGGTGAGGGTACAGCTCCCTCACTCTGTCCACCTCCATCCACTTTTCCTTTTTCAGTTTGCTGCCTTTGAAACAAACCCGAACATAATCTACACTGCCCCTTCTTGAAGTGCGTGTCCTTCTGTCAAGGATTGTATCTTATTTTAACTCATCTAAGAATTCTGGCGAGAAATCTTCTATAGATGGCAGCTGAACAGCACTTTCATGATCAGCAATCAAAGGAGGTTCATACAAACGTAAATTCTCCACATTGACAACAGAATACATTTGCATGTAGGAAGGAAAATCTAATTGAAAAGCATTATTTCCGACCTTCTTGAGGATTTTAAATCGACCATAACGAATAGGCTTTAGCTTTTTACCTTCTCCTTGCATCCTTTCCTTACTAATGTACAGCCATACCTCATCTCCTTCTTGAAACTTGTGATCGACTCTATGCTTGTCGTATCTTTCCTTGTACTTGCCTTGACTCTTCTCAAGCTGTTCTTGAATTTGCTGATGTATTTGCTGAATTATTTCAATGAATGAACAAGCTTTGTCAATGTCACTATGTCCCTCAATGGCAACATCTTTCTCAAGAATGAAATCAAGAGGTGATTTTGGCAAGTAACCAAAACAAGCTTCAAACGGTGAGGTGTTTGTGGAAGAGTGCTTGACACGATTGTAAGCATGTTGTATGTAGTGCAAATGTTCATCCCAAAGCTTGGGATGTTTGCTGCAATAACCTCTCAAGAGGTGCACAATGGTTCTGTTCAGAACTTCGGTTTGTCCATCTGTTTGCGGATGGAAAGCAGTACTTTTCTTCAACTTTGTGTCCATCATCTCCCATAGGTTGGACCAAAAATTCCCCACAAATCTGGAATCCCTGTCACTAATAATGGAAGTAGGCAAACCAAAGTCAATCCATACATGATGAAAAAATAATTCAGCAGTTTGTTCAACAGTTATAGTTTTCTTACAAGGCATAAGTATACACATTTTGCTGAAACGATCAACTACTACATATAAATAATCATGCTGCTTTCGAGATTTTGGCAAACCTCCTACAAAATCCATAGAGATGCTCTCCCATGGTCTAGAAGGTACCGGCAGAGGAGTATACAAACCAAGCTTCCTATTGCTAGGCTTGCTTGTAGCATATAATGAACAACCTCTTATGAACCTTGAAACAGAATCTACCATGCGAGGCCAATAGCAATACCTCTGTAGATGTGCAACTGTTTTGCTCACACCAAAATGGCCAGCAATAAGAGAAGAATGAGCTTCTCTTATGACATTTATCCTCTCCCCCTGTGGTATACACAACTTTCCCAAATGAAACAACAAATCGTTATGCATGTGATAGTCATTTTCCTCTACATGATTTCCTTCACTCAAGTTAGCATACACATATTTAAAGTCATCATCAGATGCATATTGTTCTATGTAACTATCATGTACAATGGAATCATTCTTAAGTAAAGTAACAACACCAGTAATAGGCCTTGAAAGAATATCAGTAACCTTATTCAAAGTAACTTTCTTATACCTTATTACCGAATTAATCTATTGCAAGAAGCCCATCCATCTGAAGTGTCATGACTCTTGTAACTTGCTTTGTGATTGCAAGTACTGTAAGGGCTGATGGTCGGTATGTATAACAGTTTCTTTGCCCATCAAGTAGTGTTTCCACTTTTTGACACTTTGTACCAATGCATACAACTCCTTATCATATGTAGGATAATTTACAACAGCACCATTAAAAGTTTCAGAATGAAAAGCAATAGGCTTACCATGTTGTAGAAGAACTGCACCCATAGCATAATCACTAGCATCAGTTTGTATCTCAAATGGTTGTCTCAAATCTGGTAATGCAAGGACTGGAGCTGAACTAATCTTCTCTTTTAAATATTCGAAAGCTTTTTGCTTCTTGCCTCCCCATTGGAAAGCATGCTTCACACTTGTCACTGCATGCATAGGAGCTGCTATAGAAGAGAAGTTAGAGATAAACTTCCTCCAATATTGAGTTGCACCCAAAAAACTTCTTACCTCTGTTATGGATTTAGGAGTAGGCCACTTCACAACAGCCTCAATCTTAGCAGGATCAATTCTCAAAGCACCTCCTCCTACTATGTGTCCGAAATAAACCAAAGAAGCCTTTCCAAATTCACACTTTGACATTTTAAGAAATAACTGATTCTTCTTCAAAACATCAAGTACTTTTTTAACATGCATGACATGATCTTCTCTAGACTTGCTGAAAATTAAGATGTCATCTAAGTAGACAATAACGAAATCATCAAGAAAAGGATGCAAGACATCATCCATTACCCGCATGAAAGTCGCAGGTGCATTGCACAAACCAAACGGCATCACAAGCCACTCAAAGAGTCCTTGTTTGGTTTTAAAGGCTGTCTTCCAAATGTCACTTTCTTCAATTCTTACTTGATGATATCCACTGCGCAAGTCTAACTTAGTGAAATATCGAGCATCTTTCAGCTGATCTACCAAATCATCTATCCTTGGGAGTGGGTAACGATTCTTTACCGTTATCTTGTTCAAGGCCCTGAAATCAACACACATACGCCAAGTGCCATCTTTCTTTGGAATCAATACAATCGGTGATCCACATGGCGAAGTACTTGGCCTTATGAAACCCTTGTACAACAAGTCCTTGATTTGCTTCTTTATTTCAGCATTCTCCATAATAGACATGCGGTACATGCCTATGTTTGGAAGAGGAGAATCTGGATGCAAATGGATTTCATGCTGAATCTCCCTCTTAGGAGGCAAACCTGTAGGCTCCTGAAACATCTCATGATATGCATCAACTACATCATACAGATTTGATTTAAGTTTTGGATCACAATGTCAAATGACTCATGATTCACATCAACCTTGGGCTTAATAATAAGAAGAACAAAATTCTTACTTGAATTGATCAGCCTTTTTACCTGTCCTGCATTCACCATCGCTATATTTGTATTCTTGCGATGAGCTCTAACAATGAACTCCTTGCCATATTTGAATAGATGAAATTTGTTTTCATGGCGATGAAAGATAGCTTTCCTGTCAAACAATTAAGGACTTCCCAAAACAATTCCTGCTATATCAAAAGGTACCACATCAAGTTCAACTATGTCAATAAAATGTGCAGTAATTGCAAAGCGCAATGTGCACTTTCTTGAAACTTGTAAATTTGCATCCTTGCAAATCCATCCAAGTGGATATGGCTTCGGATGTGGAACGGTCTCAAGTTTAAGCTGCTTGACCAAGTCCTCTGATATAAGGTTTGCTTGTGAACCACTATCAAAAAGTGTGTAAATTTTAGTATGTTTTGAAATCACCCTCACATGAAACAGTTCAATTCTTTCTTCCTCATTAGGAGCTTGTACATGGCAGTTTGAGGTACTAGTGCTGGCTTGAGTTTCAACTTCTTTTTCCTTCATGTTTTTCAAACCCATGGCTGTAATTTTGGTTTCATCACCTGAATCTTCCCCTAAATCTTGTGGTGTAGATGTAGTAGCAACAGTTTTTTGTTTCCCTTTAGATTTGTTAAATTGAGGTCTTTTTTCAGGATATAATTTCCAACATTTTTTCTCCTCATGACCTGGTTTAGAACAGTGTTTACAGATCACTCTCTCACTCTCCTGTTTGACAGATGCATTTTTTTTGCCCTTTCCCTTGGGGGTTTTCTCTTTGTTTTTCCCCTTGGGGGGTTTGTTTCTACCCTCTTCAAATGTGTTTTTTCCCCTTGCCTCTAAATGGGTAGCTTGGACACAAACCTCGTCCAGGCTAGTAGGGTTAAACATCAAGATGGTGTGTCTAAGGTAGCTATGCAAGCCACCAATGTATTTCAGCAAGGTTTCCTGGGTCTGCAAATCTACCCCTAACAAGAGAGCTCTTCTCCTGAATTCTTGGGTGTAGTCTTGGACACTCCAACCCTTAAGTTGTCTGAAATTTTGCCAATTCATAATGGCCTTCTGCATGTGAGCAAGAGGATAAAACTGTTTTTTAGTGACTAACAGAAATTCAGGCCATGTTAAGGTAACCTTAGCAAATTTCTTGATCTCCTCTTTAGTCTTGGCCTCCCACCAGACCAATGCTGCTCCATCCATTCTCAAAGAAGCCAACTGAATCTTTGTGGCATCATCATGCATATTTTGGATCCTCAAGAAATCTTCCAACTGCCTAATCCAATTGTCAAGCTTTTCTGCATTCACTTCACCATTAAACATAGGTAATTCGAATTTTACATCAAGCTTCAAAAAAGGACTTTTTCCAGAGGATCTATGCTTATGAACAGAAGAAGAGGAAGATGAAGAGGAAGAAGGTGAAGATGGGGGTGGTCGATCACCATTTCCTCCATGTCCTTTCTTGGAATGATCATCATCCTTCTTACCTCCTGAAGAGCCCTCTCCTTCATGTGGATGTTTGGACCCTTCTCCAACCAATTTCTCATTTCTTTCTTGGTACAATATCCTCACCATTTCAGTGAGGTCTAAGAAAGCGTTTATGAAGACTCTTTCTTCTTCTCTTGGATCTGTCTCTATAGGAATTTCTCCTTCATGTTTAGACATCCTTGAAGCTTCTGCTGAGACTCTTGAGGGTGAAATTGAAGGTGGAGGTGATGGATCTCTAGCCTTCCTTGACTGAGGATTCTCTCGTTCTCTAGTCAACTGTCCTTCCCCTCTTTTAAGTTTCATCCTGGTAAGCATCAATACTTTGCAAGACAGTTAGAATATCTTTGCACAAAACCCTAAGCTCTGATACCAACTTGATCTGAATTTGAAACTACTTGAAATTTGTTTGCAAGGTATTCAATTTAGAATTAAACATGTTTAAAATATTTCCATGTCTTGCAGAAAGAAAACACATGAAATTTTCAGCTGTTCATGACCCATTTAAGCATAGCAGAGTTATTTCCTTTTACTGTTTAACACATTAAAATGAATTTGATCTGCAAAATAAATCAACCAGAAATGCAAAAGAAGTTGATAAAGCAGTTCACCCCCTCCAGGGCTACGTCTGCTGGGTCCAAAGCTCCCAACCGGGCTTGTCCTTGTTTTTATTAAATGCTAAAATTGAAAATACAGCTGAATAGAAGCATCTACATGAGAAATAGATGGTAAAAATGGATTCAAAACACTTGAATCCTTCAGGATTGACTATTGGATCACCTCCAATGGATACCTGCAACCCTATACAATCTTCACAAAACTGGGCCCTGGTGGCTCCTAGAACTTTCACGTCTCCAAACCCTCTGCAAATGACCTCAGATGGCTGTAAGACATGCACCAATGGCTTTAGAAGGTCGAAAATACCCAAAATCAAAAGAAAATTCGTCCAAAACCGACTTTCCTAGCCAAAGTTATGGCCATTTAAAGTTTCTCCAGTTTTTCCCTAGAAAAACTCCAGCTAACTTTAGTTAACTCCAGATAGCTCCGCCAATTATGGCGGGTCCGCCAAATTTGGCGCTCCTGCCAAAATTCCTCCAACTTAACTGCAGTTACATTTCATTTTTGGTGGTTGCCTCGGATTTCGTGCCAGGCGTAATATTCCTTTTTAATTTTTTTTTTTTAAATTAAAATTTCTAATGTTATGGACAAATTCTTCTTTTTGCCATAACTTCCTCATACGACGACCGTTTTTCGAACCGTTTGTGGCGCCAGAATCGGGAAGACGAGAACGTTCCAGTAATTCAACTTTGAACCAGTTCTAAGCACTTTAAGTTTTGAGCATTTTACGACACTTAGGACATGAGCACCTGATCACGCCTCCCCATTGGGAAGCTTTTGGACCCCAAAAGCCTTCAACTACCTGTTAAAGAGGTGAGGGTACAGCTCCCTCACTCTGTCCACCTCCATCCACTTTTCCTTGTTCGGTTTGCTGCCTTTGAAACCAACCGGAACATAATCTACACTGCCCCTTCTTGAAGTGCGTGTCCTTCTGTCAAGGATTGTGTCTTCTCTCAGCTCATCTAAGAATTATGGCGAGAAATATTCTAAAGATGGCAGCTGAACAACACTTTCATGATCAGCAATCAAAGGAGGTTCATACAAACGTAAGTTCTCCACATTGACAACAGAATACATTTGCATGTAGGAAGGCAAATCTAATTGAAAAGCATTATTTCCAACCTTCTTGAGGATTTTAAATGGACCATAACGAATAGGATTCAGATTTTTACCTTCTCCTTGCATCCTTTCCTTACTAATGTACAGCCATACCTCATCTCCTTCTTGAAACTTGTGATCGACTCTATGCTTGTCGTGTCTTTCCTTGTACTTGCCTTGACTCTTCTCAAGTTGTTCTTGAATTTGCTGATGTATTTGCTGAATTCTTTCAACGAATGAACGAGCTTTGTCAATGTCACTATGTCCCTCAATGTCAACATCTTTCTCAAGAATGAAATCAAGAGGTGATTTTGGCAAGTAACCAAAACAAGCTTCAAACGGTGAGGTGTTTGTGGAAGAGTGCTTGGCACGATTGTAAGCATGTTGTATGTAGTGAAAATGTTCATCCCAAAGCTTGGGATGTTTGTTGCAATAACCTCTCAAGAGGTGCACAATGGTTCTGTTCACAACTTCGGTTTGTCCATCTGTTTGCGGATGGAAAGCAGTACTTTTCTTCAACTTTGTGTCCATCATCTCCCATAGGTTGGACCAAAAATTCCCCACAAATCTGGAATCCCTGTCACTAATAATGGAAGTAGGCAAACCAAAGTGAATCCATACATGATGAAAAAATAATTCAGCAGTTTGTTCAGCAGTTATAGTTTTCTTACAAGGCATAAGTATACACATTTTGCTGAAACGATCAACTACTACATATAAATAATCATGCTGCTTTCGAGATTTTGGCAAACCTCCTACAAAATCCATAGAGATGCTCTCCCATGGTCTAGAAGGTACCGGCAAAGGAGTATACAAACCAAGCTTCCTATTGCTAGGCTTGCTTGTAGCATATAATGAACAACCTCTTATGAACCTTGAAACAGAATCTACCATGCGAGGCCAATAGCAATACCTCTGTAGATGTGCAACTATTTTGCTCACACCAAAATGGCCAGCAATAAGAGAAGAATGAGCTTCTCTTATGACATTTATCCTCTCCGGCTGTGGTATACACAACTTTCCCAAATGAAACAGCAAATTGTTATGCATGTGATAGTCATTTTTCTTTACATGATTTCCTTTACTCAAGTTAGCATACACATCTTTAAAGTCATCATCAGATGCATATTGTTCTATGTAACTATCATGTACAATGGAATCATTCTTAAGTAAAGTAACAACACCAATAATAGGCCTTGAAAGCATATCAGCAACCTTATTCAAAGTACCTTTCTTATACCTTATTACCAAATGGAACTGTTGCAAGAAGCCCATCCATCTGAAGTGTCGTGACTGTTGTAACTTGCTTTGTGATTGCAAGTACTGTAAGGGCTGATGGTCGGTATGTATAACAGTTTCTTTGACCATCAAGTAGTGTTTCCACTTTTTGACGCTTTGTACCAATGCATACAACTCCTTATCATATGTAGGATAATTTACAACAGCACCATTAAAAGTTTCAGAATGAAAAGCAATAGGCATACCATGCTGTACAAGAATTGCACCCATAGCATAATCACTAGCATCAGTTTGTATCTCAAATGGCTGTCTCAAATCCGGTAATGCAAGGACTGGAGCTGAACTAATCTTCTCTTTCAAATATTCGAAAGCTTTTTGTTTCTTGCCTCCCCATTGAAAAGCATGCTTCACACTTGTCACTGCATGCATAGGAGCTGCTATAGAAGGGAAGTTAGAGATAAACTTCCTCCAATATTGAGCTGCACCCAAAAAACTTCTTACCTCTGTTATGGATTTGGGAGTAGGCCACTTGACAATAGCCTCAATCTTAGCGGGATCAATTATCAAAGCACCTCCTCCTACTATGTGTCCGAAATAAACCAAAGAAGCCTTTCCAAATTCACACTTTGACATTTTAAGAAATAACTGATTCTTCTTCAAAACATCAAGTACTTTCCTAACATGCATGACATGATCTTCTCTAGACTTGCTGAAAATTAAGATGTCATCTAAGTAGACAATAACGAAATCATCAAGAAAAGGACGCAAGACATCATCCATTACCCGCATGAAAGTTGCAGGTGCATTGCACAAACCAAACGACATCACAAGCCACTCAAAGAGTCCTTGTTTGGTTTTAAAGGCTGTCTTCCAAATGTCACTTTCTTCAATTCTTACTTGATGATATCCACTGCACAAGTCTAACTTAGTGAAATATTGAGCATCTTTCAGCTGATCTAGCAAATCATCTATCCTTGGGAGTGGGTAACGATTCTTTACCGTTATCTTGTTCTAGGCCCTGAAATCAACACACATATGCCAAGTGCCATCTTTCTTTGGAATCAATACAATCAGTGACCCACATGGCGAAGTACTTGGCCTTATGAAACCCTTGTCCAACAAGTCCTTGATTTGCTTCTTTATTTCAGCATTCTCCATAATAGACATGCGGTACATGCCTATGTTTGGAAGAGGACAATTTGGATGCAAATGGATTTCATGCTGAATCTCCCTCTTAGGAGGCAAACCTGTAGGCTCCTGAAACATCTCATGATATGCATCAACTACATCATACAGATCTGATTTAAGTTTTGGATCACAATTGTCAAATGACTCATGATTCAGATCAACCTTGGGCTTAATAATAAGAAGAACAAAATTCTTACTTGAATTGACCTGCCTTTTTACCTGTCCTACATTCACCATCGCTATATTTGTCTTCTTGCGATGAGCTCTAACAATGAACTCCTTGCCATCTTTGAATAGATGAAATTTTTTTTCATGGCGATGAAAGATAGCTTTCCTATCAAACAAGTAAGGACTTCCCAAAACAATTCCTGCTATATCAAAAGGTACCACATCAAGTTCAACTGTGTCAATAAAATGTGCAGTAATTGCAAAGCGCAATGTGCACTTTCTTGAAACTTGTAAATTTGCATCCTTGCAAATCCATCCAAGTGGATATGGCTTCGGATGTGGAACGGTCTCAAGTTTAAGCTGCTTGACCAAGTCCTCTGATATAAGGTTTGCTTGTGACCCACTATCAACAATTTTAGTATGTTTTGAAATCACCCTCACATGAAACAGTTCAATTCTTTCTTCCTCATTAGGAGCTTGTACATGGCAGTTTGAGGTACTAGTGTTGGCTTGAGTTTCAACTTCTTTTTCCTTCAAGTTTTTCAAACCCATGGCTGTAATTTTGGTTTCATCACCTGAATCTTCCCCTAAATCTTGTGGTGTAGATGTAGTAGCAACAGTTTTCTGTTTCCCTTTAGATTTGTTAAATTGAGGTCTTTTTTGAGGATATAATTTCCAACAGTTTTTCTCCTCATGACCTGGTTTAAAACAGTGTTTACAGATCACTTTCTCACTCTCCCGTTTGACAGATGCATTCTTTTTGCCCTTTCCCTTGGGGGTTTTCTCTTTGTTTTTCTGCTTGGGGGGCTTGTTTCTACTCTCTTCAAATGTGTTTTTTCCCCTTCCCTCTAAATGGGTAGCTTGGACACAAACCTCGTCCAGGCTAGTAGGGTTAAACATCAAGACGGTGTGTCTAAGGTAGCTATGCAAGCCACCAATGTATTTCAGCAAGGTTTCCTGGGTCTGCAAATCTACCCCTAACAAGAGAGCTCTTCTCCTGAATTCTTGGGTGTAGTCTTGGACACTCTGACCCTTAAGTTCTCTGAAATTTTGCCAATTCATAATGGCCTTCTACATGTGAGCAAGAGGATAAAACTATTTTTTAATGGCTAACAGAAAGTCAGGCCATGTTAAGGTAACCTTACCAAATTTCTTGATCTCCTCTTTAGTCTTGGCCTCCCACCAGACCAATGCTGCTCCATCCATTCTCAAAGAATCCAACTGAATCTTTGTGGCATCATCATACATATTTTGGATCCTCAAGTAAACTTCCAACTGCCTAATCCAGTTGTCAAGCTTTTCTGCATTCACTTCACCATTAAACATAGGTAATTCGAATTTTACATCAAGCTTCAAAAAAGGACTTTTTCCAGAGGATCTATGCTTATGAACAGAAGAAGACGAAGATGAAGAGGAAGAAGGTGAAGATGGGGGTGGTGGATCACCATTTCCTCCATGTCCTTTCTTGGAATGATCATCATCCTTCTTACCTCCTGAAGAGCCCTCTCCTTCATGCGGATGTTTGGACCCTTCTCCAGCCAATTTCTCATTTCTTTCTTGGGACAATATCCTCACCATTTCAGTGAGGTCTAAGAAAGCCTTTCTGGAGACTCTTTCTTCTTCTCTTGGATCTGTCTCTATAGGAATTTCTCCTTCATGTTCAGACATCCTTGAAGCTTCTGCTGAGACTCTTGAGGGTGAAATTGAAGGTGGAGGTGATGGCTCTCTATCCTTCCTTGACTGAGGATTCTCTCGTTCTCTAGTCAACTGTCCTTCCCCTCTTTTAAGTTTCAACCTGGTAAGCATCAATACTTTGCAAGACAGTTAGAAGATCTTTGCACAAAACCCTGAGCTCTGATACCAACTTGATCTGAATTTGAAACTACTTGAAATTTGTTTGCAAGGTATTCAATTTAGAATTAAACATGTTTAAAAGATTTCCATGTCTTGCAGAAAGAAAACACATGAAATTTTCAGCTGTTCATGACCCATTTAAGCATAGCAGAGTTATTTACTTTTACTGTTTAACACATTAAAATGAATTTGATCTACAAAATAAATCAACCACAAATGCAAAAGAAGTTGATAAAGCAGTTCACCCCCTCCAGGGCTACGTCTGCTGGGTCCAAAGCTCCCAACCGGGCTTGTCATTGTTTTTATTAAATGCTCAAATTGAAAATACAGCTGAATAGAAGCATATACATGAGAAATAGATGGTAAAAATGGATTCAGAACACTTGAATCCTTCAGGATTGACTATTGGATCACCTCCAATGGATACCTGCAACCCTATACAATCTTCACAAAACTGGGCCCTAGTGGCTCCTAGAACTTTCACGGCTCCAAACCCTCTGCAAATGACCTCAGATGGCTGTAAGACCTGCACCAATGGCTTTATCAGGTCGAAAATACCCAAGATCAAAAGAAAATTCGTCCAAAACCGACTTTCCTAGCCAAAGTTATGGCCATTTAAAGTTTCTCCAGTTTTTCCCTATAAAAACTCCAGCTAACTTTAGTTAACTCCAGATAGCTCCGCCAATTATGGCGGGTCCGCCAAATTTGGTGCTCCTGCCAAAATTCCGCCAACTTAACTGCAGTTACATTTAATGTTTGGTGGTTGCCTCAGATTTCGTGCCAGGCGTAATATTCCTTTTTAATTTTTTTTTAAATTAAAATTTCTAATGTTATGGACAAATTCTTCTTTTTTCCATAACTTCCTCATACGGCGACTGTTTTTCGAACCGTTTGCAGCGCCGGAATTGGGAAGACGAGAACTTTCCAGTGATTCAACTTTGAGCAAGTTCTAAGCACTTTAAGTTTTGAGCATTTTACGACACTTAGGACATGAGCACCTTATCAATGCTTCCACTTGGAGCTGGAGGAAGACTCAGGTTGTAGTTTTCCATATTTCATTTAGCTTATATCAATAAATAAATGTTGTTCTGTTCCTGATATATATTGTGTTTATTCATTAATCCATGTTGTGATTTTCTTATAAATATTATGTTAATGCTCAATTGCTCATTTTCTTATATGATCTGACACATATATCATGAACATGCTTTCTATTACTGTTGTTGTTCTTTTCTTGGATAAGTTACATATTTTAAAGGCATTGGAAGGAGAAGAGGGTTTGAACCCTGCAGGATCAACCCTGAACGTAGGACCTACAGGTAATACCACCTCTTCCCACTTCAGTAGTTTAAGCATTTAGACTATTTGTCTGCACATTTCTTTCTGTTGTATGCCCTCCACTCTGTTGGGGTTTTCAACCCAAGACCCTAGGGTGTTCCCACCCACAACAAAATTGGCAACTCCACTGGGGAAAACATTCTTGTTTTTCCTAGTTTGGGTTGTTTGTTCTTGATCAGGGTTTGTTTTCTTGATTTCTTGTTTTTACAATGTCATTGACTTATTAGCTTCCCAGGCATCAAGTCTGATCTTTTGGATCAGGCCTTGATTTCTTATTTTTCTTAATTGAGCTTTTTATATGCATTTTTCTAGGGATACAGTAGCATATACACGCTTGTTTCCTCAAATAGACTCGCGTATACGCGAGTTTCTTATGTTCGAAACACGTGCATGCCTTTGTGCCTTTACAAAGTCGCGTATACCTAATTTTGAATTGATTTTTCAAAACATTTTTCCTAGTTAAGTCTATTTCCTGGTGAATTTTGCTATTTTCTTGTCATCCACTGTTAGTAGAACTCTGTTGCCTTGCAAGTTTTCAATTCCGAATCTTCTTCTCGGTGAAAAACCTAATTGGCCTAGGATTTATTTTCGAGTAAGGTTTCATTTTGCATTTGGGTTCAAGGCTTCTTTCAGAAGTTCTTGGTTGTTCTAGCTTTCTAGAACAAGAAATTGGTTTCAGTTTCGTTTATAACCCAACTTTCAGATTGCTTTGCTTTGCTTTCCTTTTTGGTTGACCTATTTTGTTTTTCATGGTTTTTGAGTGTCTCTTTGGAAATATTGAGAGTCTTTCTTGACATTTTGTTGGTTTGCTGAAGTCTTTTATACTGCTATTTAGATCAGTTAATGCAAGTTTGTAGTCCTTTCTCATTTCAAGTCTCATTTTATTGATGAGTTTCATAACTTGCGAAGTTCTAGGACTCTTTATGCTTGTTTCTTGATCTTTGAAGTTTAGTATTTTTTTGTGACATCAAAAATTTCTTTGGGTTTTTAAAAGAAAAAGACAAAAACATATATTTGGCCTTCCTTTTTCTTTTCAAGTTTTTGTTTTTGAACAATTGTGAACTTTTTCAATTGGTTTTGCTTGGTTTTGAGGGAAGTTTGTCTTTGGATTTTTTCCCTCTTTGTAGTCAAGTTGGCCTATTGATCTTGTGAAGGAACACATTTGCTTCTTGTATGAGCATCCATGCATCATCATTATAGTTTTCATTAAGATAGTTTGCATTGCAGGCATTTTAGTATTTTTTTTAGATTTTGAGTGTGTGGAGTGTGTTTTCTGGAAAAATAAAATTTTTCTTGTACACGTTTAATCGTAGAACTTTATAGAAATCCATTTTCATTGAATAAAAATAACTACATGCATATAGTTAAGTTTCTAGTGATTTATTTTGCGTCAAAACACCCTAAGTTTCACTCTCATTGTCCCTGTGACCTAAATAACAACCCTTTAAAATCAAGTGCTTAATTAAAAACAACTAGAACATTTTTCTATTTTTCATTAATTACACCAATAAGTCTAGATCTTTAGAGCCTTGGAATAGGCGAGTGGATATTTAACTCTCCAAGACCACTCAAACTTTTGAACATAGATGTTGAATAATGAGTGAAATCCAGTGTCATTAGAAAGATCGGGAAAACTCCATGACTGCGAGTCAAGCACGAGGGAGAGTGAAGGAAAGGAAAAGAGATACCCCTCTCCTACTTATTAGTTCCCTCCCCATGATTGTTCTGCCCGGATTTTGATACGAACTCGTGCCCATAGTTCTATTCCTAGGGATCACATAGGTAGTTGTAGAGGGGAATCCCGTGGCACCTGAGGCAGATGTTGCATCATGTTCATTAGTACTTCTGGAGGGTATCGTTGCAAAGCTTCGGTGCTTGAATCGACAAAGGCTTTTGTCTATAGGTCAACATAACTGTTTCTATTACCTTCGCTTGTAGGCTTGGGTTGTTATTATCCCAAACTATCTTCGGAAGGTCCCTTACTTCACTTTCTTGTATTTTGGTGTTTGGTCCTCATCACCTCGAGCGAAATACTTGCAAGTCGTTTGATTGGTTTCATCTTTAGGGACTTTATAGTCGAGTGCCCTTTTCTCTTTGGATTTAGTTGGATTTATCTTGTCACTTTTGGAGCTTAAATTCTGAGTGACTGACCTACCACTCCGCTAATCTTGAAAGGCTTTTTATCTTTTTTTTGAAATTTGTGGAGTTTCCTCCTTAAGGGAAAAGGTTTTGATTGTGCATCTCTCTTCCTTGGAAAGTAATTTTTACATGCTCGTAAGGGAAGGATCTGTGAATAAGTTAGACATGGCTAATATCATGTGGAGACCAACCAAGGTACCCTTACAAAAGGGCATCCTTGTGCTTTTACTTTCTTTGGAAATGTTGGTCCCCCCTTGATGGCTACTTTGAATATTCCTGAATTGAATGTTGGACTACCATTTTGGTTGTGGTCCACTCCAAATATTCTAGATGTTCTTGAAGCTTCTCATATGAATGATTTATTTCAAGGGCATAAAATGGGTGTTAATTTTTCATCTTATTTAAAAGAGAAATCTAGGATTCCTCTTTCTCCTCCCTCTTGTAATAAGAGATTTAAAAAGAAGAGAAAGAGGAAGAAGAAGAATAGTTATATCCATGAATCATCATCAACCTTTGCAAGTCATGTTGGAGATGAGCTTTTAGCCGCTGCAAGTCATGTTGGGGGCATAAGTCTAGCCACTGCAAGTCATACTAGCAATGAATCATGATCAACCTCTGCTAGTCATGTTGGAGATGAGCTTCCAGCTGCTAGAAGTCATGCTAGGGGAATAAGTCTAGTCACTGCAAGTCATACTAACAATGGGTCACCTACCTCTGTGAGTCATATTTCTGTTGACTCACATGCTTCCGTGAGTAGAGCTAGGGGCACAAGTCCTATCTCTCTTGGGAAAGAGTCATTGACCACTGCAAGTCACGTTGGGGACTCTCCGCAAATGACTGCTAGTCATGTTGGCAGAATGGATGTTGATCATAAATCTAGGCATAAAAGTTTTAAACCTAAGTTCCCTTGTAAGATATGTAAGGGAGAACATCTTACTCATTTGTGCCCTAGTATTCCATAGGTACAAAGGATATGGTTTGAGTCTGAAGGTTCTTCTACTCCTGGATCTGTTATGGTTTCTCAACTGTCTCATCAACCATTGGTTCATGAAGTGGTCGAGCCAGTGCAATCTCTGGTCGATTTCACCCCTCTTTTGAGGGGTGAAGTGCCTAATAACTGAGTCTTCTTAATTTCTAGTACATAGTCTTCTGGTCTAGGGGGAATCTCGGTCTCTCCGAATGTACCCCGTCCAAGTTCTAGGATTATCTCCTTTGATTGGGATAATCTTGTTGAGCCTCATCTTCCTTTGGTTACACCTTCCAAATAAAGGTTATAGTTAATTCCACAAATGTCTATCGATGTATGGTAGATGAAGGATCCTCTGTAAGTATTATATCCTCCTTGACTTGGAAAGCTTTGGGTTCTCCAAAGTTGTTGATAACTGATAGTCATTTGTTAGCCTATGATAGAAGACCTAGTGAGTCTGTGGGTGTTCTTCCTCAATTGCCTATTGCTTTAGGTGGGAAGATTGTTTTTATCAATATCATGGTGGTTGATCACCCTTTAGACTTTAATATTCTACTTGGGTGTGATTTTGTCTATGCTTTGAATGTTGTGGTGTCTTCACTCTTTCAAGTGATATGTTTTCCTTATAACGGAAATATTGTCACTATTGATCAGCTCGCATCTAATAATTTCCACCCTAATTCAAATTTACTGCAGAATACCCCTTGGTTTGTTGCAAGTGTTCAAGTAGACTCTACCCTGCCACAGTGAACTATGTGGCATTGAATCCTCAATGTTCAATTGCTTCTAAGAAGTATCTGTTGAGCTATTATTTTCCTTCTGGGGACTTTGTCCTGATAGTTGACTAAATGATTCTTCCTATGGGGACATGGGACCCTTTAATTCCCTCTTTTAATCCTTCTAGTTCTCATGATTTCTTAAATGTTGAGTTGCCTTCACAGGAAGAGATTTTTGACGCCATGAGTTTTAACTACCAAAGGCATCCTTGTCCTGAACCTCGCAAGAGGCTTGTCCTGAAGAACTATTATGCGTAAGTCGTAAGGATGCGTGATTCCCTGTACCCTATTGTACGTATAAGGTACACATTTTCAAGTTTTTATTCTATAACACAATATTTTATTTGAAGTTTATATATGGGATGTATTAACTTCTTGTCTAGTGTTCCTATTTATATCTACAGAACTTGGAAGACTTCTCCTTTGGACATTTTTATGATTGATCCGCTCTGATAGGTATTGGTTATCAAAAATGGCATATAGGTTGGGTTTTTCACCTGCACTGTGCATTTATTAGTTTCCTTTTCCATTTTGGCCTTAGGATCGACTCCACTGATATATGACACAGAACCTTCTCATTGCTTAGAATTTTCATAACTTGAGTGGTAGAGCCTACCTTATCATGGGTGCCCTAGATAGTACCTTGTTGTCACTTGGCACCCATGTTGAACTTTTTTTCTTAGGCTCAGGAGTCCTCTTTATTCTGACCATGACTTGTGCGTTGAAGACTCATTCTCTTTCTTCTTCACCATTTTTCTGGCTTTATACCCTAGAGGCTCCTTTGTGTTGCGTTGTACTGCTGCATTGCATGTTGACCATTGATACCTTTTTGGCTTGAGCCGGCTTCACTTGGACTCATGTTTAAGCCACCTTTTTACCATGTCTTCTACAAAATCAACCTTGTAATTACTTAGCCTCTACAATTTGACACACCCATTTATTCGTGGAAAGAACATTCCATTGAGTGTCATTGACCAGTTTTGTCACCTTGCATTGAGCATAGAATTGTTCCCCTCCTAGGAACTAACGCATCTGTATTTGGACACTTTTTCTTTCCACTATACTATAGCATTCTTTTATTATTTTTTAGGCTTCATGAATATGAAAAAGACTATATCTATATATATATCTATATATATATATATATATATATATATATATATATATATATATATATATATAGATATATATATATATATATATATATATATATATATATATATATATATATATATATATATATATATATCTATATATATATATATATATATATATATATAGATATATATCCCAAAAAGAGCAGGAACGGAACATTATTTCCATAATTGATCGCAGCCTACAATTTGACACACCCATTTACTCGTGGAAAGAACATTCCATTGAGTGTCATTGACCATTTTTGTCACCTTGCATTGAGCATAGAATTGTTCCCCTCCTAGGAACTAACGCATCTGTATTTGGACACTTTTTCTTTCCACTATACTATAGCATTCTTTTATTATTTTTTAGGCTTCATGAATATGAAAAAGACTATATATATATATATATATATATATATATATATATATATATATATATATATATATATATATATATATATATCCCAAAAAGAGCAGGAACGGGACATTATTTCCATAATTGATGGCAGCTAGAGTCAGTTGTGTCACCCTTGAACAAAGCACTCAAAAAATAAGTCTTTCCTCCATTGGGATGGGCTTTAGTTTGACTTAGGAGAGCCTTAACCTTGTTATTGAGTCAGTACTCCTCCGGTTGGTTATCTCTTCCAATCATATGGAGAGTTTTCTTCTGCCTCTTGCATGACAAACTTATACAAAGTTATCATATGCTACCATGTAGTCACATTTGAGTCATGCTTTTTTTCAAGGGAAGTAAGCATGAGTCGACCTTTCTGTAGTGTCTCTTGACCTATTTTTCAATCGGCCATCCATGGTTGTCAGAGTCATGTTCATTATCACATCAGCTATTTGGTCCTTTGCTCGTGCTAGTTTGAGAAGGTCTCCATTGAATTCTTGTTGGCAGGTCTTTCTCTTATCGACTACGACAAATTTCTTTGAGAGTAGATCTAGAGTCGCACCCTAGCCCTATTTTCATTATTAGGTCACCTTGTGCTCAACATCGATCAGTATCATGGGTCTTTGACTGATTGGTTTTCCTTATGTTTGACATCAACTTTCATTATCACACATTGGGATTCATGCAATGCCTTGGTTTCCATTTGACCCTATTGGTGGATTTCTCGCCTCTATGTTAGCTTTCATTATTGGTTGGTTCAGAGGGTTTCTATCATGCCCTAGCTACATCTTGTGTACACTAAAAACGTGCTTTGGTTGGGTTACTACATCTTTATTCGTCTGATTCCTTCCACATTATTGGCCTATGTGTTACACATGCTAGATGATGAAGGATGCCTTAATGCCTTCCTTCTAGCGGATCTTTTCCCATTGACTTCAAACCATTGCTCTGGAAACAAGATATAGAATCCATTTGGAAGTACCTTAGGGTTTGCAGTCATCAGTGGCAAACTCCTTCACTATCGACAGTGGGAAAACATCATTGTCTCCTGATTGATAAATTCTTCCAAGTGCTCGACTATAGCTCCTTTATTCACACTTGTTAGATTGTATTGGGTACCTTGACTCTCATCATCATTATCGATGAGTAGTCTCGCATTTGTTAATGGTGTACATAAATGACTAGTAATCAAATGATCTCTCACATGGTTGACTTCAGATCATTTATTCCCATTGTGTAGAAATGTACCATGGCTGTTAATGAAGACCTCGGGTTTGCATCAACATTTCTTGGGTCACTTGTCAGTTGCTCTTGTTTTTGCTAGTTGACACCATCCACCTTATATGTTGTAGTTCCTTACAACAACATCCTATATGTTGGCACCTGAGTTCCAGTGTAGTACCATTTTTTCCACCATTTGACTTGGTACCTTTTTGGATCAACTTTATGACTTCAGTGATCAGCTTCCTACTTCAGCATCATTGATCAATTATTTATATGTGATATTGAGACATGTACGTATATGGATTTGATCAGATGATCCACTATGTATCTTCAGTTCCTTTATACTTGTATGCATAATGGATATGCTTTTGTACTTGACATGCGGACATGCTTTATTATCTCTGAGCATGGGTATGCCCGCCTCAGACAATAGTTTCTTTCTGATCTCTTTCACTGGCTTGGTAGGCTAAATTCTAGTGAACGCCTCTCCAGTCTCAGCATGATTCCTTCTATACACTTAATACATTTCAACCATCATGTACCCCTTCTGACCTCATATATTAGGGGGCATCTATTATAGCACCATTTACCACTCTTGGTAGATCTGATGCTCTGGTTATGGCCTAGGGAAACCCTTCCTTTCCAGACTTGGTCCAAATTCTAAAACGCTGTGTTTTACTTCCCATACACTACTTTTCCCTGTGTTAAAAGCATGTACACGTGGGTTAGTATATACCCAACCCACGTATATGTGTTAAAACACTAAAAAATAAATAATCTCCTTAAATTCGGGTGGAGTTTATGGGTTTTACCTATTACTCACCTACTATAGACTATGACCCAACTGTTTCCCAACTGAAAAAACTAATTTGGAGAAGTATAGATAAAATTCCATGGGAAGGAATAAGGGGAGAAGATGTGAGATATTTATATTATAGTTGATTGATCCCTGATCAAGTTTGAAGAAATATTTGTGCCTCTTGCACTCCTGAGTTATAGGGAACCTTTGTTTCCTCTTTTAAGATGTCCTTCATACCTTTTATGACATCCTTGTGTGTATCGATGGAGGAAGATTGATGAGGCTTGGGTAAGATGGATCTGGAGGATGGTTCTGCTTGGCACTGGAGGAAGACACAAGTTCTAGTTTTCCACATTTCGTTTAGCTTACATCAATAAAGAAATGTTGTTCTATTCCTGATATTTATTGTGTTTATGCATTAATCCAGGTTGTGATTTTCTTATAAATCTTATGTTAATTTTCAATTGCTCATTTTCTTATATGATCTAACACATATATCATGAACATACTTTGTATTGCTACTGTTGTATATGATTTTCTTGGATAAGTTATGGGTTTTAAAAGCATCAGAAGGAGTAGAGGGTTTGAACCTTGCGGGATCAACCCCAAACATAGGACCTATGGGTAATACCACCTCTTCCCACTTCAGTAGTTTAAGCATATAGACTGTTTTTCTGCATATTTCTTTCTGTTGTATGCCATTCGCTTTGTTGTGGTTTTCAACCCAAGACCCTAGGGTGTTCCCATCCGCAACAAAGACTAATGGCGGATCCTGCTAAGATTCATATCATTGTGAATTTTCCTCCACCTAAGACAGTAAGAAAACTTCACACTACATTAGAACATTCAAGATATTACAGAAAGTTCATTAGGGGGTATGCACAGATCATTGCGCCTATGGAAAAAATGTTGAAGAAGGATGTTAATTTTTTAGTGGAATGAAGAATTCCAGAAGAGCCTTGACATATTGAAAGAAAAGATTATAGATGCGCCTATACTAGTGTTTCTTGATTAGAATAATGAATTCCATGTCCATATGGATTCCTCTTGTATAGCTTTGGGGGTAGTATTTGCACAACTTGGTGCAAGAGAAATTGATCATTCTATAACTTTTACCAGTACCAAATTATATAAATAAGAAAAGAACTACACCACTACAAAAAGGGAATGAATGGCCATGGTGCAAGCTTTGCAAAAGTTTAGACACTATTTGATGGGATCACACTTTAAAATGTTTACAGATCATTCTACACTGAAGTATTTGGTTAATAAGCCTATCTTAGGAGGAAACATTTGCCGATGGTTATTGTTATTCCAGGAATATGACTTTGAGATCATTGTTAAACTAGGAGACTGAATGAAAGACTTGATCATGTATCAAGATTGGAAATAGGAGAAGAACCAACCAGCATAGAGGATAATCTCCCTCATGCACGGTTATTTTCAATCATATTTTCACATGACCATTTTGTAGATATCATTCAGTTTTTTATGACAGGGATGGCTCCTTCAGAATATACTACGTAACAAAATAAAGTATTGGTGGTTAAGGCAACTGAATTTTCATTAATTGAAGGAAAATTATATAGGATGGGACCAAATGAGATACTGCGTAGATATGTTCCTGAACATGAAAGATAGATGATTCTAGCAGAGGCTCATGGTGGCGTAGGTAGTGGGCAATGTGCAGAAAAGGCTATTGCACAGAAGATTTTGAGAGCAGGATTATGGTGGTCTACACTACATAAAGATGCAAAGGAGTATTATAGAGCATGTGATGTATGTTAAAGAATAAGGAATCCTTCAAGAATAGATGAGATGCCATTGGTACCACAAGTTACATTGCAAGCCTTTAATAAGTGGGCTATTGATTTTGTTGGACCTATCAATTCGCCTAGAAAGAGGACTAGTGTGAGATACATAATTACAGAAAATGATTACTTCACAAGATGGACTGAAGCACAACCAGTAAGGGACTGCAACGTAGAGGCTACTACGAAGTTTATTTTTTAGTACATATTATCTAGATTTGGATGTCCAAATATTTTGATGAGTGACCAAGGTTCACACTTCCTGAATAAAAATATTGAAGCATTAACCGAGGAATTCCAAGTTTATCATCAAAAGAGTACCCCTTATCATCCTCATGCCAATGGAACAGTAGAAGAATTTAATAAAATTTTGGAAAATGCACTTACTAGGGTATGCAATGTGAATAGAGATGATTGGGACCTTAGAATTCGAGTAGTATTACGGGCTTATAGGACCACAGGTAAAAATTCGATAGGTCAGACACCCTTCATATTAGTTTATGGGAAACAAGCTATGATTCCCATGGAATACAGTATGCCTAGCTTGAGGATTGCATCTTTTATAGATATGGGAGACCCTGAAATATTGAAGGAAATGATGTCACTGTTTCTTGCTTTGGAGGAAGACGGATTTATAGCAGGATTCCATCAGCAGGTACAGAAAGAAAGAGAAAAGTCTTGGCATGAAACACATATTAAGCAAAAGAAGTTCCAGGTAGGAGATCTTGTTCTCCTCTATGATAGAAAGTTTTTAAAATTCAGAAGAAAATTCAAGATGCATTAGTTTGGCCCATACATTATCAAGAATATTACTGATGGAGGCACAATTCAGTTAGCAAAGTTAAATGGAGAATTGATTCAGGGAAGAGTAAATGGAAACAGGTTGAAGTTGTATAGGGACAACCCTATCCCTACAACCTCACTCTAAGAAAGAAAGGAGAAAATTCTTATTGTCACTTGCAGTTTAAAGTGGGCACTGGACTATAAACTATGCTGCAGAAAGAGAGCTTCGACGTAGGGAGTTACTTCGCTACAATCTGGATTTTGTCAAAGTTCATAGGAGTTACGACGTGTTAGGGTCCTATAAATATAGGATTCATGTATTTTGAATAAGTTTTTATTCCACTGGGATATTGTAAACATTTATTTTCCATTTCAAGTTTGTTAGTTGAAAAGAAATTAAAAAAAAAAGTGGAAAGGAAAAAAAAATAGAAAAGAAAAGAAAATAAAATGGGGAATAAAAGAAAAATGTGTAATAAAAGAATAGAAGATTAAAAAAATTAAAAAATATATAAATAAATACCCCCTACAACGAGCCAATTAAAATTCTGCTTTTAGAATTCATTAGAAAAGTTTCACTTATATGAAAAAACTTTGGTTATAATTTATTTCAGCATGATATGACATAGTTTGTCATTTTGCAATAATAAGCGCACATGAATGGACGATGGAGATCGACTCTACCAAGATAAATGGTGGGAGGATTTTTTTGAACCTACCTGCACTCTTGACGGTTAACCTAAGGGGGGTGGGGCGAGGGGGGCTCCCGAAAAGAGGATTCCACCAAAACCTCTTGAGGTAACATGTCAATCCCACAACCTTTTTGGGGGGTCCCCTCCCAAAACCACTCACTGTTCACACATGCCCCACCCCCCGAAAACCACCCTCTCCTTCATGCTTCCACCCATCACCTCCCCATTTCACCTCAACCTATCCCCCCATGCCACTTTTCCTTCATCCATCCTCCATGTCATCGCCACCTCGTCCATCTCCACATCATCACCCTTTCATACCATTCGACCATTCAACATTCAAATTTACCTGCCAATTGAATGTTGTACATTTATTCCTTCCCGCTAAATTGATTTGTTTCCAAAGTATGGATCCCTGTGCCTGAACGGTTACTGTTCCATTACAATCCCTCACCATTGTCACTATAAAACCACCGCAAGAACTGACTTTTCTTCCCTTTCATGATTTTATTTTCTGTGTAGGTAGTTACAGGGCAAATTTATAGTGATCAGGCACTGTTTATCAATCATTTTCATGACAGAATACATTCAATTTATAAATTAGGTGACCTATTTCTTGATCATCCTCAGTTCAAAATGTCTACATAGAAGGTCAAAGGAAAGATGGTTGAAGAAAACCACATGATTCCCCTAGTCCCAGACCTTGACAAAACTCCTTTGATTGACACACAATTCAATATTTATGAGAGTGATTGTGATTTTGACTTATACGAACTTCACAATTGGGCAAAGAAGAAATACATCGAGCATAGCAATGATATGAGCATCTGGGGATCCTTTCTCCCTCAATTCATTTCCCCCTGAACCCATTTCTTCCTCGAATTCTCCACCTCATTGTTATAGACATATTTGGCCATTGCAACCCCAATCACATATGTCGATAAACTAAGGGCTCTAAAACCCCTGAAATTGTTGTTTCACACCCTAAAGGATCAAGGTCAATTGATTACATCATTTCCCATAAGTTCTCCCTAAAAAACTACTCAGAACTGGTCAAAACTAGACTGTATAGATTGCTCCATGTTGAGGGTGTGATGCATCTCACCTGTTACACAGAAGCAGTGTGATGCATCTCACCTGTTACACACAAGGGGTGTGATGCATACTGAAAATCCCTTTTGTAGGGTGCGATGAGCGAGAGCAGACAAATGGAAAAGACAGTTTGTTAGGTGGAAACTCAGAGAATCTTCTAGAAACTGCTCATATGACACTTGCCTCTCTGAATTCGCCTAGGGATGAGTAAGAGATCATGAAATATCCAAGTGGAACCAAGAACTATCAATGAAATGACACAAATCAAAATCCTAGAAGCTGAATCACCCCCCTGCAAATATCTATATATGGATCCCTCATTCTAGAGATCCAAAGGCTGGAATTTTGTATTTTGTAAGGAAGTGCTGTTGGTTTCTCTATGAAGCATTGTATTGTTGGGTGATCTAGCTTTTCATGAGGTGAAGAGGGATTTCATGTTGGGAGGATGGCACTGGATCAGACAGCTGGGTTGTAATCCTCTCTTCTACTTCTATCAATAAAGTTATTTGAGTTTTCCTCCATATACTTGCTTATTTCTGAATCTTGTATTTGTGTATGCATTTGTATGGTTAATGTACATCTGATTCTACATTGTTTATGGTATCATAGATCTCTATGCTTTGATGGAATTTTGTTTCTTTGCCTCTACAGATGTTCTTTGAAGCGGGACAAGTGAGAAAGGAGTGGTGAGGCTCTATCAAAAGAGAGAGGAAACAAGCAAGGAGCCAAGCAAAAGACTAATGTTGGTGCTCTCTGCTTCTCTCTCATCTATCTCCCGTAAAGGAAAACAGAAGTTACTTTGAATTGTTTGTTTCTTAGATAGCTACCCATCTTAGTGGGACTAGCAGATCTGAATAAACACTAGTTTTCCCAAAAAAAAAATGGCGACTCCACTCGGGAGCGAATAGTTTGTTTGTTTGTTACTATTGTTTGCTTTATAAACTACAGACGGAGCCTGAAGTTAAGCCAGCTAGCCTTCGAACTGCTTTTGCTATGCATCTACAAAGTAAATCAACGTTGCTTCAGTCAATCTCCGAGTCGGTTTATGAACTGAACATCTAACTTGCAAACATCCTAAATGCACTGGTGGTAGCTCAATATCCTCATAAGATCATACCCCTATACTTTGTGTTTACTCTCCATTATAAGGTCGACCTAAATCACTGAACTTAGCTGCAAATTGTGAGTGAAAAACAAGCTCAGTCTCATCCCTGGACCATCACACTGTCTCTCAGTCGTAGTCTGGATGCATCGCACCTCCCGTGTGCTACAGGTGAGATGCATCCCTATTTCCCTTAAGGACAGGTGCGATGATTGAATGAGACTGTTTCCCTCTCTGGATTTTGGTTTTTTCTTCATTGTTTTCAGCTCTATTCAGTAGTTTTTCTGCTTATGATCAATATATCATTGTGAAAGCCTTCTTCCTTTACATTATTTAGCCTCCATTGTGTTGTGGCCAGCAACAACCCCCCCCCCCCCCCCCCCCCCTTTTTTTCTTTTTTGTCATTTAAGTGTTGACCAAAATACTAAATGAATGGGGACCCTTAGTTAATTTTTTAGGAAGAGCAAGAGTTTCCTTTCCTCAAAATAAGGTTACCATCATAAGCTTAGGTAGGTCTTTAGAATATTTAAACCTAAGTCTATGATAAGGAGAAAATCTTTAAAGTCACGTTGCAAAAAAAAGATAGGAAATGCCCCCATTTCCCTTTAATACCAATATGTGCAAGACCCTTGTGTTCAGTATAACATCGCGTCGCAGCAAAGTAATGCTCATAAGGAAAAACCTAAAAATTTTACCGATCTGCGATAACGCTGATCGCAAGATCGCATATCACAGAAATGAGCCGGCAGGACTTGGCAAACATTAAACTTCTACGATCTGCGATATTGTGATCGCTGCAATATTACGTTCTCACGATCTGCGATGGTGCGATTTGCGATGACGCGATCTGTGAGGTTACGTGAGCAAATCATAAATCACTTCATTACGAATCCTTCGGGCACGCCATTCAAGGAAAAAGCCACTTACCATAATCTGACTCCAAATCATGCGCTTTTAATGATAGTAAATGAATTAGTTGTCAGTTATTAATGCAAGTAAAGGCACGTGCCTTTATAGAGAATTACTTCACGTAAGGTGGCATATTTGATACATCTGTTGCATTTAAAACTCTCCCATCACCTTTCTGAATCAGTCATTTCCATTTCACTCATAATCTGCGGGAACGAAGAGCCAAGACGATTCAAACCTAAACGCAATAGGAAATGGGAAAGAAAAATAAAGCCCAAAGCTCTGAAGCGAAGGAAAAGACGAAGGAGATCGCACCTTTGTATACAGACACAGCTTGTAACAGAGACGCAGGGATATCGACATGGGAAAGTATGTACAGGCTGCTTGAGGAGGAAAATCCTAGAATAATGAAGGTTGCTGCTGTCGCGGGCTCACAATGCTCTTCCGAGGCATCCTTAGAGGAGCTGGGATGTTCATTTCTTCACAGGATAGCAGCAAGACCCAAAATTCTACCATATACGGATATGATCAAGTGGATACTTGATAATGCAGACATGAACAACAGACAATTCAAAGTTCAAGGACACGGGCTCATCGGATCATTCGCTGCGCAAGATTTGAAGCTTATGTATCATCTTCCTGAACCGCAGGAGACTTACAATGCACAATTCGTCAAGAAATTTGTGGCCGAAAACCCAGACCTATCAGAGACCACCAAAGATTGGTCCAGAAAAGAGGAGCCGCTCAAAAAGGACAAAAACGATATGTACAGCACTGGTTCCCTCACCTCTCCATATTGTTTTGTTGCGGCCATGCTTTGTAGGTTATTTGGTATGCCAGATATCAATAAGTTTTCGTCTGAGTGGCTACCATTAATTGATGCTGCCACAAACACCGATATTATGGATTGGGCCAAGATCCTTTCTGATAATCTATACATGACTGTTATCAATTACCGATCTAAAAGGTCCTTGTCTCAGAGGATCTATCCTCCTTTTTATCTGTCTGCATATATTATGGATTCTATTTGTTATGTGTCTAAATTTCCCATTATGGGTTGGAAATGGACTACCCAGGACCCATTACCTATCCATGTTTACCATAAGGTGTTATGGGATTCTCAGTTCGTCCCTCACTTCTACCAGATTTGCCACGAGCTTATTTTGCCCTTGTATAGAGTAATGTATGATGAAGACCCCCCGAGGTGCTCACCCGAGGCACAAATAGACATCATCCCCATCGCAAGATGGTTCGGGGAAGAATGGTTTACCTATATTAGAGTGTTTGGAAGCACTGTACTTCCACATGTCCTACCTCTATATATTCCTGATAAACTTTTGGCTCGGGAAATTGCTTATCAAATCTGTTCAGAAGGCGGCCTGACCAAAGACCTAAAGGACAAAAAGAAGGCCATATGGCCTCAATTCCCTATAGCTTGTGGGGCCTTCTCATTGTTCGATGTAGGACACACTTTCACCGAAGTAGAGAATGTGACATGTCTACAATTATTTAAATTCCCAGCAAGGCCATTTGACCCAAATGATGTTGCCCAAGATTTCACAACGAACGTCAAAATAAAAGTATTCGTTGGAAAGAAAGATTTGTTTGATGATTTGTTTCTGAGTAGAAGCTCACTCCAAGAAATTTTGCGGGAAGCTCGGTCGAGGCTGTCTCCAGATGACCTCCAAAGATTCATGTTATACAGGGAAAGAAGGCTGGCCAGTGTTCCTCTAGAGAAGTTGCGACTGCCTGCCAGAGAACCAACTCCGAGCATTAGCCTCAGTGGAAACTCTAGCACTTCTAGATCTAAATCCAATGCTGCGCAAGGAGTACCAGAACATCCTAAAGAGTCTGGATGCGACCAAGGAAAAAACGAAGAAACAACTAAAGATACAGCTTAGTCAAGTGCAATGTCGCAACAGTAAGTTATCGCCTCCCCGCCAAGAGATGTCCCCCTTCCTGTCATCGAAGCACCACTCGTCACAACAGAACTGGACAAAGAATGGGAAACCTTCAATGAACTGATAAATCTTGAAGGGAAAGCCCCCAAAACACCTGTGAACAATACGCAGGTAGTGAAAGAAGTGGTTTCGACCATAGTCAGCAGTGTCACAGAAACGGAGCACATTCCTATCGCTTCGCCTTCTGAGCGTCTACTTAATGTAGAAGAAATTCGCCCACTGGATGTATTCTATAGTCCCCAACACAAAGCAGTTGTAAGGAGACAGAGGAAGAAAAGAAAACTAGAAAGTACACTGTCACAAGATGTTGAACATTTGGACGTCTTATGGAAAGACCCCAACAATAACCCGACTGAAAATCTCACTAAGCTGTCCCAGATTGCAGGAGCATATGCTTCTGCAACTATTGAAAAGGAATCGAAAGTTCAACAACTATTGAAAGAACAAGAAGATCAAATACATCTTCTACAACGACAGTTGCATCAAGCCAATGCTAATATTGAAGCTTCCAAACTGCTCGAGAAGCTGCAGGAAGACTTTTAGCAGATGCAGATAGGCTATCAAAGAAGTCTAGACGAGAAAGGAAAACAATTGCAGACTTTACAGGAAATGCATAAAGATCAGCCTAAGCTGGAAGAATTTATTTCAGAATCTATTGGCTTAAATGAGCAACTACTGCAACGACATGAAGAGTTGGGACGTAAAATATCGCAGTGGAGTCACTATTGCGAGCTGAGCGATAAAATCATCAATCAAGTGGTAGACTTGCGGAGTGACTACGATCAGAGTGACAGGCGGGTGACAGAATACTTAACTTGGCAGGATGAAGATGCAGGAAAAAGAGCAGGTGCACCCAGGATAAACGAAAATCATAAAGAATTGCTCTTTAATAAATGGGATGATCAAATCAGGCAGGCGGAGTGAGCAGCGGAGACAGCGGCTACACAGGCAGGAATTCTTATCGACTGTGTAAATGAGAATTTACACAGGACCAATTTAATCGCAGAGACCACCCCGGGGTACCTACCGAATAAGTTACAACTGGAAGCAGAATGGAAGCAGAAAGCGCTGGCAAAGGGAAAGGCAATCCAAGCATTAAACAGGTTGGATTGGGAATGTTACTAGACATACTTGGTCAAACCACATAGTCAATGGATTACGGTGAAATGCATCACAAACGTGGCCGAGAAAGTAGTGCCAGCTCTCGTAGATGCTGTTTTCGCAGCACAACTCAGCGCAGAAGTCAGTCAGCCGACTCTCCTCAAGCTGATGATGAACACTTGCAACTTTAAGGACCAAATTCAGAAGTAGCCTTATTTTAGAATGTTGTGTTTTCTTTTTATTAGATTAGAAAAAGGACGGTCATTTGAAAACCGTATCCTAAATTTTGTAAAATACTGTTATTAGAATTAGGAAGTAGTATTTTAACCCTTCTCATGCATTTAGAGAAGGGTCCAGAAATTTGTCAAAAACTTGTCCTCGGAACATGCACTTTTGCACCCTCAAAGGAGGTTTTGATGAATGGATGGATCGAGATTTATCAATGTTTGCATTTGATGTCTGCTACTGATGTTGCACTTCTGTACTCTTAGTAGATGTTAGAACAAGTAGAGATAAATCGTTTTTGCTTGAAGCTTATGAGTGGAACCAGTCATAAATGGTACTTTTATCTCTTGACCATTTCTGCTCATATTCTTAAAGTGATATACAGTTTTCAGTTGTTTATATGTTAATGCATGAATGTGTGGGTTACCATTTGGCACTTCTGTACGGTGGAGTCATTTATTTGTGTTTGATATATGAATAACTTATTATGTGATATGTTGTTCACAACTGTTTTGCTTAACTTTTTATGCAGAGTGGTTTATCTTAATTGATTTCTATTCTTATGATAGTTGAATGATCTTTATTACCAGTTATTGTT
Organism: Pinus tabuliformis; assembly: GCA_031772625.1. Taxonomy (NCBI): domain Eukaryota; kingdom Viridiplantae; phylum Streptophyta; class Pinopsida; order Pinales; family Pinaceae; genus Pinus; species Pinus tabuliformis. The sequence goes on from CM062817.1 coordinate 1,819,218,619, forward strand.
CGAAATCTCTTTAGATCGCATAATAGAAGAAATACACCCCGGGTTAGCGTAGATTAGATGTGCTGTTTCCTATTAGATTACTGTAGCATAGAGTTAGTTTAGAAGTTTGAATTAAATTAGCTTTAAATACTCCTAGATCAGCATCATCCAACTCTACACACACACACACCCCTTAGATTGGGAACTGGTCCCGTTATCCCCAGTCGGACCTGCTATACCAAATGGGTAAGGAGCTGCCAACCAAGGTCCGGACCAGGTGGGTATCCCCCTTGTTGTCGACCCGATTTTCGGGGCTTCAACATATTTGGCGCTAGAAGGAGGGCCTGAACATAGCGTCTGTTGGAATGATTTTCAATTGTGAAATTTGAATCAGGATGGCTGCTCATAAAATTCCTATTTGGAGTTGCATCTATGTTCCTACCTCTTCCAACACTCCACCAGAAGTGGTAAGACTCTTGTCTCAGGTAAAATTGAATGGTAAGAATAATTCTTCTGCTTTTAACCATTCTCTTCAATTTATTCAAAAAGTTTTAAGTTCTGATATTCAGAGAATTGATGAAGGCATTTTATGCAAAATTTTTACTCTTACATTCACAGCGGAAGCTAGAAAATGGTGCAGAACCCTCCCAGTTGCATCAGTTCACAGCTGGGACCAATTCGTCAAGGCTTTTATTTTTGAGTTTGATTGTTATGACTATGACCAGTTATATGATGAAATTGATTATCTACGGAAACAAGATGAATCTGTTAGGGATTTTAATATGCGATTTCATCTTAATTTTCTAAAGTATGATCTTGAAAGTGAACTCATGGATGAAGAATCTTCAGATTATGCTGAGTATTCCCTGCCTCCTATGTCTGATCAAGCAAAAATTAGTTCAAGCTTTGTCTCATTTTCTTCTAATGTGAATGAGGATTCCAAGTTGAATATACAAATCAGCCATGATGAATAAAGTCCCCAAAGCCTAGGAGTCATGCGTGCTCTAATGCAAGAAGACAAAAGCGAGAATGCTGGAGGAAAGCCTACCTTGGAACCAGGAGACGACTTTGATACAAGGTCAGATAATGTCATTGCAAATCAACAAATGCAGATGCCAAGGTTAGGACAACAAACTATTTCTCTTTCAAAAAGTATCAGTACACAAAGGTATGATCTAAAGCCCGATGTCTATGATGAATCTGATGAACAAAGATTTTTCCATGATGAGATTTCCAAATACATTGTTCCAGAATCGCATTTTTCTCTTTATCCTGATATTTTTAGTGATGATAATTTTTCCCCTCTCAATATTAAAGATATCTCAAGAAACACAGAGGATTATTCAAATGAGTCATCATTAGGTTTTCAAGATAAAAAGACAACTATAGAACATCCTTTGACCATTTTCAAACAAGAACCACTTGACCTTCCTTGTCTGAAAATATATGACGAAAAAGAGAAATCTAGGGAAACCTGTAAAATCATTTTTGATAGTTACTTTGACGACGATGATGTTGTTGATTTATCCTAAGTAACTCAACTAAACTCAGATAATGAGAGATATCCTAATTCATAAATCATATCAGTCAATCCTCATTTCAAAGTAAAAGATCATTTGCATGATTTTACTATCAAAGACAATACCCCGATCTATGATTCATATCATGAGAAAACCCCCGTGCCTGTCCACAATCATAACTTGTCTGCTGACTCATAAGAAGGAATTCGAAATTACTCGGATCCCATAATTCTGGCCAGTTCTTGTGAGAAGCGAGATATTACAAGTAAATCCCAGTTGTGCTGTATCATTATTTGTACCGATAATATTTTCTTTCTTTCTCACTTGCACTCATTTTGTACAAAATCGGATTGTGTTTTAAATTTTCACACTTTTGATAGATTACTATGGAATGTTGAGCATATTATCAAAGAACATTCGAAAGAAACGATACTATTTTTGAGAGCCAAACTGTGTCAAGAAAGTACAGAACCTGTTCAATTTCAAGATCAATCAATACCAGACTTTCTTAAAAAACTTCTTTGGCATCCTAAACATCATCAACGAAAGAAAGTACCTTTCGAAACTTGTTGGCAATTCGCACCAATTGATAAGAATCTTTCAAGGAATTTCTATCTATTCTGCATTGATTTATTTAGTGATTTATATATGGAAACTTTCCTTTTATACGAAAACGCTAAAAGCTCAACTTTAACCAACAGTAGGTTACAAGCCATTGAAACTAAAAAATCATGTTCACAACCTGGCTTGTCATCTTTCCTATTACGAGATCATCAATCCATAACAGAAATTCATCCTAATTTTTATGATCCAATAGGTTCCCAGTTGGAAAGAAGTTTTCATGAGAAAGAAATATCAGACAGAATTCCAACCGAGGCTACATATTCTTATTCCCCATCCAACATTAAAAGTTCAAGAAAAAAATTTTTCCCAACACTAATGTTTGGAAGTTACATGCGGCTAGGGATGAAAATGAGGAGATGGTTCCACTGGAAATATCATTTCACCTAGTTAATGTTCTGTATATAATTAGAATAGGAGTAGGAGTAATTTAGCTAGTTTATTAGGTTTTAGGTTCACTTTTAATAGTTGGTAGAAAAGAGATTATCCCTATTCTGTACATAATCCTAAAAGAATGTCTGCCTCTCATTTCGTTAGATTTTTCCCATAATGAAATTTTCTATGGTCAACAGCATTTGACATTTACTAAAGACACCATTTATCTATCAGGTGTTGAACTTCTGCTTGAGTAAATAACAAATATTTTAGAAACTTGATCTTTATTACTTATAGATATAGTTAATAAACTTTAAACCAGATACGATACTAGTCTCAACCTCCAAAAGCTTGACAAAAGTAATCTTAGTAAAGAAATTGTTTTATATCAGTACAATGAAAGGTATCAATAATAAAATAAATATTCTCTGTAAAACTGCTGTTTTCAAACTCTATTATTGTCGTCCAGAGCTTTCTTAAGGAAAAACAATGACTTCCTCCCTGCTAAAGGAAATCGAAGCATTCAGAGAAACAATCTGAGAAAACACTGTATCTCAAAGAATAAGAGGTCTCATCACGAGCCGACTTATCATGATCACAGATATTATAACTTGCTGACTTTGCCAATACTGTCCACCAAAACAGGGCAACGACTTAAGATTGTTGCAATCAAAAGACAAGGGGTCTCATCACGAGCCAGCTTGTTCAGCAAAAGTGTAAATCAAGTGAATGACTGTGTCATAATCTGGCCACCAAACCAAGACATTGTTCTTTAGAGAATAAAAAAGGAAAAAGTGTCAAAAGGGGTTTTCTCTGAAAAGTTGTAAATAACCTTAAGCAGGATAAAGGATCATTGCTGGGTAATAGGTAACCCTGTCGAGGCTATGGACGCCTGCTGGCAGCAGAGGCTCTACCTGCGGCAAAAGAGCATATTTAAAAGGCTGCTACAAAAGAGAGACTTTATTTATTTATTTACAAGACCTAGTAATGACTGATGTAAATGCAAGGACAAGCTGAGGATACAAGTAATTAAAATAGAAAGAGGTTGAAACGAAATATCATTGACAGTTTGAAGTATGACATGCTTTATCTTTTTATAATAAAGTTCAAGTTTCCTGAATTTTTTTTTTTTGTTGTTTCGGAAGTTTTAAAAATTCATTAGAAAATCAGAGATAACTGGTTCTCCCAAGTGAATCGCCAATTGTTGTGGCCGGCAACAACCCCCCCCCCCCCCCCCTTTTTTCTTTTTGTTCATTTAAGTGTTGACCAAAATACTAAATGAATGGGGACCCTTAGTTAATTTTTAGGAAGAGCAAGAGTTTCCTTTCCTCAAAATAAGGTTACCATCATAAGCTTAGGTAGGTCTTTAGAATATTTTAAACCTAAGTCTATGATAAGGAGAAAATCTTTAAAGTCGCGTTGCGAAAAAAAAGATAGGAAATGCCCCCATTTCCCTTTAATACCAATATGCGCAAGACCCTTGTGTTCAGTATAACATCGCGTCGCAACAAAGTAATGCTCATAAGGAAAAACTTAAAAATTTTACCGATCTGCGATAACGTCGATCGCAAGATCGCATATCGTAGAAATGAGCCGGCAGGACTTGGCAAACATCAAACTTCTGCGATCTGCGATATTGCGTTCTCACGATCTGCGATGGTGCGATTTGCGATGGCGCGATCTGCGAGGTTACGTAAGCAAATCATAAATCACTTCATTACGAATCCTTCGGGCACGCCATTCAAGGAAAAATCCACTTACCATAATCTGACTCCAAATCATGCGCTTTTAATGATAGTAAATGAATTAGTTGTCAGTTATTAATGGAAGTAAAGACGCGTGCCTTTATAGAGAATTACTTCACGTAAGGTGGCATATTTGATACATCTGTTGCATTTAAAACTCTCCCATCACCTTTCTGAATCAGTCATTTCCATTTCACTCGTAATCTGCAGGAACGAAGAGCCAAGACGATTCAAACCCAAACGCAGTAAGAAATGGGAAAGAAAAATAAAGCCCAAAGCTCTGAAGCGAAGGAAAAGACGAAGGAGATGGCGCCTTTGTATACAGACACAGCCTGTAACAGAGACGCAGGGATATCGACATGGGAAAGTATGTACAGGCTACTTGAGGAGGAAAATCCTAGAATAATGAAGGTTGCTACTGTTGCGGGCTCACAATGCTCTTCAGAGGCATCCTTAGACAAGTTGGCATGTTCATATCTTCACATGATAGCAGCAAGACCCAAAATTCTACCATATACGAATATGATCAAGTGGATACTTGATAATGCAGACATGAACAATAGACAATTCAAAGTTCAAGGACACGGGCTCATCGGATCATTCGCTGCGCAAGATTTGAAGCTTATGTATCATCTTCCTGAACCGCAGGGAACTTACAATGCACAATTTGTCAAGCTGAAAACCCAGACCTATCAGAGACCACCAAAGATTGGTCCAGAAAAGAGGAGCCGCTCAAAAAGGACAAAAATGGTATGTACAACACTAGTTCCCTCACCTCTCCATATTGTTTTGCTGCGGCCATGCTTTGTAGGTTATTTGGTATGCCGGATATCAATAAGTTTTCGTCTGAGTGGCTACCATTAATTGATGCTGCCACAAACGCCGATATTATGGATTGGGCCAAGATCCTTTCTGATATTCTATACACGGCTGTTATCAATTACCGGTCTAAAAGGTCCTTGTCTCAGAGGATCTATCCTCCTTTTTATCTGTCTGCATATATTATGGATTCTATTTGTTATGTGTCTAAATTTCCCATTATGGGTTGGAAATGGACTACCCAAGACCCATTACCTATCCATGTTTATCATAACGTGTTATGGGATTCTCAGTTCGTCCCTCACTTCTACCAGATTTGCCACGGGCTTATTTTGCCCTTGTATAGAATAATGTATGATGAAGACCCCCCAAGGTGCTCACCCGAGGCACAAATAGGCATCATCCCCATCGCAAGATGGTTCAGGGAAGAATGGTTTACCTATATTAGAGAGTTTGGAAGCACTGTACCTCCACATGTCCTACCTCTATATATTCCTGATAAACTTTTGGCTCGGGAAATTGCTTATCAAACCTGTTTAGAAGGCGGCCTGGCCAAAGACCTCAAGGACAAAAAGAAGGTCATATGGCCTCAATTCCCTATAGCTTGTGGGGCCTTCTCATTGTTCGATGTAGGACACACTTTCACTGAAGTAGAGAATGTGACGTGTCTACAATTATTTAAATTCCCAGCAAGGCCATTTGACCCAAATGATGTTTCCCAAGATTTCACAACGAACGTTAAAATAAAAGTATTCGTTGGAAAGAAAGATTTGTTTGATGATTTGCTTCAGAGTAGAAGCTCACTCCAAGAAATTTTGCAGGAAGCTCGGTCAAGACTGTCTCCAGATGACCTCCAAAGATTCATGTTATACAGGGAAAGAAGGCTGGCCAGTGTTCCTCTAGAGAAGCTGCGACTGCCTGCCAGAGAACCAACTCCGAGCATTAGCCTCAGTGGAAACTCTAGCACTTCCAGATCTAAATCCAACACTGCGCAAGGAGTACCAGAACATCCTAAAGAGTCTGGATGCAACCAAGGAAAAAATGAAGAAACAACTAAAGATACAGCTCAGTCAAGTGCAATGTCGCAACAGCAAGTTATCGCCTCCCCACCAAGAGATGTCCCCCCTCCTGTCATCGAAGCACCACTCGTCACAACAGAACTGGACAAAGAATGGGAAACCTTCAATGAACTGATAAATCTTGAAGGGCAAGCCCCCAAAACACCTGTGAACAATAGGCAAGTAGTGCAAGAAGTGGTTTCGACCATAGTCAGCAGTGTCACAGAAACGGAGCACATTCCTATCGCTTCGCCTTCTGAGCTTCTACTTAATGTAGAATAAATTCCCCCACTGGATGTATTCTATAGTCCCCAACACAAAGCAGTTGTAAGGAGATAGAGGAAGAAAAGAAAACTAGAAAGTACACTGTCACAAGATGCTGAACATTTGGACGTCTTATGGAAAGACCCCAACAATAACCTGACTGAAAATCTCACTAAGCTGTCTTAGATTGTAGGAGCATATGCTTCTACAACTATTGACAAGGCATCAGAAGTTCAACAACTATTGAAGGAACAAGAAGATCAAATACAGCTGCTACAATGACAGTTGCATCAAGCCAATGCTAATATTAAAGCTTCCAAATAGCTCGAGAAGTTGCAGGAAGACTTTCAGCAGATGCAGATAGGCTATCAAAGAAGTCTAGATGAGAAAGGAAAACAATTGTAGACTTTACAGGAAATGCATAAAGATGAGCCTAAGCTGGCAGAATTTATTTCAGAATCTATTGGCTTAAATGAGCAACTACTGCAACAACAGGAAGAGTTGGGACGTAAAATATCACAGTGGAGTCACTATTGCGAGCTGAGCGATAAAATCACCAATCATGTGGTAGACTTGCAGAGTGACTATGATCAGAGTGACAGGCGGGTGAAGGAATACTTAACTTGGCAGGATGAAGATGCAGGAAAACGAGCAGGTGCACCGAGGATAAACGAAAATCATAAAGAATTGCTCTTTAATAAATGTGATGATCAAATCAGGTAGGCGGAGCGAGCAGCGGAGACAGCAGCTACACAGGCAGGCATTCTTATCGACTGTGTAAATGATAATTTACATAGGACCAATTTAATCGCAGAGACCACCTCGGGGTACCTACCGAATAAATTACAACTGGAAGCAGAATGGAAGCAGAAAGCATTGGCAAAGGGAAATGCAATCCAAGCATTAAACAGGTTGGATTGGGAATGTTACTGGACATACTTGGTCAAACCACACAGTAAATGGATGACGGTGAAATGCATCACAAACGCGGCCGAAAAAGTAGTGCCATCTCTCGTAGATGTTGTTTTCGCAGCCCAACTCAGCGTAGAAGTCAGTTAGCCGACTCTCCTCAAGCCGATGATGAACACTTGCAACTTTAACTGTATCCTAAATTTTGTAAAATACTGTTATTAGAATTAGGAAGTAGTATTTTAACCCTTCTCCTGCATTTAGAGAACGGTCCAGAAATTTGTCAAAAACTTGTCCTCGTAACATGCACTTCTGCACCCTCAGAGGAGGTTTTGATGAATGGATGGATCGAGATTTATCAATGTTTGCATTTGATGTCTGCTACTGATGTTGCACTTCTGTACTCTTAGTAGATGTTAGAACAAGTAGAGATAAATCGTTTTTGCTTGAAGCTTATGAGTGGAACCAGTCATAAATGGTACTTTTATCTCTTGACCATTTCTGCTCATATTCTTAAAGTGATATACAGTTTTCAGTTGTTTATATGTTAATGCATGAACGTGTGGGTTACCATTTGGCACTTCTGTACGGTGGAGTCATTTATTTGTGTTTGATATATGAATAACTTATTATGCGATATGCTATTCACAACTGTTTTGCTTAACTTTTTATGCAAAGTGGTTTATCTTAAATGATTTCTATTCTTATGATAGCTGAATGATCTTTATTACCAGTTATTGTTCGAAATCTCTTTAGATCACATAATAGAAGAAATACACCCCGGGTTAGCATAGATTAGATGTGTTGTTTCCTATTAGATTACAGTAGCATAGAGTTAGTTTAGAAGTTTGAAATAAATTAGCTTTAAATACTCCTAGATCAGCATCACCAACTCTACACACGCACACACCCCTTAGATTGGGAAACTGGTCCCGTTATCCCCAGTCAGACCCGCTATACCAAACGGATAAGGAGCTGCCAACCAAGATCCGGACCGGGTGGGTATCCTCCTTGTTGTTGACCCGATTTTCGGGGCTTCAACACATTGAAAGGGGAATTTCAAATGTTTTTATGTCTTTTTCGTCATTTACAGTCCTCCTTTGCAAAAAATAGCTTAATTGAAATGTCGTCTTTTGATTCGAAAGTGTCGTAACTATCGTTTTCAGTAAAGAAAAAGAGTGTCGTAAAGTCTTCCTCTTTTAGATATTTGATTGTGTTTTTGCTATTGTATTTGATTTGAATTGTCAATTATTTGAAGTGTCGAAAGCAGTTTTCCATTCGAAATTGAAAGTTTCATATTAGTCTTCCTTTCGTTTTTGAAGAGAAATTGCCAAAGTGTCACTTTGAAGAAAAGTAGTACGTATCTATACTAAGTTTTCTTTTTGGCATTCTCACATTAAGGAAATGGAAAAACAAATACATGCATGTGCATTTGCATTTAGACTGCATGCGGAAATTGATTTAGGAAAAGTGCATTTAGTGTGTGCTCTTTGCTCTCCATTGAAAGAATCTTACTCTTCCTTCCTTAGTAGCTAGGATTTTCATTGCTAAAAGAAAACAAACGACTATTTATCATTTAGATTGCATATTTAGGAATTGTACATCTACATCACACGGTGAACCTTGAAAGGCAAACTTATTAAGAAAGATCAACTCTAAAATAAACCTCAATGAACATAAAAACGCTTTGGAACCTAACACAAAACATCTAGAAGTCTAGGCTAGAGACGTATTCTGGCATCGTAAAGCCTAGTAACTATCATTTTTATCGTAGGTTGGGTGATTCCTCGTCTTTAATACGACAAGTGCTAGTACGGACTTGTGCTCCCATGTACCATGGAGTATAAATTGGGAGACCACAATAGGCTGATATCCTTTATCCTTAAGAAGCCGTGTCTGCCACCCTAGCAATCGCAATGCACTAAACACACCATTTGGGAAGATTGACTGTAGTATGTAAAGTCCTCGATAACTTCTCTTAAATTTACCACCAAGGTGTATATTGTAGTTTTGCGATTAGTTTGGTAATCCCTCTATCTAGATTTCCAGAGTAGTCACTTTCGTTCCTTTTTGACTCCATAAAAGAAAAGGTCCTTCTGAGCACTTGTCACTTTAGGATCATTAAAAATCGAAGGCGACTAGAGTCACCTTTAGCTTTTTCGCGACTCTTAAAAATTTAAAAAGCAAGTTGTGTCAAAGCATCATAAAATTCATTTAAATTGGAATTACATCCCTGTTCCTTCGTTGATCTTAGGTTGAAATAATGGAATCCACCAATCAAGGATTTCCCCTTGGGGAAAATCCTATTCCTTTCTCCTCTTGGGGATATATTAGTGCTCCTTATATGGCTACATTGTCCCTTCTAGGACTCATAATTGGCTTGCCAGTATGGCTATTCTTGACCTCGGTCATTCAAAACACTGTAATTCCTCACCAATCAAATCAATAACCAGATGATACTAGAGTTGCTCCCCCACCTTCTACTTCATTTTTTTCTCCCTCTCCTTCTTCCTCTTCGTTTGGTGAAACTAGTGATACTAAAAACCAAGTAGCTGAGAAGAAGAAGAAAGGGAAGGAGAAGAAGAAGAAGAAGCCAGTTGCACAAGGGGGAAACCATGCATTGTCTGGCGACAATCCACACACTGCACCTTCCAAACCCAAATCTCCATGTGTCATTTGCAAAGGAAACCACTATAATCGAGATTGTCCTTGCATCCTGTTATCGGGAAAACTAGTGTCCATTCAGAGCTGCTAGTCCCACTAAGACGGGTAGCTATCTTAGAAACAAACAAACTAAACTCACTTGTGTTTTCCTTTATGAGATATAGATTAGAGAGAAGTAGAGAGTACCAACCTCAGTCTTTCGCTTGGCTCCTTTCTTGTTTCCTCTCCCCTTTGATAGACCTTTTCCACTCCTTCCTCACTTGTCTCGCTTCAAAGAACACCTGTAGAGTCAAAGCAGCATAATACCATCAAAGCATAGAGATCTATAATCATAAAAAATATAGGATCAGATATATATTAACCATACAAATGCATATATCAATTCAAGATTCAAAGATATACAAGAATATGGAGGAAAACTCAAATAGCTTTATTGATAGAAGTAGTAGAAGAGAGGATTACAACCCATTGGTCTGACTCAGCACCATCCTCCCAGCATGAAAGCCCTCTTCACCTCATGAAAAGCTAGATCACCCAACACTATGATGTTCCACAGAGAAACCAACAGCACTTCCTTACAAGATACAAAATTCCAGCCTCTGGATCTCTAGGATGAGGGATCCATATATAGATGTTTGTAGGTGGGTGAGTCAGCTTCTGGGTTTTTGATTAGTGTCATTTCTCTAATAGTTCTTGGTTCCACTTGGAGATTTCATGATCTCTTACTCATCCCTGGGCGAATTCAGAGAGGCAAGTGTCACAGGAGAAGTTTCTAGAAGATTCCATGATCATCCACCTTGCAAACTGTCTCTGCCATTTGTCTACTCTCGCTCGTAGCACCCTATAGAAGGGCCTTTCAGTATGCATCACACCCCCTGTGTGCATTAGGTGAGATGCATCACACCCTGACCATGGAGCAAGTGAGATGGTCCAGTTTTGACCAGTTCTGAGTAGTTTTTCAGGGAGAACTTCTGGGAGATGATGTAATCAGTTGAACTTTCTCCTTTAGGGTATGGAACACCATTTTTAGGGGCTTAGAAGCCCTTGGTTTATGGACATATGAGATTGGGGTTGCAGTGCCCAAATATGTCTATAACATTTTCCCCCTAAAGCATGAGGTCGTAAATCTTCTGATGTCAGGTGAAATGCTTTATCATGAGGATCCAAGGTTTTTCGAACTGAAAGGTGACCTATAATAAGTTACAATACAAGACATTATCTTCATAATATTTTCATGATCTAGCTAAGGTGGGAATTCCCATGCTCAGCTTTATAAATTCATTTTCATGTACATATGACAAATAACCGTCTGATGATTCTAGTAGAGCCATCATCTTTTGGTTTGGATGATTATCTGTGCAGCTATGATGTACATTTGATGTCTTTATTTTCCTGAATATATCACAGCCCAGATGGATGAAACTAGATCCAGGGTCTTCAAACTCATTCAATCTTCGCTCGAGGTACAAGTCGATCCATGTGAAAAGATGTTCTGAAGTCGAACATGGAAAGACATCACCTGATTACCAGCCAATGATGTAAGCTGTTAACAGGTGTGAGAGGAATCACTGATAATGATGATGACCCTCAAGGTATGGCAGTGCAATTCACGTGGTCCGAATAAATGAGTCGATGTCGAACACCACATAAAATCTTCTAGTCGAAGGCCATTGATGTAAACCTGTCGCCGGAAGTGAGAAACTTTCCATTGAGGCACGCAAGCTTCAAAGTACTGAAAGGGTTGTTCCTAAGTCAACTTCTTGGATAATGAGCTGGTGTCGACAAGAAGTAACTCGTCGTAGGAGGGCCTTAATGAATCCCACATCTATGACATGAAACAGAGCAAATGATTTTGTGGAGGTGAAAATGATCTGATGATACAAGGTTCAGGGTGGTGGTCATGAAAGAATGAAGCGTGAAGGTATTGCAGCGGATGAGACATAAGCTGGGTTAGTGAATTCTCGGAGCTACTTCTCTTGAACATATCAGTGACACTGAAATGGATTGGTAGTGTTAACCCGAAAAATGGATGGTACAAAGGACCAATGGTGATATGACCCGTGAATGGAATAACCCAACCCGACTCAATCATGCTGATCGAGTGAAAGTGTCATGTTCAAGAGCGACCTACTACCAATAAAGTTTCTTCAAGTTTTCTTCCCCAATTTTTCCCCAGTCATTTCTGACCAATACCTCTTTATTTTTGTCAATCTTGAGGAGGATAACATATGCTTGTTCTATAATTTTCCCTTCGGGCAAACCCGTCGCTATGTTTTAACAAGCCTAGTGACAATGAAACTCGCTCTTGTCTACATGGACAAGTTTGTCGCTATTGTTTTAACGAGTTTAATGACAAAGAAAACTCGGTCCTTTTCAATTTTAGAGAGTCTGAAAAGAGATGGAAAGGAAACTCCAGTAATCCTTTTTCGTAATATCATATCTTAAGTCCGAAAAAGTATAAAATAATACGAAAGGGATGACTTTTCGATAGTTTTAATGAGCCGAACAAGACAAGCACTCGATATTTTTGTGCAATGATCCCTCAGGTCCAAAAATATTAAAATCTAGAGGAGGGATGGCACTTCCAATCACTTTAGCGAGTTGGAGAGGCCAATTGCTCAATAATCTTTTCATATTTTATGAGTTAGATGAAAAGAGCTTAAAGGAGACTCATGTTTTGAGGAACGAGTGATATTTTCGGATAGCAACTAGTTCCAGGTAAGGTTTGGAACTTTTCAATCATGGCAGTGTAGATAAGGTGGCTAATAGAATCACTCGTTGCAGCTGTTCCTCAAAAAGGGGTAAACAATCAAATGGAAGCGTATGATCGGCTAAAAAAGAGTGAAGGTGATGGTAAGAACACGACCAAGGTTCAAAAGCTGATAATAATGCAGTCGTAATAGTTATTTACTAAAGATGGGTTCATTTTTTAATGAGCTTAAACTCTGGTAGAACATATGCTCATTGCTAGGTTTATTTTTTAACGAGCTTGAACTTCACGTAAAACTGCTCGTGATAATGGTCAGAGATGTTCGATTCACCGTTAACACTATGTTCTCTTGACGGTCGTACTACCTATTCAATTGCTCCATCAAACTGATTAGAAATGAGAATACATGCTTGAATAATGAGTTAAAAAACTAATACCTTACTTGAATTATGTGAAAAGTAACTTAAAAGTAGTTTTTACCCCTCATTTTACCATTTCATTCGAATTTGGGATTGTTGGAGCTTTGGAGGTGCTTTTCCCCCTCGATTTTCATCAGTTGATTCCAGGAGATTCTGTGGACAATTATCGGCACCTTCTGGACCATGTAGGAGCTAAACCTGAGCTCTTCAATTGCATTATTTCCTTTCTGAATTCTGAGCATGTTTTCCTGCTTTTCTGGGCCTCTGGGGTTTTAACAAGTCATTCTCTCCCCATCGCACCTAGTATACATCGAAAGGTGTAATGCATACTAGGCTGGCCATTGGCCAGTCAATATGCATCTCATCCAATACACAACTAGGGTGTGATGGGCGCAGGGAGGAAATTTTTTGCATTGATTTTATATGGAAATTTTTCCTGTTTTTTGCCAAATCAGGATCCTAATTCTTCTCTTGTTTGATTTTCAGAGATTCATCAGAGCAAGATGGTCGTTACATGGCATGAATGTGAGCATGAAGAAGAGGACATGGTTGCCTTACATTATCCGAGTACGGTAATTGCATTGTGGAACTGTGGTTTGCTCAAGTTCTTCTGCATATCTAGCATGAGGCAACAAATCAACTTGTTGCAATATTTCCTCAATGCATGGGATCCTACCAACCAAGTGTTCCAGATTAGAGGTAAATACATCGCTTTGATTATTGAGGATATCTACTTCTTGACTGGTTTATCGAGGCGTGGTGCCCTTCTCTCACTATCAGGTTTCGCCCGTGGGGGCGAATCCGTGAGGGATTATATTCGTCGATACTGTAGAGATGGATCTCAGCCAAGCAGGGATAGAAAAATCAATATTAGAGGCTTCACTGACCGGTCCTTGAGGACTATATTATTTACCTTTGCTAGATTGGCTGGCAGTGCGCCTCTTCACTTGGCCAACAGGTCCTATATGCAGTATGCCTTGGAATGCTTTGAACCAAAGGTTTTCAACTGGTGTGATGCAGTATTTTCGGTGATAAAAGAACAACTTACCAAGGTGAAAAACAGAAGATCCAAGAACTTTGGTTATGGTTCTATTCTGACTAATTTTTCCTTGGAGAAGATCCCACTGATGTAGCCACGGTACATTTCACTTGGTCTGTGACCACCAACTAAGCCACGGATGCAGAGATGGGTTGAACTTATGGCCAAACATTCTGGTCAATCGTAGGTTTCATTCTCTGATGCCTTCTTCGAGTGGTTCAACCATCGGCAGATGGTTTATGCTGAGTATCCATATGCCAGGATGGATTTCCGGTTTGACCCAGATTTGGTGCTACCAGCCGGCGAGCAGTGGGATGTCATAGGTAAAAATCTTTGACCATGTCTCTATTTATTACTTTTATAATGTTATTGTGCTTTTTAAATGTTTATCAAAACTAATAAAAACTCATGTGTTCGTTCATATATTGGACCAGTGTGACCAGCAGTGCACCCGAGGGTAGCAGCTGCCATTCCAGTAGGAGAGGTTGTAGGGAGGGCTGTCCTTCGTGATCTGGATGTAGCCAAGACCCTTGCAGTATTGCAGGATCAGATCGAGGGCCTCACCCTCAGTATTCTAGATGTGAGGACCGACGAGTTACCTCTGAGATTACAGTGCCATACCACTGGCATGCCGAGCCGATGGACTAGGCTCTTACGCATGATTGCATAGGCAGTGACTTGTTATCACCAGCACCATTAGTCTAGGGTGCTTCCTTGCATTTTTGAGTTTTTGGGTCGTATGACTGATTTTGTCCTAGACACAGAACATTATGTAAAAAACTATAAACAGTTATATATATTTTTTATTTTCGGAGCTTTATTTTGGTTAAGTTATATGATCCTGATGCAAATGTTGATGAAATGCTTTTCTTTTATAAATGTTGCAAATGTCTATCTAACACATAATTTTCTAATGAATCAGTTAATGTGTTTAAGTTTCTAGAAATGTGTTGATATTGAATAGAATCAAACCACCTTTCCAAAATCTTGACCCTTAGGAACATACAATAGATAGCTGGATTCTGAATGGAATAGATGTCGATAAGCTGTAGAATGACAAGTTGTGAGTCTAGCCTGATGACAAGTCGGTGTATGCCATGCACGATGGCATCAGAGAGGAGCTCTATCAACACGCTATATTCAATGATGTTGTTCATCGACTGACCAATACATACCCCTCTGAAACTCACTAGCTCGTCGTTTGGATCAAAGATGGCCTAGGCTATAGAAGATAGGTTTTGCGTACTACGACTAGCTCTGTCGGTGTATCCAACAAATGATTCCAATAGGTTTGAAATTTGCAACAAATGTAAAAGTGGATTACCTAACCAAAACAATCACTCTTAACGAAAATAAAAATGTAACAAAATCATATGAAGAGATTACTACGCTTAGTCAAGCATAGTAACGCTTAAGGTACAACCTGTTTTGGGGTTGCGACAGTGGAATCCCATCGTAATCTACTAGCTCATAGGCTCCTTTTTCTAATACACGCTTAACAATATAGGGACCCATCCACAAAGACTGGAACTTACCTGCTCCCAATTTATCGGATTCCTGATCGTAAAGTAAGACCAGGTCACCTTCTGAGAAGACACGGGGTTTGACATTCTTGTTAAATTGCACCTTGACTCGTTTCTTATGCGCTTCATTAGCCAAGGCAGCATCACGATGGGTTTCATCCAGTTGGATTAATTCCAAGAAACGAGCCTCTTCCTCTAAAGTTTTGGGGAGAAGGTCGACTGCGAGCTTAAGAGATGAAATTTCGCACTGAACTGGTAAGACCACTTCTAGGTCATACACCAGCTGAAAGGGTGTAAATCCGGTTGCATTTCTTACCGATGTCCGATATTCCCACAAGGCTGAGTACAGGATTACGTGCCAACTCCATTTATGGGCTCCAATCATCCTTTGCAGTATGCTTTTCAGGACTTTGTTGATCGCCTCAACTTGCCCGTTAGCTTGCGGATAATATAGAGTAGAGCTGTCGTGGGACAGTCCTAATTTGGCAGCCAATTCAACCATCATGTGATTACAGAAATGTGATCCATGATCTATGACTATAGCTTGTGGAACACCGAATCTGGAGACTACATGATTGAAAAAGAAAAGAGCAGTCGTTTCATCGTCGTTGTTTAATGTAGGCATCGCCTCGACCCATTTCATAAAATAGTCAACTGTGACTATGATGTACCCATGCCCCCCGGCCGAGGTGGGGTTACATGTCATGAAATCTATGCCCCATTTGGTGAATGACCCAACAACAACTACTGGGTGCAGAGGTGCGGGTGGTATTCTGTTTTTGTGGTCAAATATTTGACAAGCAAGGAAACTTCTAACTGCAGTTATGCAATCTTTGAACATTGTTGGCTAGAAGTAACCTGCTCGTAAAATATTTTGTGCCGTAGCATAACCAGATTGATGCCCCCCACACGCTCCTAAATGACAATCATTCAGGACTTTTTCGGCCTCAACATGGGTGAGGCACCTTCACAGAACTGTATTGATACCACGATGGTAAAGTGTATCACCGACGATCATGTAGTCTTTTTCTTGGTATCAAGTACGTCGTTTTTCTGAGCAAGAGGTATTAGGCCTATATGTTTGGGCTTGGAGATAGATGATTATATCTCCATACCACGAATCGCTCGACAATATCAGAAACAAAGATTCATCCATGATTGATGCTTTGGATGTTGAATCGTTGGATGACTATGGGAAGTCGCATAGTAACTCTGCGAAAACTAGAGATTTCTTTGATTTGGATTTTACAAATTCTAGATCAAACTCTTGCAAAATAGCTATCCATTTCGAATATTTTCCCCCAAGCAACTTACGCAACAGAATGTAAGTCACTGGGTTGCAATTTGACAAAATGGTAGTTTTGCGAAAGAGGATATAGTGTTGAAATCTCTGTACTGCTTGAACAGCTGCAAGAGCTATCTTTTCGACATAGGAGTACTTGATTTCTATATCATTTAAGTTTCGACTTAAAAAATAGACAGGATGTCCAACTCCATTCTCTTCTTGAACTAAAACCATTACGATGGTTGTATCTGCTGCGGCTAGATATAGGTTAAAGTCCTATTGATAGTCAGGAGCATACATTAATGATGCTTTTATTAGGGATTCCTTTAGAGCATCAAAGGAAGCTTGAACAACCTGATCATAGTTAAAGGGCACTTCTTTTTTGAAAAAACGTGTGTAACCTTTAGCGAGTTTGGCGTAATTTGGAATGAACCTCCTCAGAAATTTTGCTTTCCCTTGGAGTTTCTGAATCTGAAGCAAATTTGAAGGTGAAGGCATATTGATGATTTCCTGAACCTTACATGGGTTGAGACGAATCCCGTCCTTTGAAATCACAAAGCCAAGTAAACGACCAGAACTAACACAAAACACACACTTGTGCGGATTGAGTCATATCTTGTAGTGTCAGCAATGTAGAAATATAGCTCTCAAATGTTGCGGATGATCGGTCCGCTTTCGCGAATGAGCCAAAAGATCATCGAGATATGGTTGAATGATGTTCTTGATGTCATGGAAGGAATAATTCATTGCCCTCTGAAAGGTTACCCCTGCATTGTTTAAATAGAAAGGTAGCTTACGGTACGCGAATGTTCCCCAAAGACAAATAAATGCAGTCTTTGACTGGTCCTGTGGGCGGATATTTATTTGATTATACTCAGAAAAAAAATCCATAAATGAAAAGATTTTGCATCCGGCGCATTCATCAATTATTTGGTAATTGGTCGATGAAGGGTGTAGGGTAGCTGTCCTTTGGACAAGCTTGATTTAAATCCCTATAATCGATGCACACTCTAATTGTTCCTTGCTTTTTCATCACAGGAACAATATTTGATACCCAATCAGTTAGAGGAACTAGGTAAATGAAACCAGCATGTAAAAGTTTTTCAACTTCTACCTTAATGGCAGTGGCTTTCTTTGGGTGCACCTGCTGAAGCCGTTGTCGTACTATTTGACATTTGGATACATCTTGATTTCGTGTTCAACTATGCTCGAGTCAATGCCTGGCATTTCTTCATATGACCATGCAAAGACATCTTTGAACTCATGAAAGATAGTGTAATATACTTCTAGTTCTGATGAAGAAAAAGATTTTCCGACATGAATATTCTCTACAACATCTGGTTTAATCGAGATATTTATGGCGATAATTTCTTCAATATTGGACAGATTTCGCTCAGAATCAACTGTATTTACAGTATTTGATAGGAAATCAAAAACTGAGGGATGATTAAGGTTGCGGGAACAATCTTTGTTGTAATCCAGAAAATGGGAACGATGGTGGTAATCTTCCCATGGTGCCTATCCTATCATCATTGACTGAACGATTCCTTCGTCTGTAGAATGTACATGCAACCAAGGATCTAAAGAGGTACCATATTCCATAGACCTATCTACCCAAACGCTCGGTGAGCGTTGATTTGGGTTTGTCGCCCAAGCTGAGAACATTGATTGCTACAATATTTCTATGGGGGTTGGTGGCAATACCTGGCAATGATCCATGCTAACATCATGTTCGGAAATCCTCTGAATAGAAGATACCATATTGCAGGTTCCCACCGCGGCCACTTTCGCTGGATTGTTTGGAGGTGGTAAGGCAAAAGTACCCATAAATGTAGAGTATTTTAGCAAGCCTACTCTGATATTTTGAAGTGATTGAGAGCTTCCATGGATCATTGGGATGCTTCCCGTAACTTGTGAACTATTGGGGAGAAAGGTTTGTTGGTCAACGATTGTAATTCCTCCTTGAAAAGGAAATGCAATATTTCTGAAGTATGTTGACACAACAATAGCCATAGCATAAACCCAGGGCCTTCCCAGTAGGATGTTGTAATCGAGGTTTCCATCGATAACTTCAACATCAATTTCTACCGTTTTTCCCCCCAGTTCAACTTGCAAATTACTTAAAATCCTGTATAGGGTGTATGTTCGTCCGTCGAATGCTTTTAACGTCGTTGATGATCGTGACAAGGGTGGTGAGACTAAAGTTTTCTAGCAACTCATTGACATAATACATGTAGATGCCCCCTCATCAATAATTGTTCAATGAACAGTTTTGTTGAGGGATTTCACTTGAATGAGGAAAGCGAGTTGAGTTGGTAACTGAGGTTCATATCCTTTATGATTAAAGGCCACAAGATTGGAATCTGCTGGGTTAATCCCACCTATTGCTGATAATAGAGCCTGCTTTTGGGAGGGGAAATTTTGCAGTACTTCAAGTGTCGACATAGCAGATGGTGATTGGGCCAGGCGCTCTACTATATTATAATTCTATGCTGCTCTGGCACGAGGATTAAATGTCGATTTGTGTACTACTCCTTTTGGCGGCTTTATCGTTAGTTCAGGATTGATGGGTGGCCCAACTTCTGTCGAAGTTGTTGTCGAACTACTAGGTTGATCAGTAGCCTTGTTTTTTGATAGTTGTGGATTCTCGTTATCTTTATTCCTTGTCGATATCAAAGCATCATTTTTCTGTTTCGAAATGGACAACATAAGCACTTGGGATGGGGAATCATTGTCACTAGTAACTAGATTGGTTTCTGGGTTTGGAAACAGGTCAGTCAATACCACTGAGGTTTTTGAGTTCTTAAAGAATTTCTTAATCTCAGCTTTATGCGGACAATTTCTCGTCCAATGGTCTTCATCGCATATGAGACATGGCTGACCAGGTTTCTTTTGCCCATAAGGGTTTTCAGAAGATTTTTCAGGAGACGAATCATCATGTTTCTTCTTTTTGCCTTTCTTTTTCTTCATGCCCCCCTGGTTGCTTCAGTTCTTTGCCCTTGTTGGTCGACATGGCATTAACCTCTGAGGCAAGAAGTTCTTCATTTGCATTTTGACCGGAAACCATGCGGGCTTTCTTAGATGTAGCCTTTGCGGTTTTCGTGCTTGTCGTGCCTATCACGCCATCACCGGCATGAGAGTCTTTGTTTGATTTAGGAGGAGGAGGAATGGAAAACTCTGGTCTAGGAGCATCAAGGATTTTGTCATAGAGCGTGCCAGACTGAGTATAGATCAACTCTAGATATTGCGCACGAGCGATGACTTGCTCTTTAGTGACAACCCCCCCTTTAGCCACATCTTCCATAATAGAAGGTAATAATGACTTAATAAACCATTCAGCTAGCAGCTGATCAGGAACATATGTTTTCACCATTTGACGACGATGTCGCCACTCATGAATATGATCAGATATGTGAGTGGTTGTCATCTACTTAAAATTGGTAAGAAGCTTTGTTCTTGTTTCATACCTTATTGGTAACTGAAAATGGGTTAAAAAGGTGGTGGCAAGGGCATTGAAGTTATCAAATGAAGCTCTAGGCAATTCGATGTACCATTTTGCTATCAGACCAGTTAACATCCACTGAAAAGGCGAAGCCTAATTGAATCATCATTGAAAGTGTTGGACGAACACCACAGATGAAAGGTCATCACATGATTCGACAGATCTTCACCCGGATTTCCTTTGAATTTAAGAATATCTGATGGAAGTTTATGAGGAATCACCGGCCACCAAGGGGAATAAGCAATTGGATCATTTGTTAGCCGATTCAGATCTGGTAATTCTAAAGTTGCTACGAAAGGAAACTGTTGATTCAAGTTTGGCGAAGCATACCTAGGATAATATGGGATCACCTGAGCAGTGGGTCTTTGCATACCAGCATAATGTATTTGATGTTGATAAATTTGATAAGGTTGATGGGAATAACCATTATGATATGAATGATGGTAACCATTTTGAATATACAGTTGACCATTACCCGCAAAGCTTTGTTTCTCAGGTGCTCGGTAAGCTTGTTGGAATTGTGGTTGTTAATATTTCACCAGGCATGGTTGTGAAGCCATTTTCTGTTGTCCAATACTAGATGTTTGACCAAGATGAGGGGTGATAGTACTCGTTTGAGCTTGAGTTGCTCCAGTTAAGGAGCCACTAATCGGCGATTGTGGTTGTGTCATGGAGACAAGAGGCTATTGTATTATGACCTGAGAGACTTGAGGTTGACATACAACAGACAACACTTGTACTTACAACACTGTCACAATAGCTAGCGTAGTGGGGATATTCGACACAGGTAGATTTGGTTGCATTGAATATACAACTCTTGGCTGTTGAGGCAGTATTGGCACCCAACCACTGGATGTGATTCCAACTTGACCCAAATTCTGTTGTGAACTCTCATATGGTTGTTCTCCCGGAGGGAACAATGAAAGGGCATATTTCCCCCCATATGGCGGCAATCCAGTGTTCAAAGGAAAGATTGGCCTCTGGAGACTGGATTTCCCAAATTGATATTGTTGCGAAGGATCAATTTGCTGAGACTCAACATAAGAAATTCTAGATATTATTCCGGATGAACAAACGGGAACAGACCATACTGTCGAAATAGTCCCTGGGTGGACTTCATCTAGCGGTTGAGAGCTAGTTGGGACAGATGGTATACCAACGAACATTGTCGGAGTGGCGGCAGGAGGTTCTGCTGCTGCTGTGTCAGATGACATAGTCCTAGATGTCGATGGTTGTTTAGACATATCGAGTCTATCCAAAAGATTTCCTAGCGATTCTATAGGAACTTGCGATGAAGGATGACTAACTTTTGTCGTAGAAGGATATAGGTGGATCCTAGTTCCAAAATGCAATGGGGTACTGGATTGAAGATCCTTCGTAATCTCTTCTATAGCAATCAGTCCAGGTGGAAGAGGTAGACTGTCAGGTTCGTAAAATATTTCTGGTGCCGAAGAAGGTGTAGACTCTGCAGCGACAAATTTTGGAGGGGTGACACCTTCCTAATTAGCCCTAGATGGAGTTGGTTCAGGAATAGAAGTGTTTACCATTACACTAGGATAAGTTCTAATGTCCTTTTGTAATTGCGGAACTTCTTCTGTAGAGGCACGGATACTAGAAATAGTTAGAGTAACTGGAGTCTCTGAGGATGTTGAAACACAAGTTTCAAACAAACCAGGAGACTTTGATCCAGTTAAATGAGTTCGCTTGGCCCTAAATGGTTCCATTTCTGGAGTCAAAGAGGGTTGACTCGTTAGTCTCTGCGAATGATGGGGTTTTGATTGAATTTCTTCCATGGTTGTGGATTACTTGATCAAATCAAAATAAAAAGGGGAAAATGTTATTCCGAATTAAATGAATTTTATGATGCTTTGAAACAACTTTCTTTTTCAATTTTTAAGAGTCGAGAAAAAGTTAAAGATGATTCTAGTCGCCTTCGAATTTTAATGAGCTTGAAGTGACAAGTGTTGAGATGGACCTTTTCTTTTAAGGAGTCTGAAAAGCAACGAAAGTGACTACTCTGGAAATCTAGACAGAGGGATTACCAAACCAATCACAAAACTATAGAATAATTTTTATGGTATAGCAGTCAATCTTCCCGAATGATGTGTTCAGTGCATTGTGATTGATAGGGTGGTAGACACGGCTTCCTAAGGATAAAGGATATAGCCTATTGTGGTCTCCCAATATATACTCAACGGTACGTGGGAGCATAAGTTCGTACTGGCACTTGTCATCTCAAAGAGGAGGATTCACCCAACCTACGATGAATGCAATAGTTACTAGGCTTTACGATGTTGGAATACGTCTCTAGCCTAGACTTCTAGATGTTGTGCGTTAGGTTCCAAAGCACTTTTATGTTCATTGAAATTTACTTTGCAGTTGATCTTTCTTAAGAAGTTTTCCTTTAAGGTTCACCACATGATGTAGATATACAATTCCTAAATATGCAATCTAAGATGATAAACAGTCGTTTATTTCTCTTTTTGCAATGAAAATCCTAGCTACCAAGGAAAGAGAAGTGAAATTCTTTCTACATAGAGCAGAGAGCACACACTAAGATGCATTATCCTAAATCAATATCCATAAGAAGTCTAAATGAAAATGCACATGCATGTATTTGTTTTCCGCTTTCTTAATGTGTGAATGACAAAAGGAACGCTAGGTACAGATCTGAACTATTTTTCTTTCAAAGCGACAATACTAACAATTTTCTTTTCAAGAAAGGAAAGGAAGAGTAAGACGAAACTTTGCGATTTCGAATTCAAAAATTGCTTTCAACACTTGAAATACTATTAATTCAAAGAAAATACAATGGCAAAAGTGTAATCGACTATCAATAAGAGGAAGACACTTTTCTTTGACTGAAAATGACACTTGCAACACTTTCAAATCAAAAGACGATAGTTCGATTGAGCTACTGTTTGCAAAGGAGAACTGTAAATGGTGAAAAATACATAAAAAAATTCACAATTCATTGTACAATGGAGGCTGAATAATGCAAAGGAAGGGAGTTTCAATAATGGTATACTGATCACAGACAACAAAACACATGAATAAAGCTGAAGACAATGAAGAAAAAACCAAAATCTGGAGGCAGAAACAGTCTTATCTGATCATCACATCTGTAAAACAGGGAAACAGGGATGCATCTCACCTACAACACACGGGAGGTGCGATGCATCCAGACTGTCAAAGGGAGATAGTGCAATGGTCCAGGGACAAGACTGGGCTTGGTTTTTGCTCACAGTTTGCATCTTAGTTCAGGGATTTAGGCTGAGCTAATGATAGTTAGTAAATACAAAACATAGGGGCTGATCTAATGAGGTTACTTGAGCTACCACTAGGGCACTTAGGATGTTCATAAGTCAGATGTTTAATTCATAAACTAACCCAGAGATTAACTACATCAGCGTTTATCTACTTTGTAGTTGCATAGCAAAAGTAGTTCGAAGGCTAGCTGGCTTAACTTGAGGCTCCGTCTGTAGTTTATAAAGCAAACAAACTAGAAACAAGCAAACAAGCTATTCGCTCCCCAGTGGAGTCTCCATTTTGTTATCGGGAAAACTAGTGTCCATTCAGAGCTGCTAGTCCCACTATGACAGGTAGCTATCTTAGAAACAAAAAAACTAAAGTCGCTTGTGTTTTCCTTTATTAGATATAGATGAGAGAGAAGCAAAGAGTACCAACCTCAATCTTTCGCTTAGCTCCTTGCTTGTTTCCTCTCCCCTTTGATAGACCTTTGCCACTCCTTCCTCACTTGTCCCGCTTCAAAGAACACCTGCAGAGTCAAAGCAGCATAATACCATCAAAGAATAGAGATCTATAATCATAAACAATATAGGATCAGATATATATTAACCATACAAATGCATATATCAATTCAATATTCAAACATATATAAGAATATGGAGGAAAACTCAAATGGATTTATTGACAGAAGTAGTAGAAGAGAGGATTACAACCCATTGGTTTGACCTAGCGCCATCCTCCCAGCATTGAAGCCTTCTTCATCTCATGAAAAGCTAGATCACCCAACACTATGATGTTCCACAGAGAAACTAACAACACTTCCTTACAAGATACAAAATTCTAGCCTCTGGATCTCTAGGATGAGGGATCCATATATAGATGTTTGTAGGTGGGTCAGTGAGCTTCTGGGTTTTTGATTAGTGTCGTTTCTCTGATATTTCTTGGTTCCACATGGAGATTTCATGATCTCTTACTCATCCCTGGGTGAATTCAGAGAGGCAAGTGTCACAGGAGAAGTTTCTGGAAGATTCCATGATCATCCACCTTGCAAACTATCTCTGCCATTTGTCTACTCTCACCCATCGCACCCTATAGAAGGGCTTTTCAGTATGCATCGCACCTGCCATCTGCATTAGGTGAGATGCATCACACCTTGACCATGAAGCAGGTGAGATGGTCTAGTTTTGACCAGTTCCAAGTAGTTTTTCAGGGAAAACTTCTAGGAGATGATGTAATCAGCTGGCCTTGCTCCTTTAGGGTGTGGAACAACAATTTTAGGGGCTTAGAAGCCCTTGGTTTATGGACATATGAGATTGGGTTTGCAGTGCCCAAATATGTCTATAATAGATCCCACGGATCTTGAGAGACTGGTCCCCCCGCTTGCACAATCCGGTGTCTTCAACCTCTGTCGATCATGTTGAGAGTACACCATCAACTAGTGAAAATGAAGTCAATGGAAAAAAAGGAAGATATAAATTTCCTTGTAGGTTGTGTGAAGGTGATCATGCCCTCCATCGTTGTCCTTTCCTGGACGAAGCTAAAAGTGTCTTGGATAACTGTCCTGCTTCACCGCAGCGACTTCCACCTGGATGCAAGAAACACTTGCCAAGTCCATCGCTAGTTGAAAATCCAACTGACATGCCTCTGTCTTCAGTCGAAACATCTATCATTGAAGATAAACCCTATGATTGCACACCAGACCAAAGTCAGCAGGGCGAGATGGTAGTCGACCCAGTGTTGTCTTCAGAAGGTCCACTTTTAGATGATATAGTCTCCAAAGAGAATGAGAACGACATCGTTCAAATTCTTTTTGTTAACACAGAGTCTAATAAACATGGGGAGAATCTACCCGTTCCTTTACCACAGGAGGGAAGTTCCCCATTTCAAGAGATTCATCTGATCGTTTATTCGGTCCCTCCTCCAAGCAATCTATTCATTTCCTTTGATTGGAATCTACTGGCGGGACCTTGCCTTCCATCGAATGTACCATTCCAAATCATAGTACAAGCTTACAGAATGATCATGGCTGGAACTATCATAGATGAAGGGGCTTCCGTGAGTATCCTTTCCTCAACTGCTTAGAAAGTGCTTGGTTCACCATCGCTTATGCCTAAGATTTGAAATTTGTTAAGCTTCAATAATGGAACCAGTCGACCGTTAGGGATCCTTCCAAATTTGCCTATAACTTTGAGAAGGAAAACTGTTCATTTGAACGTGATGGTAGTCCAAGAGCCACTAGATTACAATCTACTCCTTGGGCATGACTACATTTACAGCATGGGAGCTGTTGTTTCCTCACTCTTTCGGGTGATGTGTTGCCCATATGAAGGTATAATGGTACAACTTGTTGACCAGCTTTCATTCCCTGGTTCAAACATGGCTACTATTCAAACACCATCCCTAAATGGTCTCTTTGCACAAGGAATGTCTCATCAACCTCCAGTTCATCCATCTAATGACCGTGAGTGATTTGGTGAATGTGACGAAACCCAGGGGGCATGCACCTTGGTCTGCTTCGGCAGGCAAACCCAGATGAAAAGATAGATTTCCTTGTAGGATATATGACCAGTCTCACACACCCATCCATTTAGGATATGGGATTAGTCTGGAATAGGATCTCCTCATCGTAGGTTATATGATTGGTCTGAAACGCCATTTCTGTATAGGATATGGGATCAGTCCGAAATAGGATCTCCTTGAAGGTTATGTGAATGGTCCAAAACACCATTTCCTTGTAGGTTATGTGATTGGAAGTGCCAACCCACATCATTCATCTTTGTCTACTTTGATGGACAAAGCCAAGGAAGTGTTCTGTCTGCTCCGCGGACGAAACAATCTTGCTTAAATGCAAGGACTTCCATACGATAACCTAGAAACTCTACTTTTCTTTATACTTGGGGGCATGCAAACCTTTTTTACACAAGTGAAAAGTGACCAATGTAACTCTAACCCCGTAGTATTTTACTAACTTCAACTACTTAGTTTAGGTGCTTGGTTTGATCCACCATTCACCTTTGTCGACAGCCCGACAAAGTAAAGGAAATGTTTTTTCTAAACTATCCTACCTAACCTCAGTAGTTCATTAACTCTTAGCTCTATAGTTGGTCATTTCTAGCCTGCATACAAAAGGCACTGAGCAAAGTTTCACATGGGGCAAGCTCATTAAAAAATGAACCTACTAATAAGAGACATCCTTAAAGATGACTGGAACGAGCAATGTTTCTGCAAAGTTCAAGCTCGTTAAAAAATAAACCTAGCAGCAAGCAATGTTGGCACCACGTTCAAGCTCGTTAAAAAATAAACCCACCACTGAGCACATGTTG
Organism: Pinus tabuliformis; assembly: GCA_031772625.1. Lineage (NCBI taxonomy): Eukaryota > Viridiplantae > Streptophyta > Pinopsida > Pinales > Pinaceae > Pinus > Pinus tabuliformis. The sequence goes on from CM062817.1 coordinate 1,819,245,623, forward strand.
GCACAAGGTTCAAGCTCATTAAAAAATAAACCCGCCTTTTGGTAAATAACCTTTGTGATCGCATTGCTATCAACCTTTGAGCCTTGGTCATGTTCTTACCGTCACCTCCACTATTTTAGCTGATCATACGCCTCCACTTGATTGTTTACCCTTTTGAGGAATAGCTACGACGAGTGATTCTACTAGCCACCCTCATTACACAGTCGTGTTTGAGAAGTTCCAAACTTACCTGGAACCAGTTGCTACCCGAAAACATTACTCGTTCCTCAAAAACGAGTCTCTTTTAAGCTCTTTTTAGACTTGTAAAATATGAAAAGATCGTCGAGCTACGGGCCTTTCCAGCTCATTAAAGTAAAGGGAAGCACCATCCTTCCTCTATATTTTAATCTTTTTGGACTTGAGGGATCATTACACAAAAAGATCGAGCGTTTGTCTTGTTCAGCTCGCTAAAACTATCGAAAAGTCATCCCTTTTTTATTATTTTATACTTTTTCGAACTTAAGGGATTATACCATGAAAAAGGACTACTGGAGTTTCCTTTCTGTCTCCTTTCAGACTCTCTAAATATGAAAAGGACCGAGTTATCTTTGTCATTAAACTCATTAAAACAATAGTGACAAACTTGTCCATCATGGCAATAGCAAGTTTCACTATCGCTAGACTCGCTAAAACACAGCGACAGGTTTGCCTGAAGGGAAAATTATAGAACAAGCATATGTTAGCCTCCTCAAGCTTGAAAAAAATAAAGAGGTACTGGTCAGCAATGACTGGGGAAAAAGGGAAGAAAACTTGAAGAACTTCATTGGTAGCAGGTCGCTCTTGAACATGACACTTTCACTCCATCACCATGATTGAGTCGGGTTGGGTTATTCCGTTCACCATCACCATTGGTCCTCTGTACCATCCATGGGGTTAACGCTACTGATCCATCACAGTGTCACCGATATGTTCAAGAGAAGTCGCTCAGAGAATTCACCAACCCAGCTAATGCCTCATCCACTGCAATACCTTCATGCTCCATTTTTCATGACCACCACCCTGAACCTTGTATCATCAGATCGTTTTCACCTCCACAAAATCATTTTCTCCATTTTGTGTCGTAGATGTGGGATTCATTAAGGCCCTCCTATGATAGGTCACTTCTTGTCGACATCAGCTCATTATCCAAGAAGTTGACATAGGAACAACCCTTTCAGTACTTTGAAACTTGCATGCCTCAACGGCAAGTTTCTCACTTTCGGCGACAGGTTTACATCAATGGCCTTCGACCGAAAGATTTTGCGTGGTGTTCAACATCGACTCATGTATTCACACCATGTGAATTGTACTACAGTACCTTGAGGGTCATTATCATTATTGGTGATTCCTCTCGCGCTTGTTAACAACTTACATCATCGGTTGGTAATCAGGTGATGTCTTTCCATGTTCAACTTCATAACATCTTTTCACGTGGATTGACTTGTACATCAAGCACGGATTGAACAAGTTTGAAGACCTGGGATCTAGTTTCATCCATCCGGGTTGCGATATATTTATGAAAATAAAGACATCAAATGCGCTCCATAGCTACACAGATAATCATCCAAGCTAAGGGATGATGGCTCTACCAGAATCATCAGTCTGCCACACAGACATTTGTCTATCTTATTGGTGGGCTCTAGTATTGCAGCAATAATGTTGCAACTCCTAGGACTCCCTTCTTTACTTTTATCAACTCGGTAGTTCGTAACAAACTTGGAAGCGACATTGCTATATGCACAAGTACTAACTCTTCCCGTAAGTTGTCACTTGATCAGCTGGCACAAATCCGCTAGGAGATTAAGCCAACTTCTATGAGCTCTTAGAAGAAGCTTTCAACTGTGATGGATTAAAGCTAACTCAACAGAGGCTAATCTACTTGTAGAAAAAAGTTGAAAGTTGAAAAGAAACACAAAATCTAGCAAACCCTAGTTTTATCGACTAGCGCTACTGGTGCAAGAAAAGAGATGAAAGCGGTGGAACTGGATGCCATTGACTCTTGGAAAGGTGAAATGCAGGTGTCTAAGCTACTTCTGAAGAGAAATATGAAAAAAACATCTTTTTTCATTTTTGAGTAATTTCGCAGAATTATTATGCAGGTGCTTTGACTATTTTTGACTGTGCAGAGGTTGATTGGCGAAAGGAAATGGGGTAGGTGCTTGCAGGAGGTTTGGAAGGTGAGAAGAGGGCCTAAGGGGTCCCTAACACCCTTCCAAAGAGTTTCATAGTGTTCAGATCTCGAAAAACCACTCACGTGAACTTCTACAGGAAGTCTGCAGGGGTTCTACAGGATGTTCCGAAAGGGGATTTTGGAGGGTTGATGGTGGAAAGACGGTGGAAAAGTGGAAATGGAGGTTGGATGAGGATGTGAAGGGGTCTAGGACCTAGCGAATGAAGCTGAGGAGTGATTAAGGTGATTGGATTCATTCAAGAATGGAGGAAGCAATGCTGCACAAGAGTGTAGAAATTAGGGCAAAGTGAGAAAATGTGGCAACTGAAGCGAAAGAATCTGAGTTAGGGGGTGGAGCAGGTTGTATTGATGGAGGAAGGGTAGGCAGGGGCGTATCACAGGTGTTCTACACACTATTTTCCAGGACTGATCAAACAAAGACTAAGAAAACCAAAGATCCATCTACTTTGACCTAATTTGACCTAAAAACCCAAAACCATGATGAACAGAAGTTTATTAGCAGAAAATCATGTAAGATAACTATGAAAACTAAGCAAGAACAGGTCTAAGCATGTGATCACAACTGTTATCAATTTTTGCAATTAAGAATCTAACACTAGCAATTGCATGAAAAGGAAAAAAGAATGTTTTTGTGGCGACAAGTATGCCTTAGTCTCAGCTCATGGTACCAAGGAGGGAGAGATGAGATCAAGGATTGCTTGGTGGCATTTTTGCAGGTCTTTTCCTTTACCAAACTATCAAATCAACCTGAAGCATGAAAATCTATTTCAATCACCAAAAGCAACCTAAGTAACCAAGCAAGATTTTAGTCTAAATAGCATAAATTATTCTATGAATGCAACAAAAATATATAAAAGTACATAGGGGAGGTACTGGCACTTGGGTTGGGCCCAACCCCAAGAGCTACAGCCTCCTAAGAAGAAGCTCAGAGCTAATACAAAGTGAAACTGATGTCCATTACTCAGAAAATAACCATGTCACAAAAATGTTTACAGCAAAAGCTTGAAAGTGAGCTGAAAGGAAGAGCAGCACTAAAGTGCGAAATACAAAATGTTCAAGAAGTAAACTATGAAGGCTGGAAGCCTTCCTACTTATGCACTACAAGGACCTCCAACAGCCCTCCTTAACGCAAGGGGCTTGACTGCTCAAAACTGCTAGTAATCAGCCACTTCACAAGAGCTGCTCGGCTGCCCTTGGGGATCATCTTTGGTGGGCTGCTGCACTCCGAGCTGATGGTGGAGAACTCGAGGAAGGGCCATTAAGTGCAGGAGACACCCTTCCTACAAATCATCAGCCTTGTCCCCTCGTATTTAGCTGTCAACTGGCTCATAAATGCTTGACCTTGGTCCAAAAGTTGTCCAAAAATCTGCAATAAGCACGTACTAGACTTCATGGTCAAGTGACTATTCTCATTCATTCAATTAACATAAATATACTCAAAATCATGCGTAAACTATGAAGAATGTTGGATAAATTGAAAATAATAGGCAACATGAGCCCAATAAGTTACCCATTTTTGGGGCTCATCATCACCCCCCTACTAAATGGTTTGCTCATCCTCTGAGCAACTAATCCAGCTCATCATCTTTGATTGCTTTGACTACCTCTCTCACATCCTAGGCTTCCAAGGTGATGTCTTCTTCTCAATCATGAAACCCTACTTTTCTCTCTACTTCCTCCCACTACTTGTGCTCCTCTTCTTCTTTGACCCCTTCCAACAATCCTAAAAGCAAGGGAGGACTGAACTTTAGGTCGATCCAGTTGGCATGCAGGTTTTTCATTGACTATTTATAGAGTGGTACTCTTGCCAAGGCCTCCCTCATCCTTGTTGGGGAGTTGTATTCTCTTATTTTCAGACTATGGGATAGTGTGTTCCATCTCCTTGTGCAAGCATGAATGAAGTTATCCCCCAACAGTCTTTCCATGTCCTCAAAGTGAGGAATGGCCTGGGCTTGTTTTTCAATATAATCTGGGAGAACCTGAGGGTTGTTGGCCAGGTGTTGATGGGCATATATTAAGGCTGAGGGATCCTCTGGTTTTGCTCTGATCATGAGTGGCTCACTTAGCTCCCTGTTCATAATATTTCGAATCTCTGCTGCCCTTTTTTCCTCATGGTTTAACCAAGAGGCCATGGCCATAAGTTGCACATATCCCAATGCAGCATTGGGGTCCCACAGATTCATTTTTGGAAGGGCCAAGTTGTGTAAATAGACTTCTGATAACTTGGCCTTATCTTCTGCTGAGCTACTGTCACACAAAGCCATGAATTGATGGTAATTCTGAAATGGAATGGTGCCCCTTTGGGCCAAGGTGTTAATTTGGAATTGCAACCATTGATCTTTAAGATATAAGGCATATGAATTAGTAGGTTGCCTAAATTGTAAGGCTTCTATTGCCCAGTTGGCCATGCAGGCCAGTTGGGCCTCTTTCTCTTGCACCTGTTGCTTTAGAGACTGTATTTCCTCTGCTTCCTGTGACTCCTTTTCCTGTAGAAGTTTTGTTAGCGCCTCAAATTCAATTTGTAGCTTGTCCTCTTTCTGTTGTTCATCAGATGTTTCCTTGTCTGCTGGAGGCCCTTCTTGCTACTATTCTTCTCCCAAAATGGAGGGCCTATCTTCCTTATGACTTCCCTGTAGTTGTAATTGCTGTTTCAGCAGCTCATTCTCCTCCTGTAGTTTGGCCCTTTGACTCCTTCCCACATGCCTTAGCATGGCCAATTCTTTCCTTGACTCCTTGAGTTGTTCTTCCAGGGGGCCTATGTCTGCCACACCCTTGGATTTGGAAATCCTCATCCAAGTGTGAGCCCTAATCCTTTCTTGCTCTAGTGCAAAGAAAAGTGGCACCACAAATTTCTGGGGAATTATCTTCTTGGCTTCTAACAGGTTGTAGTATGAGCCGAAGCTAGGCTGAGGGCTTGGTTCCAATATTTCCTCGGTCTTTTCTTCTTCCTGTGATTGTTTGGCCACCTTTTCCTCCAATTTCTCAGTGTCTTTTAACTTAGCTAGAGTTTCCTGTAGAGATGTCGTAGCTTCCTGTAGAGCTGTCTTTGAGTCCATCATCCGAATTTTCTCTCTCCAGGTGGAGTTTTTTGGGCTTCCTCGTTCATAGGTGATAGATATTTTTGAAGGAGACTCTTCTTTTGGTTTAGTTGTGGTGTCCTCAATGACAATTGGCTCCTTTGACTGTGGCTGGGGTCTTCCCACTTTGATCTGTGTGCTCCTCCTTGCTTTAAAGTACATGGAGGTTTGCCTATTTCTCTTCCCTTTTTGTTTCAAAGGTGTGCTTAAGGCAGCAAGCACAGCTACTGCCTCCCTGGCCAATATCTCAGGTGATTTCTCATCTTGTTGTTCTTTTTCCCTGCTTCCTGTAGAAATCCCCGTGTCAACTGTTTTTGTGTTTTGCTGAGATCTCAAGGTGTGTCTTTTCCTTTTGTTTCTCTGTGCCTGCTTTGGCTATGGTAGCCTTCATTTGGGCTTTTTCGACCTTCTCTGCTCTACTCTGCATTCTTTTTTCCCTTGGTGTTTGTGTTGTTATTTCTTCCTCTATTTTAGGCTCAACAATATGGCCCATTTCCCCTTTTTCTTTCTGTTCTTTTTGTGCTTAAATGTCCTGTGTTCCTTCACCATTGGTTTTCTCACCTTCTGCAGTGTGTTCTCCCTCCTCATTGCTAGATGAGGTGATGTCTTCGGCTAGAATTCTGACATTGTCATCCCTGGACATGTTTCTGAAGATCTCCCAAGATATGGGGACAATGTAGGTGTGCAAAGCATCTTCCACCAATAGTTTGATGAGCCCATGATGGGCCAACTGATCTGGGATCCCTTCATTTAATTTTCTACAACATTCAATTAGTGACTAAAGAAGAAAATAGGGAATTCTCAGTTTCTTGGCTGGAGGCAAGTCAATCCCATGCCTTAGTTCACACAGCAACCTGAAATGATAACCATAGATGATGCTAAACCTCCCTTCACATGTAATGTACTTCATAATTTGGAAACTGACTTCACTCCAAAGAGGAGGCAAGCTGGTTCTCCTAACCCTGTTTTTGTCTTCTACAGGATGCTCCTTAGGTAGAAAGAATGTTTTCTTGGCAACTTGGCCCAATGACGTCTCTTCTTTGCTCCAAGGGAGTCCCAATGGTAGACCAGTAACTTGATTGATGAGCTCATGGGTAAGTTATAGGGTCAAACCCCTAAAACTAACTGTGGCCTATGTCTTTGATTGTCATCTCAGGGACATTAAAAACTCCTCAGTTATCTCCTCGTCATGACCCTGAATTTTGTTAAATAAGGATATCCAATTTGCTCAGGTGAAAAGGTCCACCACCTCAGGATGCTCGTGCAGTTTGCTAGAGTCCGAGGGTTCTTTCCTTATGAATCCTCCTGGCATGGTGAGAGTGCTCTTTTTATGCTTTAATCAGAAAAGGAAATGCTTTTTATGGTTTCCCCTGAACCCAAGAAGGAATTTCTCGAGTGTCCAATATCAACTAGCAACAATTCCCTAGTTTTAAGACTGCTGTCACCTAGAACTTGACTGTCTGTTTATGAAAGGAAGAATTTGGTTTTTACAGATAGAGCACAAGGATCAAGTTTTCTTCTCAGCACACAGACAGATATGAAAATTCAAAAAAAATTACTCACACAGGCTGGTCTCCATGGCTGCATATATCTTCCCTATAGGAGAATTTAAAAAGGAAACGTGGAGGAGAATTTTGATGCAGAAAACTGGGAAACTCAGTGCAATATTTAGGCAAACGTTTTACTTCCAATACATAGGCAGACTTTTCCTTTGATTTTCCAATCTCATGCATAGAGGAGTTTTTCGAGCCTACCTTGTTTGGAGCTCCAAATTTTAAGAAAAATCCTAGGTTCTCCTGCTCCGGAAAACTGTGTAGTCTTTCCTGTAGAACCCTTCCTGTAGAAGGCCCTCGGTTCCTGTAGAATGTCACTGTGCTGCTGAGCGAGCCCGATACGTGGGAGATTTTCAAGAACAGGCCAGAAAGCCAGTGGAGGATGACTGGTTAACAGTTTTTGGAAGAAGAGGATGCGTACTCCAGTCGAGTATGTTGCAAGTGCAAAATGAACAGAAGGTGGTGTAAGTTTTAGCCAGGCATCTTTTAACTGCGGCGTGATCAGTGGTGATGGGATGAGGTGACCAAACCAGAACGTTGATCCGACTTCACAGCCATAATTTCTCTGCATGTTTCTGACCGCCATCACCTCCCATCTGGCGTTATCTGTCGCCACCACTGCTAGTCCCGACGATTTCTCCCTAAATGGACACTCCACACATGCTGGCTGCACATCTCGTTGGCACTTTTGAATGTAACAGGGCTCGTTTGGATCCCAAGAGGATATGTAACTGGCCGAGGGTGGCCAGTTGACTGGCCACCAATCCTCCTCAATCTGAACCATTCCCATAGGCATGCAGCTTTTAAAATATAGTTTATGCAATTGATGAATGAGTTTAGGCACTTACCTGTGTGGTCACGGCTTTGTTATGCAGAATTTGGGTTTTGGAACCACTCCTTCATTTGCTGTTGCTTCATGCATGGGTTTTGGAACCCATTTCTTTGTTTGTTGTGGCTGCATGCATGGGTTTTGGAACCCATGTCTTTGTTTGCTATCGCTGCATGCACAATGCATGCTTGGCTTCGACTGCTACTGATATTCTTATGTTCAAGAAGAGCCTTTGAATGTCTCCTTTGTCATTTCCGGCTGTCCCTATCTCCAGAGTATGTCTTCCAGAGGGATCAGCTACTACAGGATTCCTGTAGGATGTCCTGTAGTTGCTTCTCCTCCTGGAATGCAAGCTAGAATGAGCAGGGCTATACTGTTGACGAGTGGTTCGGCTTATGAGGAGTCCATATGGAGATTGACAGGTATGGTGAGCGAGATGCTACTGCTTGATTTGTCACTAAAAGTTCTTGCTGGCAGTATGAAGAAAACATGTTTTTTTTTTGTGTGTGACTGTGCAGGAACAAATAACAGGATGAGTGCAATAGAGGTGTAAAGAGATGAAAAAGGGTGACATATGGTGATGGACGGAAACAGGGGTGTTTACAGGCCTAACAGGTAGATTCCCAACCTTTGGATTCTCTCCTGAGATCAATTCTGGCCTGTCTGTAGGTTCTACAGGATCTTCCTGTAGAAGACATAGAACTTTCCTGTAGAAGGTGAAATCTCAACCCGAATGTGATCAAATCTTAGGAAAGGGGAGTGGTTATGGAGGAATTTTTTGTGAAGGATGCTTGTAGCCTGGTGCCAACCTCTGTCCTTGTTTTGTGCGATCCTCCTAACCTGCAATGTCTTCCCTACAACCTGCAATTATTCAACAGAGATTAGGTCTATTTCTTGTTTCTTTCCCCCCCTTTTTTTTTTGAGAGAGAGAGAGAGCTGGGGCACCTCCAGGAGGTTTTCACCCACACTGTCAGCCCCGGGCGCCTCTACGAGGATTTCACCCAAGGATCTTTTTATTCTTTTTCTGTTTTTTTTTTATGATGCTCAAGGTGTGGGTGGAGTGGAGATATGGCCTTGCTCCACTACCAGCACTGATTTATCCAGAGTTTCAATGAACTCCTGCTTAGAAAGGAGCTCCCTATAGATTTTCAATCAATGGCCATTGATGAGCATGGGTATGGCTTCTTCATCAATGGTCCTGATAAGGACTGAACTGTTGTCGTCGCATTTCTCCACTGTATATGGTCCCAGCCACCTTGTCCTCAGCTTCCCTTTGAAATCCTTATATCTCGAGTCATATAGAAGCGCCCAATCTCCTGGCTGAAATTGATTTTCGTTAATGTGTCGGTCATGCCATATCTTTCTCTGGAGTTGGACCACTTCTGAGTGGAGGAGGGCCTGCATTCTCTGTTCATCTAATCCATTCAGATGTAGTAATTTTTCCTATTATGCATGGTTGAGATACAGGTCCAGCTGAGCTGCCAACCTCAATGTGTTGTGCTCGAGTTCTATGGACAACAGAGCCTTATTCCCGTAGACCAGCTCATAAGGTGTGAAACCTGTTGTAGTTTTCCAAGTGGTGTTGTAGGCCCAGGTGGCCTCAACCAACCGATCTGCCCAATCTTTTCTGCTACTACTCACCACTTTAGTCAAAATCTCTTCTAAACCTCTGTTAGTGACTTCCACCTGCCCATTTGCTTGTGGATGAAAAGGGGTGGAAGTCCTGTGCTTAATCTTGTGATGAGCGAGTAGGTTTTCAATCAGGTTAGAGGTAAACTGAATTCCTTGATCTGTGACTAATTCTCTTGGGTAGACAAACTTGTAGAAGATATTTTCACTCAAAAATTCAGCCACTTTTTCTTCTATTGCTGCCTTGATTGCCTTTGTTTCTGCCCACTTTGTCAGGTTGTTCATGCACACAATGATGTAAGACTTTTGTTTCGAAGGAGGGTTGATAGGACCCACAAATTCCATGCCCCACTTCTCAAATGGCTCGAAATTCACTTGAGGTTGGAGGGGCATTTCATCCCTCGGAGTCGGTTTCCCCATCCTTTGAAATCAGTTATATTGGCTGATGTATCTTCTAACATCTTGATGGAGAGTGGGCCAATAGTAGCCTGCTTGTAGAATTTTGAAGGCGGTCCTTTTTGCTGCAAAGTGGCCTCCACAGGGTCCATCGTGCCCGGTTAGGAGGATGTCAAAAACTTCATCCCCCCTAACACAACGCCTCAAGATCTGATCTGGGCCGAGTTTAAACAGGTTGCCCCCAATCCAAGTGAAGGGGGCACTTTTCCTCACAATTCTGCTCTTCTCTTTTGAGGATAGGTGTTGAGGGAACTATGTTGAAACCAAGTAATTTGCTATATCAGAAAACCATGGAGATAGTACTGAAATAGAAAATAGGTGTTCATCTGGCATTTGGTCATCCACCGTCCCTTCTTCACCTGCAGGAAAATCTAGTCTAGACAGAAAATCAGCAACAACATTTTCCTTACCTGGCTTGTCAACAATGGTTAAGTCAAATTGCTGCAATAAAAGTAACCATCTAATGATATGAGCATTTACATCAGGTTTATTCATCAAATACCTAATCGCAGCATGATCAGTGTGTACGAATGTTTGATAACCAATGATGTAGTGTCTGAACTTGTTTAGGGAATGGACTACAGTTAGGAGCTCTTTCTTGGTTACAGTATAGTTTAATTTTGCCTTGGACAGTTTTTTGCTGACAAAGTATATGGCATATGGTAGCTTCTCTTCAACTTTTCCTAAGGTTGTCCCTATGGCTTTGTTCGAGGCATCAGTGTGGATGTGGAAAGGTAGGGCCTAGTTTGGACCTCTCAAGATTGGGGCGGTTACCAGCTTATCTTTCAACTCATCCAGAGCCTCTTGACAATTTTCAGTCCATATAAACTCAACATCTTTCCCCAAATGCCTAAACAATGGTGAGGCTAGCTTACTAAAATCTTTAATGAATCTTCTATAATATCCTGCTAAGCCTAGAAAACTCTGAACATCTCTTACCTTTTGAGGAGGTGGAACCTTTTGGATGATAGAAATTTTGTTGGGATCCACCTGTAATCCTTGTTGAGAAATTGTATGACCTAGCACAGTCCCTTCAGTCATCAGGAATTCACATTTTTCAGGACTGAGGGATAGGTTCATTTCAATATACTTGGTTAAAAATTTTCCCAGGTTAGTCAATGCTTCTTGGAAGTTGGACCCATAAGGAGTAAAGTCATCCATATAGATTTCCACCGAATCATGAACCAGCTCAGCAAATATGCTTAGTACTGCTCTCTGGAAAGTGGCAGGAGCATTGTATAGCCCAAAGGGAAGGAACCGGTAGGCAAAGGTATGCCATGGACAAGTGGAAGTGGTCTTATCTTGGTATTCCACGCTGATTCGTTTCTAATTATACCCGTTGAACCCATCTAGGAAAGAAAAGAACTTCTTCCCTGCCAGCCCATCTAACACTTGATCTATGAAAGGAAAAGGGAAATGGTCCTTCTTGGTGGATTTGTTAAGTTCTTGATAATCTACACAGATTCTCGACTTCCCATTTTTCATGGGCACAAGCACCGGAGAAGAAACCCACTTGCTGTCAGAGATGGGGTAGATGAATCTTGCATCCAACAACTTTTGTAATTCTTCTTTAACAATGTCCTTAAGGGCTGGATTTATTCTCCTCTAAGGCTGCCTGACTGGTTTACAATCCTCTTTAATGTAAATGTGATGGGTACAGACTGAAGGGTGGACTCCTTTCATCTCCTTATAGCTCCAAGGGAAAGCATCCAGATGGCGGTTCAAAAAGCTACACAGCTCCTTCTCCTAAGAGGGGGATAAGGATGAGCTGATTTTCAAGGTTCTTTCAGGGCCAAATTCCACATTCTTATCTTTGGGAGAGGTCAGATTAGCCACACAGAGGTCCACTAAAGCGCTAGCTTGGGTACCTTCCACCAACTCCTCTAATGGAAACACACTGGGAGGTGGATTTTGAATCAAATTCTCAATCAGGTCATCCTCGGTTTGAGGACCTCCCTGGGTGGCTTCCACTGTGCACACTGGTGCAAAGTAGACTTCATCCTCATCTCCTTCCTCCAACCATAGAGGTAAGTCATGTTATAGCAGAGGTTAGGCAGGAGGATATAGGACTAGCTGTTTGGACATAGGCCCATTCTTGATGGTCATGCTCCCAGCTTGACAACTGATGTAAGCATCTGTAGTAGCTAACCAAGGCCTTCCCAAAATGAGGGGGTATCCAGTGAGCTTTGCCTTTGGCTGAACGACCAAAAATTCCGCAGGGTACTCCCAAGAATCAACCGAGACCATGACAACTTCCACAATCCCTTCGGGAGTCATGGTGGAACGGTCTGCTAACTGTAGTACTGTCGACGTCTTTCTTAGGGAACTCTGAAGGTTAAGTTTGAGCATAGTGTCCCTGGTCATCACATTAGTGGTAGCCCCTAGATCAATCAAGGTGTGGGGGATTATGGTGCCATTGATGTGGACATCAACTACAGGACTCCCAGGGTCTAGATATTTTAGATAGATTACTTGTCCCAACATTAGATCGGACAGTTTTCCTATGAAATTGATAGTTGGGGCATCTCTCTTGCGCTTGCTTGGGTGCTTGAAACACTTCTCCTTGATCAATTTGTTGTAGATTGGTACATCTTTTATGGCCTGGAGAAGTGGTATTTTTACACATAACTATTTAAGTTCTCCCAGAAGTTCAGTCTCCTCTGTGTTTGGTTGCGTGGTTGCCATTAGTGTCTCAGGAAAGGGTGGAATGTTTTTGGGTTCACTTTCCTGTTTCTCTTCCTCATCCTTCAGGGGAGGAGGTTGGTGATCTAGAAGGACCTTCCCAGGTCGTAGGTTGATCTCCTGAATCTCCACAGCATAGGTAGGGCATGTTGTCTCTTCAGTATATACCTGCTGGGCCTGTCTGTTGTTGGGGTTAGGGTTTGGTTGAGCAGACATCTGGGGTTGTTTTAGAGTTGCAGGAGGCAATGGTTGTGGTTGAGCAGGTGGTGGAGGCAGAATAGCGAGAGGAGAGTTGTATTGGGGCCTCCACCCCAGCTGAGGTGCATTCCACTGAGGTTGTGGCTGAACATGATAATGGAACGAATGAGCAGCAGGTTGAGTATGGTATTGAGATGGATAAGACTAAGGAGGGGGTGCAGACCAAGAAATATGAGCAGGGGGACCCCAAGAAGGTATGTGAGCGGATTGGTTGGGGCTGTAATAAGTTTGGGATGTCCCTTTCATCCCCTGCTGGTAAGGTCTGGATCCATGTGGCCTCCTTTGATTGAGGAAGTAGAGTGGTTTAGTGGCTCCCTCAGCCCCTTGGTACATAGCTTTAAGTCCGAGTAAGGTTGGGCACTAGTTTGTAGGGTTTTCTTCCTCACAAACGAAACATACCTCTACTGAGTGCAATGGACACTCGTTCTTAGGATGCTTCCTTGTACATCTGGGACAAAAGATGGCCAAAGCCCTCTCAGCTTCCTCTTTCTTCTGTTGGATTTGGAAAGTATCTAGTTGCATGGCAATGGTCTGTGTCATCTCACTTTTAAGGTCTTCCATCTGATTTGTAAACTCATGTTTGGAGAAGGTGGTACTAGATGAAAGTGGGTTCCCCCTACCTCTTTTCCAGGCTACCCTAGAATGGTTTCTAAACACATTCTTTATGTCATCATAGGGTAGTTGGTAGATGTCTCCTCCAACTAGCAAATGGAGAGTATCTATAAGGTCTTCAGGGACTCCTCAGAGCAGAACTAGCTTCAGATATTCAGGGTCAAGTTTGCACCTGGCCCTTTTATAACTAAGTTGGAACCTTTCTTTATAGTCTTCTAAAGATTCATCACTTCCCATGGTCATTCGAAAGATTTCTCCCTTCGTTTCCTTTGACCTACAGTAGTCCCGGTATTTGTTGTTAAAGGCTTGCTACATTTGAGCCCAAGTTTTGATATTGTTTCCAGCTAACCCCATGAACCAGCATAGCACTGCATCCTTGAGGGTAGAGGGAAAGAGTTTCAACTTTTTCTTGTCTTCTGCATAGTGATAAGTTAGACAAAGGAAAAGAAACTCAAACAAGAAGGTATCAGGGTCTTCAGTGGTCAATCCATGGAAGTGAGGTAAGGCTGAGGGACTTATTTTTTTCATTTTGGTGTCCCCATTGGTCTCTCGGATGGGAAAGGCACCTTCTATTCTCTCCTTATCTCCTATATCGTTTCTGTGTTCGGCCATGGTCTCAAGAGGAATGTTCTCTTGCTCTTCTTCTGTTATAGGATCTTCGTATATCTCTGGAGTTTCACCTATAGGTTCTTTTGGATCACTGCCACTGAAGAAGAGAGAAGGGTGACTCAGAGATATGGTGGGGGTGTTGGGTAAGAATTTTCCTGTATTTTCTCTGTTCCTACGAGGCATGAAATGGAATATTTTTGGTTGATTTTTGGTGTTTTTTTTCTGCTTGTACCTGCAAAACTGAAATTGACTGAACAACAAATTGCAACTAACTACGATAAACCTTGCTAAAATGAAAATTGCAGAATTGAAATGAAAGCAGGAAATGACTAATATATGTTGCTGAAATGAGATTGCAAAAAGGAAATGCTAAGCTACGCTTGCAGAATTGAAATTGTAGAAAGGAAATGGTAATCTACGCTTGCGGAATTGAAATTCTAGTCTAGGAAAGTAGGAAATGTCTAATCTACGTTTGTGGAAATGAAATTGTAGAATGGAAATGAAACAACTACTCTACGCTTACTGAAATAAACTACTGAGTAGAAGGTTGTAGTAGAAAATAGAAGAAAAGCAGCAATCACAAATACTCTGACTCTTCCCTAGAAATGGTGCCAAAAATATGGTGGGCTCCAGTATTGCAGCAATAATGCTGCAACTCCTAGGACTCCCTTCTTTACTTTTATCAACCTGGTAGTTCGTAACAAACTTGGAAGTGATAGTGCTATATGCACAAGTACTAGCTCTTGTCGCAGGCTGTCACTTGATCAGCTGGCACAAGTCCGCTATGAGCGTAAGTAAACTTCTATGAGATATTAGAAGAATATTTTAAAAGTGATGGATGAAAGCTAACTGAACAGAGGCTAATCTACTTGCAGAAAGAAGTTGAAAGCTGAAAAGAAATGCAAACCCTAACAAACCCTAGTTTTACCGACTAGCACTATTGGTGCAAGAAAAGAGATGAAAGAGGTGGAACTGGATGCCATTGACTCTTGGAAAGGTAAAATGCATATTTCTAAGCTACTTCTAAAGAGAAATATGAAAAAAACATCTTTTTGCATTTTTGAGTAATTTCACAAAATTATTGTGCAGGTGCTTTGACTATTTTTTACTATGCAGAGGTTGATTGGAGAAAGGAAATGGTGTAGGCACTTGAAGGAGGTTTGGAAGGTGAGAATAGGGCCTATGGGGTCCTTGACACCCTTCCAGAGAGTTTCACAGTGTTTAGATCTCGAAAAACCGCTCACGTGAACTTCTACAGGAAGTCTGTCGGGGTTCTACAGGATGTTCTACAGGATGTTCCGAAAGGGGATATTAGAGGGTTGATGGTGGAAAGATGGTGAAAAAGTGGAAATGGAGGTTGGATGAGGATTTGAAGGGGTCTAGGACCTGGCGAATAAAGCTAAGGAGTGATTAAGGTGATTGGATTTGTTCAAGAATGGAGGAAGCAATACTGCATAAGAGTGTAGAACTTAGGGCAAAGTGAGAAAATGTGGCAACTGAAGTGAAAGAATCAGAGTTAGGGGGTGGAGTAGGTTGTATTGATGGAGGAAGGGTAGGCAGGGGCATATCATAGGTGTTCTACACACTATTTTCCAGGACTGATCAAACAAAGACTAAGAAAACCAAAGATCCAGCTACTTTGACCTAATTTGACCTAAAAGCCAGAAACCATGATGAATAGAAGTTTATTAGCAGAAAATCATGTAAGATAAGTATGAGAAATAAGTAGGAACAGGTCTAAGCATGTGATCACAACTGGTATCAACTTTTGAAATTAAGAATCTAACACTAGAAATTGCATGAAGAGGCAAAAACAATGTTTTTGTGGCGACAAGTATGCCTTGGTCTCAGCTCATGGTCCCAAGGAGGGAGAGATGAGATCAAGGATTGCTTGGTGGCCTTTTTGTAGGTATTTTCCTTTACCAAACTATCAAATTAACCTGAAGCATGAAAATCTATTTCAATCACCAAAAGAAACCTAAGTAACCAAGCAAGATTTTAGTCTAAATAGCAGAAATTATTCTATGAATGCAGCAAAAAAATATAAAAGTACACAGAGGAGGTACTGGCACTTGGGTTGGGCCCAACCCAAAGAGCTAAAACCTCCTAATAAGAAGCTCAGAGATGACGCAAAGTGAAACTGATCTCTGTTACTCAGAAAATAACCATGTCACAAAAATGTTTACAGCAAAAGCTCAAAAATGAGCTGAAAGGCAAAGCAGCACTAATGTGCGAAATACAAAATGTTCAAGAAGTAAACTATGAAGGCTATAAGCCTTTCTACTTATGCACTATGAGGACCTCCAACAACCCTCCTTAACTCAAGGGGCTTGGCTGCTCAAAACTGCAAGTAATCAGCGACTTCACAAAAGCTGCTCGGCTGCCCTTGGGGATCATCTTTGGTGGGCTGTTGCACTCCGAGCTGATGGTGGAGAACTTGAGGAAGGGCCATTCAGTGTAGGAGACATTCTTCCTACAAATCCTCAACCTTTTCCCCTCGTATTTGGCTTTCAACTGGCTCATAAATGCTTGACCTTAGTCCAAAAGTTGTCCAAAATTCTGCAATAAGCACGTATTAGACTTCATGGTCAAGTGACTATTATCATTCATTCAATTAACATAAATATGCTCAAAAGCATGCATAAAATATGAATAATGGTGGATAAACTGAGAATAATAGGCAAAATGAGCCCAGTAAGTTACCCATTTTTGGGGCTCATCACTTATGTACATGAAAATGAATTTATAAAGCTGAGCATGGGAATGCCCGCGTCAGCTAGACCATGAAAATATTATGAAGATAATGTATTGTATTGTATCTTATTATAGGTCACCTTCCAGTTTTAAAAACCTCGAATCCTCATGATAAAGCATTTCACCCGACATCAGAAGATATATGGCCTCATGCTTTAGGGGGCAACTGTTATAGACATATTTGGGCACTGCAACCCCAATCACATATGTCGATAAACTAAGGGCTCTCAAACCCCTAAAAGTGTTGTTTCATACCCTAAAGGATCAAGGTCAATTGATTACATCATTTCTCAGAAGTTCTCCCTGAAAAACTACTTAGAATTGGTCAAAATTGGACCATACAGACTGCTCCATGCTGAGGGTACGATGCATCTCACCTATTACACACAAGGGGTGTGATGCATACTAAAAAGCCCTTCTGTAGGGTGCAATAAGTGAGAGCAGAAAAATGGCAGAGGCAGTTTACTAGGTGGAAACTCAGAGAATCTTCTAGAAACTGCTCATATGACACTTGCCTCTCTGAATTTCCCTAGGGATGAGTAAGAGATCATGAAATCTCTAAGTGGAATCAAGAACTATCAATGAACTGACCCTAATCAAAATCCCAGAAGCTGACTCACCCCCCTGCAAATATCTATATATGTATCCCTCATGCTAGAGATCAGAGGATGGAATTTTGTATTTTGTAAGGAACTATTGTTGGTTTCTCTGTGAAGGATTGTATTGTTGGGCGATCTAGCTTTTCATGAGGTGAAGAGAGCTTTCATGTTGGGAGGATGGCACTAGATCAGATAGCTGGGTTGTAATCCTCTCTTCTACTTCTATCAATAAAGTTATTTGAGTTTTCCTCCATATACTTGCTTATTTCTGAATCTTGTATTTGTGTATGCATTTGTATGGTTAATGTACATCTGATTCTACATTGTTTATGTTATCATAGATCTCTATGCTTTGATGGTATTTTGCTACTTTGCCTCTACAGGTGTTCTTTGAAGAAATACAAGTGAGAAAAGAGTGGCGAAGCTCTATCAAAAGAGAGAGGAAACAAGAAAGGAGCCAAGCAAAAGACTAAAGTTGGTTCTCTCATCTATCTCCCATAAAGGAAAACACAAGTTACTTTGAATTGTTTATTTCTAAGATAGCTACCCGTCTTAGTGGGACTAGCAGATCTGAATAGACACTAGTTTTCCAAGAAACACTCATGTCACCTCCGATACCTCCCTAGCGAGAAAGTAGTCACTTCCCAAAATAACAAAATTGTTTTCTCTATTTGTCCCGAAAGCATTTGTCAAGCTTTCCAAATACATCCCCAAGCCTCCCTACATCCTTTTTACTCTGAATCAATGATGGAGTTATACAAACAACTTACATTTTCCTAGAGAGCTCATACATTTTAGTGTTTTCTCCCTAAAAATGTTGAATTACCCAGAACAAACTCCCCATACCCTGTTTCCATTTTCCCAGAAATGTAAAAATAGGTAATTTCAATAGGCACTCAACTACTTAGTTATTATACAGATCAATGGGTAGATGAAGTAGTTTTAGAATTCTTGTCAGTTCTCTTAGTTGGACAAAAGCCTTTAGTTTTGTTTAATTACAGTCAATTCTTATCTGATGCCACCCATGATCAGTTTATGAAATTCAAAGTTGAAGGAGTCTTTAAGTATCAGTCAGTGTAAGTGTATCTTATGTTATATTATCCGGCAGACAAATTCAAATTCGAATTGCGGAAGATGGATGAGCAAGGTAATCCTTGGTCAGTTATCCATTGGATTGCACTTGTTAGGACGAATTCAGAGGAATACACCTATAAAGATTTTGAAGACCCTTTTTTTCTTGCTTCTTTATGTTTGTTATGTAGTGACATTATAGCAAGGATATCTCTAGAAATAAAGAAGGTATTAGACCTTTCAAAACAGTCAAAGGTTGGAGACTAGTACTTATACCAGAATTACATAGAGATTAAGATTTATGGATGTGAACTTCCCCCATATCACCTACCATTTTTTGTACCAGTAAGAGTAATTTCTATAGAGTATGCTAGACATATGCTTAATATGGATGAGATACATTTGGTATCTAACAAGAATAAATCACAGTTCGAACTAAAATTGCAAGTGGGCCCTTACATTGTGAACACCAAAGCAACAACAAAGGAGGTGGAGGGAGTTTTGAAACAAATGAAATTCAAAATAATTTTTACATGGTCCTATGACCCCTTGGGAGTAATATCTACGCTAAGGGTTGAAGAAAAATGTACTCCATATCCCCATATACCAAGGCCAATGATAGAACAATTTTTAAACCAAGACGAATGGTTAGAAAACACATTACGGAAGTTGAATATTAGTTGGTTAGTCAATCATCATTAAAAACTCCCATCCCTAAAGATAAAGAAAGAAAGAGGCTAAGGGAAATCATGCCACCTACCAACTCAGAGACACAAGCTGTAGACTTTCTTGTTTTTAAGAGAAGGAAGAAGGATCAACAAACCACAAACAAAACTAATAGCAGAGCTAATCCTCAGGTGATCAACATTCAGGAAGAATATTTAGAAGAAATGGATACACATGAGGAAACAAATTTGGTTTTGACAGGCACTCCTACCACCTCACTCCCCTATATAGAAGATATAACTCAGTCTCCTGTTTCTTATACTTTTTAGGCTCCACTGCAACCAAGTATTTTTCTAGGTATAGAGAGACTAAACTAAAGAATGAAGCTCTTAAAGCTTCAACATACTCAAAGTTTTGGAAAAAAATTGCTACTACTCAACAGAGGCTATTGTCTGATTTTGACTCAGAGAAGGGACAATTTCAAATGGCCTTTCTAGAGCCCAAAGTTGCAGTCCTGAGGGGTGTTGAAGATTATAAGGCCTCAATATTTTCAGTTGAAACTAAATAGGTTCATGTAATCAACCAAATCGATTTTCATAAGCAGGTAGGTGAAATTATTTATTCAACTTTGATCAGCTCTATCGTGGCTGCTTCAAAATTGCAGAATTCACTGAACAATGTGCACTCACATCTCAATATCGAGAGGATGTCCTCTATGGCTAAAGTCACCACAATTATAACATTGGAAGAATTAGTTATTAAACTAGGATATGATCGTAGTGATGTCAAGGGAGAAGAGGAAGTGATCATAAGAAAGATTGATGACATTCGGGCTCTTAGAAAACAACTCAAACTCCCAATGATAGAACACCCCTAGACCAAAGAAGTCGCTAGTTTTGAGATGGAGAAAGAAACATTGTTTACTTTAGTAGTGGATCAGAATGCTCAAATAACAAATATGGAACAAGGCATGGAGGCACTACTAAAAGAAAAGGGAAAATGGGAAGCAACATGTATAGCAGCAGGTAGAACAATAGATACATCAGCAGGAACATCAACAACAGAAACTATAACTCAGCCCCCATCACAGATATTAGTTTTAGATTCCTCCGAAAGGCTAACTCAAGCTTTGGGGGAATTTCCATTAAAAAATAAAGAAGTAAAGAAACTAGTAATAGCGCTAACCAAGATGGAGGAAAGTAATATAAAAGCAGATAATGCATACTTGGCAAAAGGACAGAAGAAATTCAAACTTATTCAACAAATTCAGAAGAATGAAGACCAGTCCATCATTACTCAAATGTTAGGAGAGACAAAGAGTAGCATTTGGCATAACATCAATGCTAACATTACAGACCTATGGCCCTGCATTCAAATCATCTTTGAACATGAGGAATTGGTAAAAAGAGTCAAAGAAAGAGTAGAGTAGACAAGAGCTAATATTGATTATAGGCTAGAATAAGCACACAAAATCAATGGGATGTTAAACGCTAAAACCAGAGAAGAACTTGAAGAGCTCAATATCCAGGACAAAAAATAAAAAATGATGGAAGTCAAAAGAGTTTTGAATAAAAATAATCTAATGGTGTAATTGGAGAACAAATATAAAGACCTAAAGCTATAGGTAAAGAGATTCAATAGAAATTTTTTTGTATTACAGGAAAAAGGACTTCCAGAGCTCAGAATCTCTAATGGAAAATTTATTCCATTAGAGAATTATCAAGAAAAACTACGCAACATTGTTGCAAATGTATCAAAGTTTTTGAAGGAAAAGGGAACCATCAGTGGAGAAGCTTTCCTACAAATTGTGCAATATGATTTGAATATACAACCCGAAATTCATTATTTATTTGTAAATAGGCCAACTTTTCAAATTTACACTGACTCCTGAGGTGGATGAAATATTTAGGAGCATGGTGAATTTTTTTATCCCAAATGAAGAAAGGTGGGACCAATTACTATAGTTGGTCGAGCAAGCATAAACCGAAGACCTACATTTTTTACACAAAAGCATAAGCAAGGAGATGTAAAAGAGCACATTTAGCAATAGATTCCCTTAAAAATTTCAACAGACAACCCACTTTGTCCAAGCCTTATATTTTTTAGTTCTTTTTTAGAGAAATATGTAATTTGTTAGAATATAATTTTGTAATTAATTCCTTTTTGGAATCTAGAAGTAGCTTAGCA
Source organism: Pinus tabuliformis (assembly GCA_031772625.1). Classification (NCBI taxonomy): domain Eukaryota; kingdom Viridiplantae; phylum Streptophyta; class Pinopsida; order Pinales; family Pinaceae; genus Pinus; species Pinus tabuliformis. Next base: position 1,819,266,814 of record CM062817.1, read on the forward strand.
AAAAGTCTATAAGTATATTGTAATAAGGCTTAACAAGGGTTGGAACTTGGATGAATAAAGGAGCTATATTTGATGTAAGTTGTGCATTATACTGAAGTGATAAATTTATAATAATACAAAGAGATTTTGTTCCAGGATTCCCGTGTCAAGCAATTGGTGATGTACTTTCTCATGTGAAATTGTTATCTTCTCAGTTTTCCATATCTTTTCTATCTTTATTGTTTCAAGAAGATAAGAGGTTGAATTTTGTTAAGTGTACTCTCCTATGGATTGTAAACAATATCAATGTTTTCATTCTGATGTTAAGTATATAATTAATCCCAGTATGATCTATATTTAATTGAAGTTAAATCATATTCATCCTATACACTCCACAAATATTTTAAAATGTCGAAACATTTTCCTATCTTGTCCTATTACAATTGCTATGTCATTTTTGTGTTTGATCACCCAAAGGCTCATGAATCCATGCCCAATGGACTTTCCCTGCAATTTTTAACCAAATATTTGAAAAACCAACCTTAGAAGTCAATAAATAGCCTAATATCTTAAAACACAAATCTAAATCAAATAGAGAGATCCCTCTCTAAAGCTGGAAGTGTTAGATCCTAGGTTTGCAAGTGGTTTTGCGGTTACCTCTAGGTTTCTCTCCACAACCTAGGGAAATTACAAAGCGATAAAATTCTGGTGACCATACTAGGGACAAACCTCATACAAACTATATTTTTCCCTAGTAAATACTCCTTTAAAGCGCAAAGTTATTTCTAGTGTGTGACTGTGAATTGAAAGCTATTAAGGCTATTTTTTCCACCGATATTTTTTACATATATATGTGTGTGTGTGTAAATAATCTATTGAAGATCTGGCTCCTAGGAAGATCTACACTAGATCCCATACAAATCCTAACCCACCTAAAATTGTAAAAAATCTTGAGAAACTTATTAGGAAGAATAGTTTTACTGAGAGCCAAGCAAGCAATAATCCTTTTCCTAGAGTTAATTCTCTCCTTGAAACTTTCATAAATGTAGATGATAGTGAATTTGACTTACCTTTTGAGCACAATATTTTCGAACCAAGTCAGAAAGATTTGTTCTTGAGACATTTTTTATGAAAATATTTTGAAACCTTATATCTCAACACATCAACCAATCATTTCATATTCTAATGAGGATTTTATAAAACAATTTAACAAACTTGAAGATTTGGTGACTGAATTGAATCAAGTTGCTCAAAAATCAATTATTATTCAATCAACTGCTTTTTCTTCTTCTGCCTCATCACCAACCCCTTCATTGGTTTCTCTTATTACCACTACCCCTATTTCATCTACCATCCTTAATACTTCTATACCAACTCAGCGGGTCATAATCCCACCCTCTTTAACACCCTCAATATCCGCATCAACTGTAGTTTCATCGTCTTCCCATTTACCAGTCATGGCAACTCATTATGTCCCTCTTGTCTTACCAGGACAGCTTCATGCCATGCCAAAGAATTATCAGAGTTGTATACCTCAATTTGATGGCATTGGGCCAATTACAACACAAGAACACATATACGGAATGAATGATTATTCATATTTACAAGAAGTTAATGAAGATGATGTGAAAATGAGAGGCTTTGTACAAAGTTTGACAAGAGAATTTAGGAAATGGTTCAAGGCATTTCCAGTAGCTAGTATTGCAGATCTCCCAAAATTTCATTAAATGTTTCTCACATGATGGGAAGTAAAGAAGAATCATCTCCAAATCTTGGCCGAATATGAGAGTATAAAGAGAGCTCATGATGAAACAGTTCAATATTAATGCACTAGGTTCAATAATGTTTATAATTATATTCCAATAGTAATACAACCTCCACCAGGGCTAGCTCTGATCAAGTTTCTAGATGGTTTTGATGCAGATATGTCTTATCAAATGAGGGGGAGAAATCCTACTACCCTAGAAGAAATGCAAAGAAATGTTGTTAGTGTGGAAGAAAATTTATTGGCTAAAAGAGAAAGGTTGAGAGAAGTCACAATCAAAGCAACACCTTCTTCTTCTTCATCAGATGCAAAGCTAGACACCTTATTTAAAACCATGGAAATAATGATGGAAAGGATAAGTTTGACTAACAGGGCTCCACCAAGAGAAACTCAAGGGGGTTCTCAAATAAAAAATCCTAATTTTATGAGAAATCCATCCCAAATTAAACAAAGAGAGAAAATCATCCCAGATGAACAAAAACAAATTAGACCTCCATTCCAGGAGAATTATGCGGATGAAGATACTGAGATATCATAAGATCCTGAATAGAATCAAATTAATCTATTCGGGGAAGACAAAATAGACTATATTTTCTTAACTAAGGAGGAACAAGATCTATTCTTGTTATCACATATAGAAGTCATCCCTACAAAGTCAGATGATTGTAAAAAGGGATACCAAAATTATATCATGGAGGTACACAAACAGTACAATTTGAGAAGTAAGAAGACTACAGGAAACCCTCCAAGAAGATTCAGAATGATGCCCCTTCCACTAGCTAGACAAAGGATGATTCTCAGAAGGATATTTCTCAAAAACAAGATGTGAGTATTAGAGACGTAGATAAACCTCAAACATCTTTCAGTATTGAAAATGAATTAGCAAAGGTCAAAATTTATATTCCATTGACTGAATTGATTAACAAGAATGCATACATATCTCAAGTCATGGAGGCACTTAAAATAGTGGAGGGAACATACATGGTTAACTTAACTGATGACCAACCTGAAATTATTATTTGGACCAGAAATTGAAGGGAAGGCTCAAGATAGTAATGTGCCACATTTCTATGTTAGTCTAAACATTAATGACTGTATTTTACATAATTCCATGCTTGATTTTGGTGCTTCGCACAATATTATGCCTAGAGTCATCATGGAAAAGCTAGTATTAACTATAACAATACCCTACAAAGATCTGTATTCTTTTGATTCTATCAAAGTAAGATGCTTAGGTATTATCAAGGATTTATGTGTGACTCTAGCCCAGATCCAAGCAAAGAGTGTGGTTATGGATATTGTAGTGGCAGAAATACCTCCCAAATATGGAATGTTATTATCTAGATCTTGGGGAGCAAAGTTACAAGGTACGTTGCAGATGGACATAAAATATGAGATTATTCCGATATTTGGTCAACAAAGGACGTTGTAAAGGGAATCATTAATGAAATATATGGTAAGAATCCAAGACAAACCAAATAATTACCCCCTTTATTCTATGCATTCAGATATGGATTCCTTCATTCTATATAATGACGTATGTGTAGAAGAAGAAGCGTCAGACTTGGAAACTGAATTGAGCAAAACAAAAGATATGAAATTAGACGCTGAGAAGGAAGATGAAGAGGGTGAAGACCTATGGAATATGGATTTTGATGGGGTAGCGAGCAAAGAAGGAGTAGTGGCAGGTGTTTGTGCCTTAAACTCAAAAATAGGTATAGCAAAAGGATATTCTTACAATCTTAATTTTCAATACACAAATAATACAGTTGAGTACCAAGCCCTGATTTTAGGACTGCAACTTTTGAGCTAAAAGGATTTCTTTACATGGTGATTCAAAATGCATCATTAATCAAATTAAAGCTGAGTACTCAACTAAACTCCCTAGACTAAGGGCCTACATAAATGTTGTCTTAGATTTTTTGTAGTGTTTTCCATAATATGAGTTGTCTCTAATTCCTAGGGGTCAAAATACCTTAGCTGATTCATTGGCTACCTTAGACAAACTTGTAAGATTCCTTTTCATCCAAATCCAAAAATATGAGATTGAAGTGAAGCATAGACTAGCTGTCCCAAATAATGTTAGATATTGGCAATTTTTTGGTGGTGATAAGCAAGTAGAAATTTTTTTGCAGTTAAAAGAGGAATTTGAGAATGTTCATATTGATATAGATAATGATGTAGATAATGATATGAATGAAATAGTGTTGAATGGGACTGATGAGAATACATAATATCTTGAGGTGCTACAGTTGAAAGGCAATGTGTTACCAAGGGGTTTGGTTCCATTAGAAGATCTTTTTTATTTTAATGATGTAGTTAAAAATCCAAATATAGAACCTGTAGGAGTTGAGGGTGAATACTGTAATATAGGTACTGAGGAAAATCCAAAGATTGTAAAGTTGTCCAAGTCCTTACCTCCCAAAGAAAAACACAAGTGCATTGATTTACTAAAAGAATATTACGATCTGTTTGCTTGGGGTTATGAAGATCTAAAGGCATATGAAACCAGTATTATACAACATACCATTCCCATCAAAGAGGAGAAAAAACATTTCAAGTAGAAATTAAGGAGGGTAAATCGAGTTCTCTTAATCTTAATAGAAAAAGATGTTAAAAAACTTTTTGATTCCAAAATCATTGTGCCTTTAAGATTTTCGAAATGGCTATCAAATCTAGTGCCAACAAGGAAAAAGATAGGAGAAATAAGACTATGTGTGGATTTCAGGAATCTGAACAAACTTCTCTAAAGGATAACTACCCTCTACCAAAAATGGTTCATATTTTACAAAAAGTAGTGGTTTCCAGCAAAATTTCTTTCTTGATGGTTTTTCAGGATATAATCAAATTCTAGTACATCTAGATGATAAGCATAAAACAAATTTCATAACACCCTGGGGAACCTTTATGTGTGACTCTATCCCAGATCCTAGCAAAGAGTGTGGTTATGGATATTGTAGTGGCAGACATACCTCCCAAATATGGAATGTTATTATCTAGATCTTGGGGAGCAAAGTTACAGGGTACCTTGCAGATGGACATGACATATGAGATTATTCTGATATTTGGTCAACAAAGGATGTTGTAAACGGAATCATTAATGAAATGTATGGTAAGAATCCAAGACAAACCAAATAACTACCCCCTTTATTCTATGCATTCAAATATGGATTCCTTCATTCTATATAATGACGTATGTGTAGAAGAAGAAGTGTCAGACTTGGAAACTGAATTGAGCAAAACAAAAGATATGAAATTAGATGCTGGGAAGGAAGATGAAGAGGGTGAAGACCTATGGAATATGGATTTTGATGGGGTAGCAAGAAAAGAAGGAGTAGTGGCAGGTGTTTGTGCCTTAAACTCAAAAATAGGTATCGCAAAAGGATATTCTTACAATCTTAATTTTCAATGCACAAATAATACAGTTGAGTACCAAGCCCTGATTTTAGGACTGCAACGTTTGAAGAGGTTGGGAGCTAAAAGGATTTCTTTACATGGTGATTCAGAATGCATCATTAATCAAATCAAAGCCGAGTACTCAACTAAACTCCCTAGACTAAGGGCCTACATAAATGTTGTCTTAGATTTTTTGTAGTGTTTTCCATAATATGAGTTGTCTCTAATTCCTAGGGGTCAAAATACCTTAGCTGATTCATTGGCTACCTTAGCCAAACTTGTAAGATTCATTTTCATCCAAATCCAAAAATATGAGATTGAAGTGAAGCATAGACTAGCTGTCCCAGATAATGTTAGATATTGGCAGTTTTTTGGTGGTGATAAGCAAGTAGAAATTTTTTTGCAGTTAAAAGAGGAATTTGAGAATGTACATATTGATATAGATGATGATGTAGATAATGATATGAATGAAATAGTGTTGAATGGGGCTGATGAAAATACATAATATCTTGAGGTGTTACAGTTGAAAGGAAATGTGTTACCAAGGGGTTCGGTTCCATTAGAAGATCTTTTTTATTTTAATGATGTAGCTAAAAATCCAAATATAGAACCTGTAGGAGCTGAGGTTGAAGACTGTAATATAGGTACTAAGGAAAATCCAAAGATTGTAAAGTTGTCCAAGTCCTTACCTCCCAAAGAAAAATACAAGTGCATTGATTTACTAAAAGAATATTACGATCTGTTTGCTTGGGGTTATGAAGATCTAAAGGCATATGAAACCAGTATTATACAACATACCATTCCCATCAAAGAGGAGAAAAAACATTTCAAGTAGAAATTAAGGAGGGTAAATCGAGTTCTCTTAATCTTAATAGAAAAAGATGTTAAAAAACTTTTTGATTCCAAAATCATTGTGCCTTTAAGATTTTCAAAATGGCTATCAAATCTAGTGCCAACAAGGAAAAAGATAGGAGAAATAAGACTATGTGTGGATTTCAGGAATCTGAACAAAATTCTCTAAAGGATAACTACCCTCTACCAAAAATGGTTCATATTTTATAGAAAGTAGTTGTTTCCAACAAAATTTCTTTCTTGATGGTTTTTCAGGATATAATCAAATTCTAGTACATCTAGATGATAAGCATAAAACAACTTTCATAACACCTTGGGCAACCTTTATGTATGTAAAGATGCCCTTTGGCATTATGAATGCAGGGGCCACTTTCCAGAGAGCAATGGATATTGATTTCATAGATGAGAAAGATAGATTTATTATGATTTATTTAGATGACATTAATGTATTCTCCAAAACAAATGAAGATAACTTGTTTCATTTGAAGATAGTTTTTGAGAAATGCAGGAAATATGGAATTTCCTCGAACACCAAAAAGTCTTTGTTTGGTGATGCAGGTGACTCCAGAGACACAAACAGGACAAAGAGGGCTTATGGAAGCTCAAAAAATCAAAGTGATCAGAATGCTTTCAAACTAGGACCAGAGCGTAGATCTTGTCATCCTGATCACAATGGTGTGAATTGTTCATCAATCTGAGCTCGTATCGGGGAGAACGAGCCAATCAAAGTTTTTGTCAAAGTTGGACTATGGGCCAGGTTTAAGTGTCCTACAATTTGACCGACCCCGGGGCATGAAACCTAGCTCCTGAAAGTGGGTGAAATTGTGGCCTCGTTAAATTGCCCAATATCCCTTATTTTTGAAAGATTTGAAAAATGACTATTATGTTTATATATATATATATATATATATATATTATATATATATATATATATATATATATATATATATATATATATATATATATATATATCTATATATATATATATATATATATCTATATATATATATATATATATATATATATATATATAGATAGATAGATAGATATATATATATATTAAAATGAGTGGCAGACCATTACCCCCGCCACCCCCACCGGGACCCAAAACAAATTTTAAATAAATTTTGGGTCGACGGGTCATGACCCCTGCCGACCCCTAACCAACCACCAAAGTTAAATTCAGGTCGGCAACCATTACCCCGCCGAACCCTCACTCAACCACTGCACCATATATGTAACTATAGACAGGGTGGGCGGGCCACCTCCAGTGGACATTGCCCACACCCCAACAAGCATATGTCATATTAAAAGAGAGGTCAGTGGGAGTTGAACCCACAGCCAGCGAGAGGGCCGGCCCCGCCCACGCGACGGCTCTGCATTCGATGCCACCAATCCAACGATGCCCACATCAACATAACCGCAAGCCACCCCAAAACGCATTTACTCCAAAAACCCACCTTGATGAGATCAATGATAATATGCACCAATGTAAAAAAATAAAACGGTGCACACGGATTTTGTGGGGAGGCAGGATTTGATCCCCCAACCTCCCCTTAACAAATTAACCTTTTTTCTATCAACACGCCAGCAAGACTTTTGTTGGAGAATTTGCCAAAAAAACATTATATAAACCCTCATTTTCTCAGTTCACGGAGGCCAAGACGTGGCACGGAAATTGAGGTATAACATTTTTTAATTTTCTTGCAAGTGGAACCATGATTCTGGAGAAGCACTGGCAGAACCATGATTGAGCCAAATTCTTAGGAGGGTGAAAATGTTGTAGTGTCCAAATTGGACAAATTTTATGTTGATCTTACACCTCTCAGCGACACAAACCTGATGGTGCAATCATAATTTCGATCCGAGTAACATATTTTCAAATGACCAGGAGGAGAGAAGCTTTGAGGAATCTAGAGGGAATCTAAAAGATTCCTTAAGCCCCAGATTTTCACTTTCTCAGAATTCCGAGATTTGATAGTCGATTTTGCACTATTGATGACACAAATTTGATGGTGCATTCAAATTTTCCATTTTTTCATTTCATTTTTTGGCCACTTTTCAAAGTGGAGTGCAGGTGTCAGCATTCAATGTGTGAGCAGTCATTTCCATGAGATCTGACACTATGAGATTGATGGTACAGCCTGTTATACACATATTTGGGCACTGCAACCCCAATATCGTATGTCCATAAACCAAGTTCTTTGAAGCCCCTAAAAGTGTTGTTTCATACCCTAAAGGAACAAGGTCGGCTAATTACATCATCTCCCAAAAGTTCTCCCTGGAAAACTACTCAGAACTAGTCAAAACTGGACCATAAAGACTACTCAGTGCTAATGGTGCGATGCATCTCACCTGCTACATGCAAAAAGTGCGATGCATATTGAAAATCCCTTTTGTAGAGTATGATGAGCGAGAGCAGACAATGGCAGAGGTAGTTGGCTAGGTGGAAACCTATAGAATCTTCTAGAAACTGCCCATTTGACACTTGCCTCTCTGAAGTCGCCCAGGGATGAATAAGAGATCATGAAATCTCCAAGTGGAACCAAGAACTATCAGAGAAATGACACTAATCAAAATCCCAGAAGCTGACTCACCCACCTACAAATATCTATATATGGATCCCTCATCATAGAGATCCAGACGCTAGAATTTTATATTTTGTAAGGAAGTGCTGTTGGTTTCTCTGTGAAACATCATAGTGTTGGGTGATCTAGCTTTTCATGAGGTAAAGAGAGCTTTCATGCTAGGAGGATGGTGCTGGATCAGATAGCTTGGTTGTAATCCTCTCTTCTACTACTTCTATCAATAAAGCTATTTGAGTTTTCCTCCATATTCTTGTATATTTCTGAATCTTGTATTGATATATGCATTTGTATGGTTAATATACATCTGATCCTATATTGTTTATGGTTATAGATCTCTATGATTTGATGGTACTATGCTTCTTTGACTCTATAGGTGTTCTTTGAAGCGGGACAAGTAAGGAAGGAGTGGCAAAACTCTGTCAAAGGAGGGAGGAAACAAGCAAGGAGCCAAGTGAAAGACTGAAGTTGGTACTCTTTGCTTCTCTCTCATCTATCTCTCATAAAGGCAAATACAAGTAACTTTAGTTTGTTTGTTTCTAAGATAGCTACCCATCTTAGTGGGACTACCAGCCCTGAATGGACACTAGTTTTCCCGATAAAAAAATGGCGACTCCACTGGGTAGTGAATAGTTTGATTGCTAGTCACTGTTGTTTGCTTTATAAACGACAGGCGGAGCCCGAAGTTAAGTCAGCTAGCCTTCGAATTGCTTTTTCTATGCAACTGCAAAGTAGATCAACGCTGCTTTAGTCAATCTCCAGGTTAGTTTATGAACTGAACATCTAACTTGCAAACATCCAAAGTGCCCTGGTGGTAGCTCAAATAACCTCATTAGATCAGCCCCTATGCTTTGTGTTTACTGCCTATCATTAGCTAGGCCTAAATCCCTGAACTAAGCTGCAAACTATGAGAAAAAACAAAGCTCAGTCTCATCCCTGTACCATTGCATTGTCTCTCATTGGCACTCTGGATGCATCGCACCTCCCGTGTGCTGCAGGTGAGATGCATCCCTATTTCCCTATGTTACAGGTGCAATGATTGAGTAAGACTGTTCTACCTCTAGATTTTGGTTTTTCTTCGTTGTCTTCAGCTTTATTCAGTAGTTTTGCTGTCTATGATTAGTATATCACTGTTGAAACTCCCTTCCTTTGCATTATTCAGCCTCCATTGATAAAGAGTTGTGAATGTTTTTATTATTTTTCATCATTTACAGTTCTCCTTTGCAAGCAGTAGCTTAATCGAACTGTCATCTTTTGATTTGAAAGTGTCGCAAGTGTCATTTTCAGTCAAAGAAAAGAGTGTCATAAAGTCTTCCTCTTTTAGATAGCTGATTACACTTTTGCCATTGTATTTGATTTGAATCATCAATTCTTTGAAGTGTCGAAAGAAGTTTTCAATTCGAAATCGCAAAGTGTCGTCTTAGTCTTCCTTTCGTTTTTTGAATTCAAAGTCGCAAAGTGTCGTCTTAGTCTTCCTTTCATTTTTTGAATTCAAAATCGCAAAGTGTCATCTTAGTCTTCCTTTCGTTTTTTGAATTCGAAATTGCAAAGCGTCGTGTTAGTCTTCCTTTCGTTTTTTGAAAAGAAAATTGTTAGTACTGTCGCTCTGAAAGAAAAATAGTTTAGTTCAGTACTTAGTTTTCTTTTTGTCATTCTCACATTAAGGAAACTAAAAAAAAATACATGCATGTGCATTTGCATTTAGACTGCATGTGGAAATTCATTTAGGACAGCGCATCTTAGTGTGTGCTCTCTTCTCTATGTTGAAAGGATTTTACTTCTCTTTCCTTAGTAGCTAGGATTTTCATTGCAAAAAGAAAGTAAATGACTATTTATCATCTTAGATTGCATATTTAGGAATTGTATATCTACATCACACGGTGAACCTTAAAGGAAAACTTCTTAAGAAAGATCAACTGTAAAATAAAACTCAATGAACATAAAAATGCTTTGGAACCTAATGCACAACATCTAGAATTCTAGGCTAGAGATGTATTCCAGCGTCGTAAAGCCTAGTAACTATCGTTTTCATCGTAAGTTGGGTGATTCCTCCTCTTTGATATGACAAGTGCCAGTACGGACTTGTGCTCCCACGTACCATCGATTATATAATGGGATACCACAATAGGCTATATCCTTTATCCTTAGGAAGCCATGTCTGTTGCCCTATCAATCGCAATGCATTGAACACAGGTTTCGGGAAGATTGACAGTCGTACCTTAAAAAGTATTCTGCAGTTTTGCGATTGGTTTGGTAATCCCTCTGTCTAGATTTCCAGAGTAGTCAATTTCATTCCTTTTCAGACTCCTTAAAGGGAAAGGTCCATCTGAGCACTTGTCACTTCAGGCTCATTAAAATTCGAAGGCGACTAGAGTCATCTTTAGCTTTTTCTCAACTCTTAAAAATTGAAAAAGCAAGTTGTGTCAAAGCGTCATAAAATTTATTTTAATCGGAATAACATCATTGTTCCCTCGTTGGTCTTAGGTTGAGAAAATGGAGTCCGCCAATCAAGGATTTCCTCCTGGGGGAAATCCTAGTCCCTTCTCCTCTTGGGGAGATGTTGGTGCACCTCATATGGCTACATTGTCCCTTCCAGGACTTACAATTGGCCTGCCAATATGGCTTTTCTCGACCTCTATTGTTCAAAACACCATGATTCCTGAGCAATCAAATCAACAACCAGATGATACTAGAGTTACCCCCCAACCTTCTACTTCATTTGTTTCTCCCTCTCCTTCTTCCTCTTCACTTGGTGAAGCTAGTAAAACTAAAAACCAAGTAACTGAGAAGAAGAAGAAAGGGAAGGAGAAGAAGAAGAAGAAGCCAATGACAAAAGGGGGCAACCATGCATCGTCTGGTGAAAATCCACACACTGCACCATCCAAACCTAAATCTCCATGTGTCATTTGCAAAGGAGACCACTATCATCGAGATTGTCCTTGCATCCCATGGATCTTAAGGGACTGGTCTCCCTGCTTGCACAATCCGGTGTCCTCAACCTCTGACGATCATGTTGAAAGTACACCGTCAACTAGTGAAAACGAAGTCAATGGACAAAAAGGAAGATCTAAATTTCCTTGTAGACTATGTGAAGGCGATCATGCCCTCCACTATTGTCCCTTCCTAGACGAAGCTAAAAGAGTCTTGGATAACTGTCCTGATTCACTGTTATGGCTTCCTCCTTGATATAAGAAACTCTTATCGAGTCCATCACTAGTTGAAAATCTGACTGACACACCTTTGTTGTCGGTCGAAGCATCTATCATTGAAGATAAACCCTCTGAGTCCACACAGGACCAAAGTCAACAGGTCGAGATGGCAGTTGGCCCAGTCTTGTCTTCAGAAGATCTACCTTCAAATGATACAGTCACCAAAGAGAATGAGAACGACACCGTTCAAATTCTTTTTGTTAACACAAAATCTGATGAAACTGGGGGAAATCTACCTGTTCCTTTACCGCAGGAAGGAATTTCGTCAGAGATTCATCCGGCTGTCTATGCGGTCCCTCCTCCAAGCAATCTAGTCATTTCCTTTGATTGGAATCTACTAGGGAGACCCTGCCTACCATATAATGTACCATTCCGAATCACAGTACAAGCTTACAGAATGTTCACGGTTGGTACTATCATAGATGAAGGGGCTTCTGTGAGTATCCTTTCCTCCACTGCTTGGAAAGCACTTGGTTCACCATCGCTTTTGCCTGAGATTCGAAATCCGTTAGGCTTCAACAAAGGAACCAATCGACCGTTAGGGATCCTTCCAAATTTGCCTATAACTTTGAGAAGGAAAACCGTTTATCTAAACGTGATGGTAGTCCAAGGGCCATTAGATTAAAATCTATTCCTTAGGCATGACTACATTTATGGCATGCGAGCTATTGTTTCCTCACTCTTTCGAGTGAGGTGTTTCCTGCATGAAGGCAGAGTGGTCCAACTCATTGACCAGCTTTCATTTCTTGGTTCAAACACGACTAATAGTCAAACTGGTCTTTTTTCTCAAGGAATGTCTCATCAACCCCCAGTCCATCCACCTAATGAACCTGTGTGATTTGGTGAATGTGACTAAACCTAGGGGGCATACACCCTGGTCTGCTTCGGCAGAAAAACCACAGATATAAGGTAGGTTTCCTCGTAGGATATATGACCAATCTGACACACCCATCCGTTTAGCAAAATGGGATCAGTCGGGAAATATCATTTCCTCGTCAAAGGTTATGTGATTGGAACTGACACCATTCACCTTTTTCTATTTCAATGGACAGAGCCAAGGAAGTGTTTTGTCAGCAAATGCGGATGAAACAATCTTGATAATGCAAGAACTTCCTTATGGTAACCAAGAATCTCTATTTCGTTATACCTGGGGGTATGCAAACCTTTTTGCATGCAAGTGAAAAGCGATCATTTATTTTCTTAGTTTGTAGGCTCTTAACCTTTTAAACTTGTTGGTTGGTCGTTCATAGTTTGCATAACAAAAGGCTTTGGAGAAAAGTTTCGAATGGGGCAAGCTCCCTAAAAAATGAACCTATCGATGAGACATTCTTATTATACGACTGGCATGAGAATTGTTTCCACAAAGTTCAAGCTCGTTAAAAAATAAACCTAGTAATGAGCAAATATTGCCCCAGAGTTCAAGCTCATTAAAAAATGAACCTACTTTCGGTAAACAACCATTGCGATCGCATAATTATTAGCTTTTGAACCTTGGTCGTGTTCTTACTATCACCTCCACTCTTTTTTAGCTGATCATACGCCTCCATTTGATTGTTTGCCCCTTTTGAGGAACAACTGCGAAGAGTGATTCTATTAGCCACCTTCTTTGCACTGTCGTGATTTAAAAAGTTCCAAACCTTACCTGGAACCAGTTGTTATCCAAAAACATCACTCGTTCCTCAAAAAACGAGTCTCCTTGAAGATCTCTTCATCTGACTCGTAAAATATGAAAAGATTTCTGAGCAATTGGCCTCTCTAGCTTGTTAAAGTCATTGGAAGTGCCATCCCTCCTCTATATTTTAATCTTTCTGGACCTGAGGGATTATTACACAAAAAGATCAAGTGTTTGTCTTGTTCAGCTCGTTAAAACTATCGAAAAGTCATCCCTTTCATATTATTTTATACTTTTTTGGACTTAAGGGATTATATTATGAAAAAGGATTACTGGAGTTGCCTCTCCGTCTCTTTTTAGACTCTATAAAATTGAAAAGGACCGAGTTATCTTTGTCATTAAACTTGTTAAAATAATTGCGACAAACTTTTCCATGCAGACAAGAACAAGTTTCACTATTGCTAGGCTCGTTAAAACATAGCGACAGGTTTGCCCGAAGGGCAAATTATAGAACGGGTATATGTTATCCTCCTCAAGCTTGACAAAAATAAATAGGTACTGGTCAGAAATGACTGGGGAAAAATTGGGAAGAAAACTTGAAGAAACTTTATTGGTAGCAGATCGCTCTTAAACATGACACTTTCACTCCATCACCATGATTGAGTCGGGTTGGGTTATTATGTTCACTAGTCATATCACCATTGGTCCTCCATACCATCCATCTTTGGGTTTACGCTACCAATCCATTTCAATGTCGCTGATATGTTCAAGAGAAGTCGCTCAGAGAATTCACCAACCCAACTAACATCTCATCCGCTGCAATACTTTCACGCTTCATTCTTTCATGAGTGCCACCCTGAACCTTGTATAATAAGATTGTTTTCACCTCCACAAAATCATTTGCTCCATTTCGTGTCGTAGATGTGGGTTTAATTAAGGCCCTCTTACAATGGGTCACTTCTTGTCGACATCAACTCATTGTCCAAGAAGTTTACTTAGGAACAACCCTTTCAGTACTTTGAAGCTTGCATGCCTCAATGGTAAGTTTCTCACTTCCGATGAAAGGTTTACGTCAATGGCCTTCGACCGGAAGATTTTGCATGGTATTCGACATCGACTCATGTATTCACACCACGTGAATTGTACTGTAGTACCTTGAGAGTCATTATCATTATCAGTGATTCCTTTCGTGCCTGTTAATAGCTTACATCATTGGCTGGTAATCAAGCGATGTCTTTCCATGTTCAACATCAGAACATCTTTTCACATGGATCGACTTGTACTTTGGGCGAAGATTGAACGCGTTTGAGGACCCTGGATCTATTTTCATCCATCTGGGCTGCGATATATTCAGGAAAAATAAAGACATCAAATGTACATCATAGCTGCACAGATAATCATCCAAGCCAAAGGATGATGGCTCTACCAGAATCATTAGTTTGTCACACAAACGGTTGTATGTCATATGTACATGAAAATGAATTTATAAAGATGAGCATGGGAATGCCCACCTCAGCTAGATCATGAAAATATTATGAAGATAATGTATTGTATTGTATCTTATTATAGGTCACCTTCCAGCTCGAAAAACCTCAGATCCTCATGATAAAGCATTTCACCTGACATTAGAAGATTTACGACCTCATGCTTTAGTGGGAAACTGTTATAGACATATTTGGGCACTGCAACCAAAATCTCATATGTCCATAAACCAAGGGCTTCTAAGCCCCTAAAAGTGTTGTTTCATACCCTAAAGGAATAAGGTCAGTTGATTACATCATCTCCCAGAAGTTCTCCCTGAAAAACTACTCAGAACTAGACAAAATTGGACCATACAGACTACTCAGTGCTAAGGGTGCGATGCATCTCACCTACTACATGCAAAAAGTGTGATGCATACTGAAAATCCCTTCTATAGGGTGTGATGAGCAAGAGCGGACAAATGGCAGAGGTAGTTGGCTAGGTGGAAACCCAGAGAATCTTCTAGAAACTACCCATTTGACACTTTCCTCTCTAAATTCACCCAGGGATGAATAAGAGATCATGAAATATCTAAGTGGAACCAAGAACTATCAGAGAAATGACAATAATCAAAATCCCAGAAGCTGATTCACCCACCTGAAAATATCTATATATGGATCCCTCATCCTAGAGATCTAGATGTTGGAATTTTATATTTTGTAAGGAAGTGATGTTGGTTTCTCTGTGAAACATCATAGTGTTGGGTGATCTAGCTTTTCATGAGGTGAAGAGGACTTCCATGCTAGAAGGATGGTGCTGGATCAGATAGCTTGGTTGTAATCCTCTCTTCTAATACTTCTATCAATAAAGCTATTTGAGTTTTCCTCCATATTCTTGTATATTTCTGAATCTTGTATTGATATATGCATTTGTATGGTTAATATACATCTAATCCTATATTGTTTATGGTTATAGATCTCTATGCTTTGATGGTATTATGCTGCTTTGACTCTATAGGTGTTCTTTGAAGCGAGACAAGTAAGGAAGGAGTGGCGAAACTCTATCAAAGGAGGGAGGAAACAAGCAAGGAGCCAAGCGAAAGACAGAGGTTGGTACTCTCTGCTTCTCTCTCATCTATCTCTCATAAAGGAAAACACAAGTAACTTTAGTTTGTTTGTTTCTAAGATAGCTACCCATCTTAGTGGGACTAGCAGCTCTGAATGGACACTAGTTTTCCCGATAACATGGCTAGCTTCAGCAGTTTGACATCCTTTTCTTTAGATGGTCCCAGGATGTGAGGTATATGCAGTGTGTTCATGTACTTCCTTTTTCTATGAGATGCATTGTGTTGCATAGATCCCTATTTGATGTTTGATGTGGGATCTTGTTTCCTACTTGCCTCCTGATTCCTACTTGATGTGATGCGGAATCATTTGTGGGATGTATTTCTTGTCATGACTCATCAAGCTTGGTTTGAGATCCCTTTGTCATTATGTTGATGGGAATCTCATGTGTCGCCATGTATGTTTGCATTGAGATCCCTTTTATGCCATGTTGGAGGGATGCTCATTATCATCATGCATGAGTTATGTCATACTGATAGGAGTCCTTTTTTAATAGAGTTCCCGTAGTGGAACATCTCTTGGAGCCACTCCTGCGTGAGGGCATTTTCCTTGTATGATAGTGACATCACCTCTTATGTACATCTTCATTATTAACAACAGTTAATGCAACAACCTACACCATCTTGAAAGAGGGCTTGGAGACGTAGTCCCTCTTGGATGAACTTCGTTATCAACATCTTGATTTTTATGTTGCTGATGATTGTCATGTTCCTTCTTCTTTACAACATGCATATCTATTCCTTTATGCTATTTTAAATGCAATTCTAATCACATCACGGAAGTAAAAGATCTTGGTTAATTCCGGGAGTTGAGTCAACTCGGATCATTTGTTTAAGAGGAAGGTAAGCTACTTGGTCACATTATTTTAAAGGATGGTACCATAATAGACTGTAATAAATTTGAAGCAATAATGAAGATTGATCCTCCCAGGAACAAAAAGAAGTTCATTCTTTCATTGGCAGGATAAATTTTCTGAGGAGATTGATCCCAAACCTGGTTGAGGTTTTAAGAGCAATCAAAAACATGCTGAAAAAAGATACTGAGATAAAATGGAATAGTGAGGCTAAAAAAAATTTCAGTGAGGTGAAAGTAGCTTTGACATGTGCTCCTATTTTGATTAGCCCTGATTTTACTAAATATTTCATGATTTTCTCTTTTGCATCAGAACACACTATTTCAGTAGTATTGTTACAAAAAAACAAGGAGGGACATGAAAAACCTATAGCATTTTTCATCATAGCTTTAAGAGATACCTCCTTGAAGTATAATATCATTGAAAATCAAGCTTTCTCTTTAGTAAAGGCTTTTTCTACATTCTCACATAATCTCTTTTGTTGCAAGTGCAATGGTAAAAGATATCCTCACTCAGGTTGATCTAGATGGGAAAAGAGGCAAATGGATATCAACGATTTTGGAATATAACATTGCCTACCAAACTCATCAAAGATCAAGGACTAGCCAAACTGATGCTTGAGTCAAATTTTCATGCACTAGACATAAATTTTGTAGCTTCTCTCCATGAGCAAGGTGATCTCAGGACTCGACATGTATCAGAAATTTTTCTTACTTCTCCCTGGTATGCAGATATTGTGTATGTTTTGTAGAATTTACAAGCTCCTGCTAGTTTAACCAAAACCATGGTTAGATTTCTTAAACTAAAAGTTGTAAAGTTCTGCATTTTAAATCAAGCTTTATATTGGAAGGATGTTGCAGGTGTTCTACTGAATTGTTTACTAAAGGATGAAGTTAATAAAATCATGGAAAAAATTCATCAAGGCGACTGTGGAGGACATATTTACTAGAAGGCCACAACAAACAAAATTTTGAGAGCTGATTTTTATTGCCTACCGTGTTTGCTAATGTTCATAAAAAAATTTCAACTTGTCACCAATGTCAAATTTTTGAAGGCAAGAGAAAACTACTACCTCTACCCCTCAAGCCTATCTCAGTGGAGGTACCTTTCCAGCAGTGAGGTTTGGATTTTATAGGAGAAATTCATCCAATCTCTTCAGCTCAATATAAATGTATCCTAACAACAAAAAACTACTTCACCAAATTGATAGAAGTAGTCCCAACTAGAGAAGTTACATATTATGTCATCATTCAGATAATTGAAGGCCATATTCTCTCCAGGTTTGGTTGTCCCCACAAAATTATTACAGATAGTGTTGTTGCTTTTAAATAAAAAATGATGATTGATTTTTGTAACAAGTATCATATAGTGTTAGGTCATTCTACTACCTATTATCCCCAAGGAAATGGGTTAGAAAAATCTTGTAACAAGTCATTAGTCAACATCATAAAGAAACTACCGCAAGAAAATAAGAAATCTTGTCACAAGAAATTGATAAATGCCTTATGGGATGATAGGATAAGCACAAAGAAGTGAATTGGAATGTCACCTTTCCAATTGGTGTATGGAGTAGATGTAGTTTTTCCTGTTTCCCTAGGAATTCAAGTATTGAAATGGTTGCAGGAAGAGGAAGCAAAACTGAATGATGCCCAGAGAAGGATCAATCAATTGATACATTTGCAATAAACTGGAGAAGAGGTTTACAATAATACATAGGTAATTCAATATAAAATCAAAAGAATTCGTGACATGAGGATTAAAGTAGATGATTTCCAGCTATATGATATTCTTTTGAAGTGGGATGCTAGGAATGAAGAGAAAGGGAAACAAGGGAAGTTTGATAGTTTGTGGAAAGACCCTTACAGGATTGCATTTGTCCAAGGACCTGCTGTATTTTTGTTGGAATATCTCATTGGAGAAACATTGCCTGGAGGACCTGTTAATGGTAGGTTGCTCAAGAAATATTTCACTTGAAGTTAGCAAGTGACAAACACATCACTGTATATATCATTTTATTGTTTCAAGTGCTTCAAGTGTGGGTGGCTCTCATTAGGAATTGAAGCCTGAAGTGAAGGTCCTAAGCTCATATGACTTGCTTCTATATTTTTTATTTTTCAGTTTACAGAGATTAGTCTCAGTTTGGCGATAAAAATATTTGCCCAATAGAGAAGGCTATAGATCTACAGTGTTCTTGACACCCCATAGGGAGGATGTCGTCCCCATTGGAGCTAATGTTAGGGTCCTATAAATATAGGAGTCCTATATTTTGAATAAGTTTTTATCCCACTAGGATATTATAAATATTTATTTTTCATTTCAAGTTTGTTATGTTCTAAAGAAAAAAAAAAAAACAAAACAAAAGAAAGTGGAAAACAAACAGAAAAATAGAGAATAAAATAAAATAAAAAGGGGAATAAAAGAAAAATGTGAAATAAAAGAATAGAAGGTTAAAAAATAAAAAATATATAAATAAAGACCCCCTACAGCAAGCTAGTTAAAATGATTCTTTTAGAATTCATTAGAAAAGTTTCATTTATATGAAAATATTTTGGTTATAATTTATTTTAGCATGATATGACATAGTTTGTCGTTTTACAAAAATAAACGCGCAAGAATGGACGGTGGAGATCGCCTCTGCCAAGATTAATGGCGGGAGGAGCTTTTCGGACCCCATCACACTCTCGATGGTTAACGGAAGGGGTTCCTAAAAAGTAGATTCCACCCAAACCTCCCGAGGTGACATGTCAATCCCATGGCCTTTTCGTGGGGTCCCCTCCCAACACCACTCACCGCTCACAACCCCCACCCCCCCAAAAACAACCACCCTCTCCTTCACGCTTCCACCCATCACCTCCATCTATCCCCCTGCACCACTTGTCCTCCTTCCATCCTCCATGTCACCTCCACCTCATCCCTCTCCATGTCATCACCCATTCTTACCATTTGACCATTCAACATTAAAATTTACCCGCCAATTGAACATTGTACATTTATTCCTTCCTGCTAAATTGATCTGTTTCCAAATTAATGGATCCCCCCACCTGAATGGTTATTGTTTCGTTACAATACCTTTCCATTCTCACTATAAAACCACTGTAGGAGCTGAATTTTCTTCACTTTCTTGATTTTTTTTCTTGTTCAGGTAATTACAAGGCGAATTTATAATGATCATGCATTGTTTATCAATCATTTTCACGACAAAATTCATTCAATTTTTAAATCAGATGACCTATTTCCTAATCATCACCAGTTCAAAATGTCTATGCAAAATGGTGAAGGAAATATGGCTAATGAAAACCCTGTGATTCCCCCAGTCCGAGACCTTGACAAAACTCCTTTGATTGACACCCAATTCAAGATTTCTGAGACTGATTGTGAGTTTGATTTATACAAACACCACAATTGGGAAAAGAAGAAATACCTCAACCATAATGATGATATGAGAATCTAGGAATCCTTTCTCCCTCAATTCATTTCCCCCCAAACCCAATTCTTCCCTCAATTCTAAACCCAGTGTCACCTCAGATACCTTCGTAGCAAGAACGCAGTCATTTCCCAGAATAACGAAATTTTTTTATCTATCTCTCTTGAAAGCATTTGTCAAGCTTTACAAATAAATCCCCAAGCCTCCCTACATCCCTTTTCCTTTGACTCATTGATGGAGTTATACAAACAACTTACATTTCCCTAGAGAGCTTATATTTGTTAGTGTTTTCTCCTTGAAAATATTGAATTATCTAGAACAAATCCCCCATACCATGTTTCCATTTTCCCTTAAATGTCAAAACAGGTAATTTCGATGGTCACTCAACTACTTGGTTATTATACATATCATTGGGTAGATGAAGTAGTTTTATGATTCTTGACATTCTTCTCAGTGGGACAAAAGCATTCAGTTTTGTTTATTTATAGTCAATTCTTATCTGATGCCATCCATGATCAGTTTATGAAATTATAAATTGGAGTGTTTAAGTATCAGTCAGTCTTAGTGTATCTTATGTTATATTATCAAGCAGATAGATTCAAATTCCAATTGCAGAGGACGGACAAGTATGGTAACCCTTTTTTAGTTATTCGTTGGACTTCACTTATCAGGAGGAATTTAGAGGAATACACCTATACAGATTTTTTATACTTGTTTCTTCATACTTCTTTATGTCTATTATGCAGTGAAATTATACCAACAATATATCTAGAAATCAAGAAGGCCTTACACCTTTCAAAATAGTCAAAGGTTGGAGAATGGTACTTATACCATAATTACACAGAGATCATGATTTATGGATGTGAACTTCCCCCATATTGCCTACCATTTTTTTATACCAGTAAGAGTATTTCCTTTAGAGTATGCTAGAAAAATGCTTAATATGGATGAGCTAAATTTTGTATCCAACAAGAAGAAATCACAGTTCAAAATAAAAGCACAAGCAGGCCCTTACATTGTGAACATGAGAGAAACAACAAAGGAGGTCGAGGCAATTCTGAAACAGATGAAATTCAAACTCAGTTTTACATGGTCCTATGACCCCTTGGGAGTAATCTCTAAGCTAAGGGTTGAACAGAAAAGTACTCCATATCCTCATACACCAAGGCCAAAGATAGAACAATATGAAAACCAAGAGGAATGGGTAGAAAACACATTGCAGGAAGCTAAAGAACAATTGGTTAGTCAGTCATCATTACAAATTCCCATCCCTAAAGATAAAGAAAGCAAGAGGCCAAGGGAAAGCATGTCACCTACCAACTCAGAGACATAAGCTGCAAACTTTCTTGTTTTCAAGAGAATGAAGAAGAGCCAATAGACCACAACCAAAATTGATAGCAGAGCTAATCCTCAAGTGATCAACATTCAGGAAGAATCTTTAGAAGAAAGGGATACATAGGAGAAGACAACTTTGGTTTTGACAGGCACTCCTACCACCTCACTCCCCTATATAGAAGAGATAACTCAGTCTCCT
Source organism: Pinus tabuliformis (assembly GCA_031772625.1). Taxonomy (NCBI): domain Eukaryota; kingdom Viridiplantae; phylum Streptophyta; class Pinopsida; order Pinales; family Pinaceae; genus Pinus; species Pinus tabuliformis. Next base: position 1,819,288,608 of record CM062817.1, read on the forward strand.
ATTTCTTCTACTTTTCAGGGTCCACTGCAAACAAGTATTTTTGCTGGGCATAGAGATATTAAATGAAAGAATGAAGCTCTTAAAGCTTCAACATACTCAGAGTTCTGGAAACAAACTACCACTACTCAGCATAGGCTATTGTTTTATTTTGACTCAAAAAAGGGACAATTTCAAATGACCTTTTTGGAGCCCAAGGTTGCAGCCCCTAAGGGTGCTAAAGATGATAAGGCCTCAATATTTTCAGTTGACACTAAACAAGTTCATGCAATCAATCATATCGATTTGCATAAGCAAGTAGGTGAAACGATTTATTCAACTTTGACCAGCTCTACCATGGTTGCTTCAAAATTGCAGACTTTAGTGAACATTGTGCACTCACTGCTCAAGATCGAGAGGATGTCCTCTATGTCTAAAGACACCAGAATTAGAATGTTAGAAGAATCAGTTGTTAAACTAGGATATGATCCTAGTGATGTCAAGGCAACAAAGGAAGTGATCATAAGAAAGAATGCTAACATTCAGGCTCTTAGAAAACAACTCAAACTCTCAACTACTAAACACCCCCACACCAAAGAAGTCACTAGTTTGGAGATGGAGAAAGAAAATATGTTTACTTTAGTAGTGGATAAGAATGATCAAATACAAAAAATTGAACAAGATGTGGAGGAACTACTAAAAGAAAAGGGAAAATGGAAAGCAATAGGTATAGGAGTAGGTATAACAAGTACATTAGCAAGAACATCAACAAGAGAAACTATAACTCAACCCTCATCACAAATATCTGTTTCAGATTTCTCCGAAAGGCTAACTCAAGCTTTGGGGGAATTAACTAACAAAGAAGTAGAGAAACTAAAAACAGACCTAACCAAGATGGAGGAAATTAAGATAAAGGTAGATAATGCATACTTGGTAGAAGTAGAGAAGAACTTCAAACTTATTTAGCAAATTCAGAAGTATGAAGACCATTCCATAATTATTCAAATGTTAGGAGAGGCAAAGAACAACATTTGGCATAACATCAATGCTAACATTATAGACTTATGGCCCTCCATTCAAATCATCTTTGAATAGGAGGAATTGGTACAAAGAGTCAAAGCAATAGTAGAGTAGAGAAGAGATGATATTAAGAAATGCTAGAAGAAGCACACAAAATCATCAGGGTATTGAACTCTAAAACCAAGGAAGAGCTTGAAGATCTCAATATCTAGGACAAAACAAAAACAATGATGGAAGTCAAAAGAGTTTTGACTAAAAATAATTTGATGGTGCAATTGGAGAACAAATATAAAGAGATGGAGCTATAGGTAAAGAGATTCAATAGAAATTTTTCTGTATTGCAGGAAAAGGGACTTCCAGAGCTCAGAAACTCTAATGGAAAATTGATTCCATTAGAGAATTATCAAGAATAACTATGCAACATTGTTGCAGATGTATCAAAGTTTGCAAAGGCAAAGGGAACCATCAGTGGAGAAGCTTTCCTACAAGGCCTGCAATATGATTTGAATATACAACATGAAATTCATCATTTATTTGTAAATAGGCCAACTTTTCAAATTTACACTGAGGTGGATGAAAGATTTAGGAGCATGGTGAATTTTTCGATCCCAGATGAAGAAAGGTGGGACCAATTTCTAGATTTTGTTGAGCAAGCATAAACCGAAGACCTACGTTTTGGCACAAAAGAAGAAGCAAGGAGCTCAAAAAGAGCATAGTTAGCAACATATTCCCTTAAAAATTTCAACAGACAACTGACTTTGTCCAAGCCTTCTATTTTTTAGTTCATTTTTAGAGAAATATGTAATTTTGTTAGAATATCATTTTGTAATGAATTCCTTTTTGGAATCTAAAAGTAGTTTAGTAGAAAATCTATAAGTATATTGTAATAAGGCTTAACAAGGGTTGGAACTTGTATGAAGAAAGGAGATATATTTTGATGTAAGTTGTGCATTTTACTGAAGTGATCAATTTACAATAATACATATAGTTTTTGTTCCAGGATTCGTGTGTCAAGCAATTTGTGATAATATACTCTTTCACGTGAAATTGTTATTTTCTCAATTTTCCATATGTTTTATATCTTTATTGTTTCAAGAAGATAAGGGGTTAAATTTTCTCAAGTGTACTCTGCTCTAGATTGTAAACAATATCAATGTTTTCATTCTAATGTGAATTATAGAATTCATCCTAGCATGCTCTATATTTAACGAAATTAAATAACATTCATCCTATACACTCCACAAATAATTTAAAAGATCCAAAAGTTTTCCTATCCTGGGTTGTTACAACTGCTCTGTCATTTTTCTGTTTAATCACCCAAATACTCATGAGTCTATGCCCAATGGACTTTCCCTGTAATTTTCAACCAAAAATTTGAAAAACCAACCTCATAACTCAATAACTAACCTAATATCTTAAAACATAAATCTAAATCAGATAGAGAGATCCCTATATGAAGCTAGAAGGGCTAGATCCCAGCTTTGCAAGTGGTTTTTTGGTTACCTCTGGGTTTCTCTCCACATCCTAGGGAAATTACAGAGTGATAACACAATGTAAGAAGGGAAGTTCCCTACAATATGAGATGTGTCAAAGTTCGCTCGAAATATGACTGTTAAAATGAAAATTTAACACTAAATACATGAAAATTTGCATTTTTATGAGGAGAAATTGGCAAGATCTGAGGATAGATATGAAATTAATGAAAAAAATATGAGCACAATCTAAACAAAATCCAAGCTAATTATGAGGTTAGAAAATTGAAATTGTTATAAAAATCCACCTCTCGCCTAGATTGAACATTTTCTTCAATTGAGAATTCGAGTGTTGTTGTTGCGAAGAAATTGCATAAGTTTTAGCTATCGTATGTCGTCGAGCATTCTTGGGAAGAAATTATTCATAATTTTCGTGAGAAGGGCTTACCTGGAATCATGGAAATCATCGCAACGGCCACTGGTACGCCCCCAACATCATCTTAGATGCCCACAGTAGCATCAACACAGAAACAATTGAGATCCCTGAGAAGGAAACCAACAAAGGAGTAGAGAACAAAGAAAAAATAACAAAAAAGATAAAAATCCCATCAAACCTCAACAAAAACCCTAGCAAGTTATGGACAATGAAGAAGAAATGGAGGAGGTGCAGATGGAAATAGGTGTCGCAACATTTCCATCACCTCTACCACCATACATTCCACCAAGTAAGTCGAACGCTAAACCTGTAAAAGACTTGAAGGATGTGAAGTTTGGCACCTTCAAACCCTTGTTGCCAAAATGAGTACCATTTACCAGGGAATTACTTGAAAAAATACAACAGTTGAAGTTCGTAGACTACAACTTCAATGATCGGAAGAAATACCCACAATTCGCACCAGATAGATATCTAAAGCAAGTTCACTGCCCAGAGAGTGGCGTGATGAGGCTAGAGCCACAATAGTGGGTAAATGGATTGGCACATTCAAGATTAATGAATATTCTAAATGTGCCACACTTCGGCAGAAGTCCGGGGAGCACAACTTTTGTGTGACAGTTGCTCATGTTGGTGCACGACAGATGCTTATGGGTGGGGAAGAGAATCCCCAGAAACCCAACGTTGATATGGAGGATCACAAGAGTACCATATCAAGGGTAGAACTCTGCAGAAGAGTTTGTTGGAAAATACCAGGACCGTGCCATATCCGAAAACCTGAAGAAAAATTTTGGACTCACGAGAGGAAAGTGAGGCTATGACATAAATTCAATCAGTGACCAAGGGGTTTGCTTCGCAACAGAAATATTGGCTAGGAATATTATGAGAAAATGATAGGCTAATGAAGTCCTCGCATCAGTGATTTCATTAGTTGTGTAGTGCGCTAACGAGGTTCAGTACAACTGGTCCAATTACCTATGCAAAGAATTTTTGGATGACTGCCACAAATTCTAGGAGAAAGGTACCACATTCCATTATGCATGGTTAATTTTTATTATTGCAATGTTGGCATGAAGAGAGCCGAAGTATTTTCAGTTCCCTCTGGTAGCATCATATGTCTATGAAGTCGCACAGTATACCTCACTATGGTATACCACTCAACTGTCGCGAGCTATGGAGAACATGATGTTCTTTGTATTATACCATATGGATTCTCATATGTTAGTGAATCAGCACCCTTTCATATCATCGAGCCTATACGAACAGTATAGTGTTGTTGCGAAGTTCAAGGCCAATTTTCACAAAGTGTATGTACAGGCTCGTGGGGACACCGAGAAGAAATGGCATCCTGTGCCATATTTGGCAACGGAAGATGGTCTCTTGGCATAGATACAATAATGGTGAACAAAATGGATCATTGCGTTGGAGGCAGAAGAAGAAGATAGTGTGATAAAGGAAGACACAGTGCAACATGGAGAAACAAGCGAGAAAGATAAAGATGAGGATAAGGAATAATTAGAAGAAGAGGATAAACATGATGAGGGTCACCAAGATACTCCAGAGGAGTAGAACATAGAATCAAAAAAGGCAGAGACAAACCCTGCTATCAAAAAAAAATTTAAGGCAGACGCTGAAGCTACCTCAAGAACTAAAAAGAAGTAGAAGGCAGATAAAATGAAGGGTATAACACCAGTGGTCCTCACTGAAGGGGACCTGGACCAAATCAGGGAAAAGATACAAGAAGCAACAACAAAATCACGGAGTAAGTTAGAGAATCCCTACAATACACTTCTAATAGGTTTTGAAGAGCGCATCGCATAATTAAAGATACTGGCACATACAGTCAGACAACCAATGCAAATAGAGGAAAGGATTAGAGTAGAAATGCAGATAGAACATATGCTTGCAACGAGGTTAGAACATATTCCTACAGGAGCCCTACAGTTTGACTCCACCAAAGTATAGTAGCAGGCTAAGGAATGGAAGCATGTCAATATGAACATCGTAGTAGGACCATTGCAAAGACTACACAACCTGCACTTGGAGATAATAGAGGAGTTGAAGTTGCATGAACAACACACCTTGCATTTGAATATTTAGGTAGAAAGGGAGCAAGCTTCACTGTAGCATAAGCTTGACCAGATGGTCCAGGAGGGATGAAGCAATTCAGCAGCAATAGAAGATCAAGGAGGTGATTGAAGCAACATGCAGAGAGATCCTAGACCTTGATGTCCAAAAGAAGAGCCAGCAGAGGACAAGGTCCCAAAGCTAGGCCTTGCAGTTAAAGGGTATATGGAAAAGATTATTGTGGTACAGTTTAAGTATGAAATGAAGATCAGTGAGTTTCAAATGAAGCTTCAGAAAACCACGTTGTAGGAGGTAAGAGAGAAACGAGAGACTGATATGAAGGCAACAATGGGAAACATCTCCACGACATTGGTAGACTATGAAAAACTATTAGATGAAAGCTTGCAGATTTGGACTTTGCTGCAGGAAGATCCAAATGTACGGAAATTGTAGGAAGACATTTATCAGAAGCATTAGGAGCTGGAAGAGATACAGACAACTATGAAGACCTTACCAATCTTGTAGAAGCTCACCAAGATCAATGAGGGAAAGGCCCTCTAGAAAAATGTTGAAGAGCTGAAAAAGGAAGACCAGGTTTTGGTAGAGAGAACTCAACCATGGAAGGATAAGGTTCTTCAAATATCCCAAACAGTAGATGAGAAGCTAGCTTTGACATAGGGAGATAGTGATGGTGGAGAAAGCTACAGAACATGTCACAAAATCACTATTGGGCAAAGAAAAGAAATTCATAGATATTTTGCATCAGTTCAACAGTGCATACAATAACATCATAACAAATATTAGGGGCAAAGGGACTGAGTGAATCGGGACAAGTCACATGTGAGTGTTGGGGGCTTGTTGGGTGTAATCCAAATTGGCCTAATTTTTGGCAAAGACTCTACATCTTCTGGAGCGGAGTACGTAGTGGAGAATGCAATAGAGTGCGAAGTGGATTGTGTGGCGGAAGATGTTGGAATATATCACATTGTATAAGGGTAGCAGAGTGGGTCGAAGCCCCTCCTTTTTGTAAAAATCATGTGATATTGTAAAGGATCAATGGTTCTAGCTTCTTGTTTTAGGGAGTCCATAGTATGTGGACCATGGTATTGTAATGATATACCCTTGATGCAATAGTATATATAGGCTGAAATAATAAGAAAAGAATCATCAATTAATCGAATTGGTCCATATATGTGTTTATGGTCGAATTATTGTGATCTGTAGCTTGAGGAAAGAAGGCAAGGCTCTGCAGCTAAGTGCACAGAGGCTTTAGTCTACAACTAACTGCGCAGATGAGTTGCAACTGAGTGTGCAGGTCGAGGACTATTTGTTATACAAGATTTATTATTATAAGAAACAGTTCTTGTTGACGTAGTCCCACATTGGGATGAACCATGGTAAAATTGGTGTCTTCATGTGTATATTTTCTTATTATCTGTTGTAGCGTAGAAAGTTTTGCAATTGCACTTTATTTCAGCACAGTGATGATTTATGCTTTCATATGATATGTTTAAGTGATTAAATGGATGCAACGAAGTAATTTATGAATGTTAAGAATAAAAGAACATAAAAATACCACATCGCATCATCCATCAAGGCTGCAGAAACCTAGTTCTGCATCCTCCCACAGTCACTTCAGGTGAGACTGCAATCTACTTGTAGGTTGTTTTCGAAAGGGCTAGTGATTAAGGGTTTTGTTGGTGCACAATATAGATCAAACATGGGTCAGCCCAACCATAGTGAACAAAGCACCCATTATGCATACTTATATAAGACCCACATTGATAAAAAAATTAAGATGCACTAAAAAAATGTTTTGAAAAACTTTTTAATGTATCTTCATTTTTTATCAGTGTGGATCTTCTAAAATTATGCATAATGGGTATGTGTTGGATGTGGAATTTGATTTCATATCCAATGAGCATCTATAGTTAAAATTTGGGTAAAGCTACAAGGAGATAAGTCAAAAATACTATAAAAATAATAGTTTTTTTTCTTTTCCCTCCAAAATTCATAACTCTTATTTTATTCTTTTAACTAAATTATTTTAATATTTTTCCTGAGAAGGCCACTTTTAGGCTGAAATTTCCTCTAATTATCATTTAAAGTTAGGCCTATAATAAAAGGCCACATCCTTGTACTAACCAAGTGGTGCCCATGTGGCTTCCACAAAATTCTAACTAGTCAACTTGGTGGGTCATGACATCAGGACCATGCCATATCGCTACGATTATCACTGCTCGTGAAATTCAACATCAATTATAGAGAAGGTAGTGATGGGAAATGAGTAGTGCTAAGGTTTCGCAGCGAAACCATGACTCATGTAGGGCAACCTACCCACACAGGTATGCCCATGTGGTTTGCATTATACATCAATCACCATGAGGGGTGGTGAGCGGTGAGTGGTGAAAGAGTTTTGATGCTCCAAGTTCCACCCAGACCTCACCCCTTAGGCCTCTGACCCATTGTTAAAAAGAGGTTGGCCCAATATATTGAACCCTAGGTTAGTCCCTTAAACTTGCTCACTATAACTGATGGTTGATGTCTCTTCACACATGGAATGGTTTTTTTGGGGAATGGTTCCACTAGTGCTTGCTCAGTGTCGACTTGCCAACATTCATAGGAGTTTAACTCCACCACCTGGTAGTGCTAGCAACAAAACACAAATCTCAAGAAACAGCTATCCTGAGGCAATGTCTGTAAAGGGGAGGGTGACCTCCTCTCCCATGCCTAGCATCATAAAATATTAATGTAAGCATACCCTTTGGAGTTGTGGCCCAAAGCCTGAGGTCTCAACCTCTTGAGTTAAACAAAAGAATCTACGCAGGAGTAGTTTGACTATGCATTCATTTACATACTATGAAAGTACATCATGTGACCATAACACATAACTACATAATTTTCATGATCATAATAATAAACAACATAGTCCCTGTAGACATCAAATGATGAACTCATAGGACATCATACCATCATCCTCATATCAACGAGATTCACAGCTTAGGAAATCATTTATATTTATAATGCACAAGATACTACATTATTAGAAACATAATAGAATTCATCACAATCCATAATATATTTCACATGAGCAATGTACACTTAAATGGATGCTTAAAGATGATTAGTGATGCAAGCCCAATTCTAAGCCTGCTTAAAATCCCACATTGACCAAAATTTCTCCAAAAAGGTGCTTCCTTCAACCTTGTTCACATTCACCTTACAAGATATAAATCCCTTTATAAAATATACAGTGGGAGGATTTAAGAATTAGTGGGAGGCACCAAAAAGGTATAACCCTTTCTATATATTCAAAAGCTCGTGGCCTCATCTGTTTCCTGTTCAAATAGATGCACATACCTTTGTCAAAACCTTTTATGAAACTCTACCTTTTTCCTATACTCAAGCCATGAACCCTTCAAACTTGACTACAAGACCATTCCTCTTAACTAAGGCTTCTAAAATATTGACCCAACTCCTTTCTCATCTTTCACTTTCTTGGAACCTTGCTTTATAAACAAGCACATAAAATTCCTAGAGCTCCCACTACCGACCTTTTCGTAATTGTTTATTCTTCGAACTTCTGGGTTAAATCCCTTCCAGGTTGGCCCACTTACTGTTTTCATGTCATTGCTTCCACATGCTCCCACTTGTCCACACATAAATGGTCCACAAGCCATGTAAGCCCACTCCTTTGTGCCCGATGCAATAAAAATGGGAATCACACCAGGTTAAACCCTCCAAGTAGTGTCCACTTACTCCTCTGTTTTATGTCTCTGACCTGCTTTTGTTGGCCCAACTTGATGGGAAAAGGCCTTTATGAAAAATACAGAGGTAGAACCTCTAGGCAAGACCCACAATGCCATGTGAGCTTATTCTCAATCATCCTTCTTGTAGCATAATCTTGCCAGAGAGGATATTGGTTTCATTAGAGCTCATGATTTCATATGACAAAGTTTTATCAATGAATTTGGGGAAGTTTGGCTCTTTATGGGAAAATTTTAGCTCTTGGCTTCATATGCACTAATTTTTATTTTTTTTTGGGAGGAAAGATCTATTGTTCAACAGTGATATTTCACCAAAGGTAGTGCTCACACATAAGGCACCAAGTTAAGGGAGGAAGCCACAAGGGCTCATACTCTGCTCCATATACCGAGATTTGCAGTGAGATATATGGTGCTCAAAAGGCTAGATAATCATGCTAATGATATCTTGAATTTGATGCAGAACTATGAAGCTCTTTGGTAATGAGCTCACAACCGGGAGAGATGTAAAAGGTTATTACTATGTTCTTGTAAAGTATGATCAAAAACTGCAAAAGGAAGTGGAGATCTACAGGGTGATGCTCCTTAGGCTAGTGAGGTTTGGTGAAGGTAAACCTAAAAATCAAAACCATGCTCTAATTTTCACAAGGGGTGATGCATTGCAAACAATTGATATGAATCAAGAGAATTATTTCGAAGAGGCTCTCAAAATACGGAATTTTCTGCAAGAATTTACAAATTTTATGGTCTACGAAATCCTACAATACTAGGAGTTCATGAACATGTATTCACAGGTTCTGTTTCTTCCCTTGCTTGGTTCATGTCTGCTCATGAATAGAGTTTTGTGAAGATTGGGCAACGTATACTTGAAAATCCTCTGAAGATAAGGATGCCCTATGGTCACCCTGATGTGTTTAATCACTTGTTGATTTTTAGCTTGTGGAGGCATGACTAAAGCTTCTAAACTGATAAATATCAGTGAGGATATATTTGCATGCTTTAATTATGCACTTCATGGTGGCGATGTAACCCATAATGAAAACATCGACGTTGGAAAAGGGCATGACGTCGGCTTGAATCATATTTCCATGTTTGAAGCCAAGGTTTCTAGTGGAAATGGTGAACATGTGTTAAGAAAAGACGTATACAGGCTTGGTCATCGCCGAGATTTTTTCCGCATGCTATCATTTTATTACACAGCTGTTGGATTCTTTTTTTAAGCCATGTTGGTGGTTCTAACTGTCTATGTATTACTCTAGGCTCAGGATTATATGGCTCTTAGTGGAGTGTAGGAAGCTTTTTAAAATGTATATGTCACAAACAATATCGCACTTGGGGAGGTTCTCAAATAACAATTCACCATATAGCTTGGTCATTTCACAACTCTTCCAATAGTCGTAGATAGCTCTATAGAGCATGGATTCCTTTCAGCTATCCGTCATTGTTTTACACATTTTCAATGGGTACTCGTACTCACTTCTTTGGTTGGACAATACTTCATGGTGGTACAATATATCAGGCTATAGGGCATGGCTTTGTTGTGCAACATAAGAGATTTCCTAGAATTTAACGAATTTATTATCGTAGTCATTTTGGAGCGAGTTACAATAATATCAATAGGCACAAATCTAATTTGGATAAATCTATAATAATAATAATGGGAGGGAAGCAATTTCATCGCTATTGACTACTGTGGAAAATAGACTTCTCATTAGTAGCAACAGCAATGGGTTCGAAGATATGTTAGATGTAAGTTATAATAATAACAATGGAAGCGAGTCAGTTTAAGCACCAATGATTCCTGTGGAAAATAAACTTCCCTTAATTTAGGTTCCGAAGCAACTTGTGTTTCTCTTAGTATGCGTAAAGGAGGTCTGTGTAGTAGCTGGTATGAATTGTGCAAAAGAATGACAGATTGCCACAGAATGAATCTTTTTGATGTTGTTTCATAATACCAGGTTGTATTTGTTGATAAGACTTCTAGAAACAAAGAGAATGATGATGATAATGAAGCAGGGGACTTTAGTTTTCCAAGATTTGACCTCGCGAGGAGTTGTAGAAATAACCGGCGGTACTCAACAATTATGCCCATATCCAACAGTTTCTCGATGGCATAAGTTACACAAAGGTTATGAAAAAGACAACCCTCACAAGTGGTTTTTCCCATACCAGTCATCAATGAATTAACAGTCACGAATCCACGATTAAATCTGTGGACACCTTGTGTCCATTCCAGAAACCACCAGGGGTGGCCCAAGAGGTGGTTTTGGGTTTTATGAAACCACAAGTTTTTTTCTAACATAAATAAATAGTGAAGCCTAGGACCCATGCCTATGTATTATCCACCTTAACCTTAGTTGATGCAGGAGCATCTGGTCGACAGGGCACAGACCGAGAAGAGGCAGACAAGGTTTCTGAAGAAGATTGGGAGAAGTGAATATTTCAACAAATGGACAGCAAGACTGTCATAGTTTTTTTTTATTATCATTTTGTTCTTTAAGGATTAACTACAGTATTTAGTTTATTAGCTTAAGTGTCTTTTTAACTTGTTCTGTTTCAATTGTAATAACAGGTCCTAACTAGAATTGTTAAGGGCTTGTAGTTATAGGCTTTGAATTTAGATTATTAGAGAATTAGACAAAAAGACCATAAATCAATGTAAAGCATCAAACCCTTACGAGACAGAAGGAACAGACAAACTAACAATAGCCAAGTCACGTAACTGGAGTAACTGTCAAGTAAACTGTAATCTGGAACTAACTAACAGTTACCTAACTGGTGAGCTATTGTATAAGAAGACAAAAAAGATACATGTAAAAGGTTCTGGAGTGTGACATTGAAAAAGAGAAATAGCAGAATACAATTATTTCCTTCATACATTGTTCAGTGCATTCTAAATAATTTCCAGATTGTGAATTTATGTCCTCGAAGATACAACATGCATATACAGTGAATTCTTTTCATTCCATCAAATACAAATAAGAACCGTGACAGAGTTTCACATAAAATCCACGCACATTCATCTATATTCGCTTTCTGTTTATATTCACATATTGCAAAAGTAACTATTATAACCAAGTATCATTACTCCGAAAGGCAAACCGCACATATATCAAATTCTGTTCATGAAAATACATTGCAGGTCGACACAGTAACAGGACAATCCAACCACAAGCGCTTCATGACCAGCCGAAGCCGAGGTCAAGTGGAAAGCGGAAGGAGTCGGGCTTACAAGCAAGAAACAACGGTCCTCAAACCACAGGTAAGCAACAACACTGAAGTCCCAAAATTATTACATTCACTGTGTATAAATATTGCCGGTCATAAAATTGCCAACGGCCAAGCAAACGAGAACTCATAAGATTTCCTAAGCACTGCTATAGAATGACCGAGTGACGAGAGAGCAAAGGACCGACCCATTAACTGAAAGTTACCATAGAAACCCTCTGAATTACAGAAGTGGGTTGAAACCTCACGCAGACCTGACTCAGTAACAAATACAGACAACCATAGCAAGCAATTACAGTGCAGACCAAAAGCCACAGAAAAGGGTGGAATAGAAACAGAGCTACCCGGAGGATAGGCGGTCGAATCTCCTGCAAGGCCACGGGACCAGTTACCTGCAACCACCATAACACATATTGTTAGGGTCGCGGATGTATTCAAATTCATGCAACAGCAAATGGCTCAGTGAAAACAAATAGAAAGAGTAGAGGGAGAAAAGACCCGTATATAACCACGGGGTGGAACCTTACCTGCTGTAACCAGACCCATAAGTCGCAGAAGCTCAGTGAAAACCTGACCACAGAGGAGCTGTGAAAGGTTAGACGGAATTCGAGTTGAGGACAGGAGCATACAGCACGAAAGGAAACCCTCACCTGAGCAGACGAAGTTGAATGATGGGTTGAAACCAGAGACGGAGTTGAAACCTTGAGCTTCCCACCGAGACGGAGCCGAACCTCTGAACAAAACCCATATACAGAGCCGAATACCAGAGCAGAGCCACAGAGAGTGAAACATTACAGTGAAGAACAAAAACCATATACAGAGCCGAATACCAGAGCAGAGCCACAGAGAGCGAAGCATAACAGTGAAAATGACCAAATGAGCGCGAACTAGCCGAGGAAAAGGGCCAAGGAGGAATTAGGGTTTGCCAAATCCCGAGACGGACAGGTGGAGCGTGGAGAGGCGGAGAAGTACAGACGGGTGATTAAATATCACCTAACTCATAAAAGCACAATCAAACAAATATCCATTAACGAAATAATCACACAAGTCCACGTAAGGTTTGGGAGTGAGGGACACGTGGGCTGGGTCCCCATCAATTGGTATCAGAGCAGTTTTCTTTAGTTAAGAGAAGATGGCAGAAGGACAAGTGCCAAGACGAGGACGTGGAAGAGGTGCACGTAGAGGAGCAGATGAAGGATTGCGGGAACAAATTAGAGTTCTTACAGCTCGCTTGGAAGCAGTAGAAGCGGGTAGACGAAGAGACCCAGAACTGGGAGACACCAGTGAAGAGGAGGTGATGACTGCTGCAGAAGGGTCTGATGAGGAAGCTCCAGAATTGAGGTTGCTGCGACAGGTTTTGATGGCCAGCAGCAAACCAAAAACAGAAATCTCAAATTATGATGGCAGTCTGTCTGCGGAAGTCCTGTTGGACTGGATAAGCGAACTGGATAAATATTTTGAAAATGAAGAAGTCAGTGAGGATAAGAGGGTTAAGTTCGCTGCCACTAAGTTGAAGGGACACGCACTATTATGGTGGGACAGTGTCCAAGCAGACAGAAAGAAAATGAACAAGTCGCCGATACGACTATGGTCCAGAATGATAGCGAAGTTGAAGGGCAGATTTCTGCCGAAAGATTACCAGGTGGAATTATATCGGCGAGTGCAGAGCTTAAGACAAAAAGGGATGACAGTTAGGGAGTATACAGAAGAATTTTACAGGGTAAATTTACGTGCTGGTTATACTGATGATAACCCAGAAAAGACAGCAAGGTACGTAAATGGATTGAGGATGGAGATACTAGATGAAATTAGTATTCTTTCTCCCCGGAATATTGAAGAAGCCTTTCAGAGCGCTGTTAAGGCTGAGGAAAAGATTAACAGAAAACAGAACAGCAGAAGAGGGAGAGGAAGTAGTAGAGGACGAGGACAGTCCTACGGAAGAGGTAAGAGTGCTGCAAACAGCGAAGAAAGCAGCAGTTCAAAAGCTTCAGGGACAGCCGAAAAAGGAGATAGCACCAGAGGAGGACGGTCATACCAGAGAGGACGAGGGAATGGCCGCGGAAGAGGGGCGAATGTCCAGTGCTACAGGTGCCACAAATGGGGGCACAGAGCCTTTGAGTGTCCAGAAGCTGAACAAGCTGGTCAAAGGGGAACGCTGATGGCACAGTCTGAAGGAGCTGAAGCACAACCCCGGGAAGTGGAAGACATGGCAGAAACGGGGGAAGCTTTAATTTTGAATAAAGTATTGATAAAGCCAACCAAGGAAGTGGCTGAAACAACCCAGAGGAAAGCACTATTCCGGACAGTCTGTAAATCGCATGGAAAGTGCTGTAAGGTAATTATAGACAGCGGGAGTATTGATAACTTGGTAGCCACGGAGATGGTGGAAAAGTTGGGGTTGAAGCGGCTGAAGCACCCCACACCTTACAAGGTGTCGTGGCTGCAGAAAGGCCACCAGTTGTTGGTCGATGAACAATGTGAGGTGGAGTTCCGCATTGGCAAGTACCACGATACAGTGGTCTGTGATGTCATGCCAATGGACGTGTGCCACATACTGCTCGGAAGGCCATGGCAGTATGACAGGAAGGTGACACACGATGGCAAAACAAATTTTTATAAATTTACGAAGGATGGGGTCAAACATACACTTGTACCCATCAAGGAGGAAGATACAGCTGAATCAAGCGGGACAAAAGCATTATTACTTGGAGGGAAGCAGTATATAAAACAGATTGAAGAAAATGAGATTAATTTTGCAGTGGTAAGGAGGATGAAGCCAGTATTACTGAGCGTGGAAAGGTCAGAATTGCCCAAGGAGATCCAGGAGCTGTTAGAAGAACTCCAGGATATTGCGGCTGAGGAGTTACCTGATAAGTTACCTCCCAAGAGGAGCATCAGCCACCATATTGATTTTATACCCGGATCAAGTGTACCGAACAAGGCAGCATACAGAATGAGCCCCAAGGACAACGAGGAGGTACGCAAACAAGTGCAGGAATTGTTAGACAAGGGACTGATCAGAGAGAGTTTAAGCCCCTGTGCGGTACCTACAGTCCTTGCACCCAAGAAGGGGGGAGAATGGCGAATGTGCACAGATTCGTGGGCCATAAACAAGATCACCATTCGATACAGGTTTCCCTTGCCTAGAATGGATGATATGATGGACTGTCTTAGTGGGGCAGCGTATTTTACTAAGATAGATCTGAAAAGTGGGTACCATCAGATCAAGATTAGAGAGGGAGATGAGTGGAAGACAGCCTTCAAGACCAACGAAGGACTGTACGAATGGCTGGTCATGCCATTTGGATTGAGTAATGCTCCAAGCACTTTTATGAGATTAATGAACGAGATGTTAAAGGAATTTATAGGAAAATTTGTAATAGTCTATCTGGATGATATTTTGATTTTCAGCAGGACGAAAAGAGAACACCTTCAGCATATCCGAAGGGTATTCGAAAAGCTGCAGCAGAAAAAACTGCTGGTAAATTTAAAAAAATGCACTTTCTTGCAGAAGGAGTTAATTTATCTGGGATTTGTGGTAGCAGAGAATGAGTTGAAGATGGACCCAGAGAAGATTGAAGCGATCATGAGTTGGCCGTCACCCAAGAGTTTATTCGAGGTACGTAGTTTTCACGGTTTAGCAAGTTTTTACCGGAAGTTTATAAGGAATTTTAGTAAAATCTGCGCACCCATGTTGGAAACCATCAAGAAGGCCAGCCAACCTTTTTGTTGGACTAAGGCGGCAGAAAACAGTTTCCAACTCCTGAAGCGTAAGATAACAGAAAGGCCAATCTTGAGACTGCCCGATTTCAGCAAACCTTTTCAGGTTCGATGTGATGCCAGCGGGACAGCTATTGGCGCTGTACTCAGTCAGGAGGACAGACCAGTGGCATTCTTTAGTGAGAAGCTGAATGAGAGTCGGCAGAAATATTCGTCATATGATAAGGAATTTTATGCAGTGGTTCAAGCCTTGAAACATTGGAGGCGCTACTTACTGGGAAATGAGTTCGTTTTGTTCTCTGATAATTCTGCTTTGCAGTACATAACTCAGCAGCACAAACTGAACCATAAACATGCCAAGTGGGTGGAGTACCTACAAAGTTTCACCTTTGTGTTGAAACACATAAGTGGGCAAGCCAACAAAGTGGCGGACGCTTTGAGTAGAAGAGCCCTGCTCTTACAGGAAAGTGGCATACAGGTGATGGGATTTGAATATTTGAAAGATTTATACCAGATGGACGCGGATTTCAAGGAAGCTTTTGAAGCATGCCAGAATCCCGTATTGAGGAATACAAGCCCATGGCTAGATTACAATCTACAGGAAGGATTGTTGTTTCGAGGGGGACAGTTGTGTGTTCTAGATTGTTCGATGAGGGAAAATCTGGTGAGAGAGAAACACAGTGGCGGACTAGCGGGACATTTTGGCGTCAATAAGACAGTGGAGCAGCTCGCGCATTTTTATTACTGGCCAAGGATGAATCGAGACGTGCAGCGGTATATAACCAGGTGCAAAATCTGCCAACTAGCGAAGGGACACAGCCAGAACACGGGGCTGTATACACCCCTACCTGTTCCAAGCAGGCCGTGGGATTCAGTCAGCATTGATTTTGTCCTAGGATTGCCTAGAACACAGAGGGGGTATGATTCAGTGATGGTGGTGGTGGATAGGTTTTCAAAGATGGCTCATTTCATTCCTTGCCGGAAGACAAGCGACTCCACGAACGTGGCACATCTTTTTTTTACGGAAGTAGTTCGACTACATGGCTTACCAAAAACTATTGTTTCAGACAGGGATGTGAAATTTACAGGACATTTTTGGCGCACCCTGTGGAAAAAGCTGGGCACACAATTAAACTTCAGCTCTGCGTATCACCCGCAGATTGATGGACAGACAGAGGTGGTAAACAGGAGTTTGGGCAACTTATTACGCAGCTTGACGGGGGAGAACTCACGATTGTGGGACCGAGCTCTTGCCCATGCAGAATTCGCTTATAACGATTCGTCAAATAGGAGCACCGGTCTTAGCCCATTTCAAATCTTGTATGGTATGCATCCGCGAGGAGTACATGAATTACGAGATTTGGGACAGCTAGAAAGAAGGAGTGCAGACGGGGAAGATTTTGCAGAAGCAATGAGTGAGCTGCATGAAAAGGTCAAGACGAGATTACAGGACAGCACGCATAAATATAAGCAACATGCAGACACAAGGCGGCGAGAGGTAAACTTTGAAATTGGGGACGAAGTCCTTGCACATTTGCGCCGAGAACGGTTTCCTAAGGGTACGTATAACAAATTGAAGTTCAAAAAAATCGGCCCATGCAAAATTCTGCGAAAATTCTCAGCAAATGCGTATGAAATTCAGCTGCCACCTGATATAGGCATATCACCCATATTTAATGTGGCAGACCTGTTTCCATATCATGCCCAGGCAGAGGAAGAACGAGTGGTACAGCCACAACGGGACACCCAGTTCGAGGACAATCTTTGGAGGAAACAGTTACCATCGGTCAAGACCCATGAGATAGAAGGAATCATTAGCACGCAGGTGGCCAAGAAGACACGCAGAAAGGAATATCTGCGTTATCTCGTTAAATGGAAGGACCGTCCAATGGAGGACAGTTCTTGGCTTGACGAGATGCAGATCCGAAAGGCAGGTTACTCGGTGGAAGAACTCATGGAACGGAGCCATGAGAACTCTCTTTTACCCCGGCAGCCTGATGCAGGAGCATCTGGTCGACAGGGCACAGACCGAGAAGAGGCAGACAAGGTTTCTGAAGAAGATTGGGAGAAGTGAATATTTCAACAAATGGACAGCAAGACTGTCATAGTTTTTTTTTATTATCATTTTGTTCTTTAAGGATTAACTACAGTATTTAGTTTATTAGCTTAAGTGTCTTTTTAACTTGTTCTGTTTCAATTGTAATAACAGGTCCTAACTAGAATTGTTAAGGGCTTGTAGTTATAGGTTTTGAATTTAGATTATTAGAGAATTAGACAAAAAGACCATAAATCAATGTAAAGCATCAAACCCTTACGAGACAGAAGGAACAGACAAACTAACAATAGCCAAGTCACGTAACTGGAGTAACTGTCAAGTAAACTGTAATCTGGAACTAACTAACAGTTACCTAACTACTGAGCTATTGTATAAGAAGACAGAAAAGATACATGTAAAAGGTTCTGGAGTGTGACATTGAAAAAGAGAAATAGCAGAATACAATTCTTTCCTTCATACATTGTTCAGTGCATTCTAAATAATTTCCAGATTGTGAATTTATGTCCTCGAAGATACAACATGCATATACAGTGAATTCTTTTCATTCCATCAAATACAAATAAGAACCGTGACAGAGTTTCACACAAAATCCACGCACATTCATCTATATTCGCTTTCTGTTTATATTCACATATTGCAAAAGTAACTATTATAACCAAGTATCATTACTCCGAAAGGCAAACCGCACATATATCAAATTTTGTTCATGAAAATACATTGCAGGTCGACACAGTAACAGGACAATCCAACCACAAGCGGTTCACGACCAGCCGAAGCCGAGGTCAAGTGGAAAGCGGAAGGAGTCGGGCTTACAAGCAAGAAACAACGGTCCTCAAACCACAGGTAAGCAACAACACTGAAGTCCCAAAATTATTACATTCACTGTGTATAAATATTGCCGGTCATAAAATTGCCAACGGCCAAGCAAATGAGAACTCATAAGATTTCCTAAGCACTGCTATAGAATGACCGAGTGACGAGAGAGCAAAGGACCGAGCCATTAACTGAAAGTTACAATAGAAACCCTCTGAATTACAGAAGTGGGTTGAAACCTCACGCAGACCTGACTCAGTAACAAATACAGACAACCATAGCAAGCAATTACAGTGCAGACCAAAAGCCACAGAAAAGGGTGGAATAGAAACAGAGCTACCCGGAGGATAGGCGGTCGAATCTCCTGCAAGGCCACGGGACCAGTTACCTGCAACCACCATAACACATATTGTTAGGGTCGCGGATGTATTCAAATTCATGCAACAGCAAATGGCTCAGTGAAAACAAATAGAAAGAGTAGAGGGAGAAAAGACCCGTATATAACCACGGGGTGGAACCTTACCTACTGTAACCAGACCCATAAGTCGCAGAAGCTCAGTGACAACCTGACCACAGAGGAGCTGTGAAAGGTTAGATGGAATTCGAGTTGAGGACAGGAGCATACAGCACGAAACGAAACCCTCACCTGAGCAGACGAAGTTGAATGATGGGTTGAAACCAGAGACGGAGTTGAAACCTTGAGCTTCCCACCGAGACGGAGCCGAACCTCTGAACAAAACCCATATACAGAGCCGAATACCAGAGCAGAGCCACAGAGAGTGAAACATTACAGTGAAGAACAAAACCCATATACAGAGCCGAATACCAGAGCAGAGCCACAGAGAGCGAAGCATAACAGTGAAAATGACCAAATGAGCGCGAACTAGCCGAGGAAAAGGGCCAAGGATGAATTAGGGTTTGCCAAATCCCGAGACGGACAGGTGGAGTGTGGAGAGGCGGAGAAGTACAGACGGGTGATTAAATATCACCTAACTCATAAAAGCACAATCAAACAAATATCCATTAACGAAATAATCACACAAGTCCACGTAAGGTTTGGGAGTGAGGGACACGTGGGCTGGGTCCCCATCATTAGTGCCATATGAAACCTGCACAAATTTCAAAGACTTTCTATTTAGTTTATTTTATTAATTAAAAGAGAAATGCACACGCAAACATGTTTTTCCATATTTGTAAGGGGTTGGGTTCACAAAGGCTAGTTTTTTTTATCAGATAAACTCTCTCGAAAAGAGAGACATCTGTAACTGTCAAAAAGTCAATTCCCCAGCTGATTTTTTTTTAACAATTAGTTAATTAGGTGAAGGGTTTGAAATAAAAGGAAAAAATCGAGACATGGTAGGGGTTCAAAGTCCAGTTTTTATGACAGACATTGTAATCAGAAATTCTTTCTAAAATCTAAGAATACAAAACAGCTTTGATTCTAGCTTTGGAGTAGTTTCAAAATTGTTTTCCTTTTTGTGTTTTCATTCTTTTGTTTAATGCTTTTCCTCTATCAGCCTGAGTGTAATGAAGTTGTTGGCTTCTCTTATTAAAAATATTTACTAATGTTGATTTTTTAGCAGAGAGTACCTCCAAACCTTATTTAAAGAAGCCTTAGAGGGAGTTCCACCATGTTGTAACTTCATCCACATATTCTCAACCTTTTATTATTCTTTCTATAGTATTTGTATTCAGATTCTTAATTTCCTGGGTATAAAATATGTGGTCTCTCTTTTCCTCAAATCACTCCTTTAGTCCTAGACCTTACAACTCTTAGAGTTTCTCTGACCATTCTATTTTGGAAATCTAGGGTTTTAGAATTAGAAGTTTTGGTTGCAAGTCCTCATGTCTTGTCCTTTTGGCCACTGATTTTAATAATTCCCATCAATCTTAAGATGTCTTGTGCACTGGTTCCTCAGAAGCTTTATTTCAGCATGCCAAAGGAAATCCAACCTCCTGAAGCTGCTGCCATGGTGTATTATCCAAGAACTCATCATAATTACTTGGAATTTTATCTCAGGGAAAGAAATCCTTGCACTATGGAGTAAATGTTTCTTTATGCACATGAATTGAAGATAATTTATGGCATCATGGAAGATTTTCTTATGAGAGAAAATGTATTGCTGAAAACAAGAGGGATGACCAAGAAAACAATGGGAATGCTTTGCAGGAAAATGTATATTTAGAGATACGGAGAGGTTTTAAAAAGGCAGAAGAGGATTCCCATATTGTTGAAAGACAAGAATTCAAGCGTTTTGAGAATTTAAATCAACAACTTGTCGCAAAAAATGAGAAACACTTTGAATTCCTGGAAGACTTTTATAATCTTCGTGACTTTAGTAATTATGTAAATAAAGGGTATCTAGTACAGTTTCTCAAACGTTGTTGCTACAAGACAAATATATTTGTCAAGAGATTACATTACCTGAAAAACACACACGTGAGGAGTCAAACAGATGAAAATACATGTCAATAGACTGTTCAAGAGAGGGAGGCAGTTGAAATTTTTTCCTATTAATTCTATGAACCAGTAGCTGACTATATGACATCTTTATCCAGTAGCTGACTATATGACATCTTTCTTTGGTCAACAACAAGTATCGATTATTGGGTATGTGCTAATTGTTTTATCTGAAACTCAACCAGTAGCTGACTATATGACATCTTTCTTTGGTCAACAACAAGTATCGATTATTGGGTATGTGCTAATTGTTTTATCTGAAACTCTTTTATGGTCCATGCCAATTTTAATTTTTGAATTTAAGTATCATGGAGGAAAAAATTCTAGCACTCATATGCTAGCATGGTACCACTGGAAGGTGTATTTCACTTGAAGAAATTAAATCTTTTATATAGGTAACACATGTACACAAATAAGCTAAGGTCTCGAGCATTTATTTCTAGTTGTAGTTTTTTCAATTCAATTCTTTTTATTTTTTTATTTTTTTTGTAGCTGATGAATGATGGTAGTAATCCGAGATTGGAAACATGTTTGGAGGGGTTTTAGATTTCAAGAATATCATATTTCATTTTTGAGATTTCAAGGTTTTCAAATATCTTTTTACTCCATGCCCAACAGAGGTTACTGGTTTACAGTTCTCAACACTTTGCAACAAAGTGTTGTCCCCAATTGGAGCCAATATGTTGTAGCATAATCTTGCCAGGGAGGATATTGGTTTTATTAGAACTCATGATTTCATATGATAGAGATTTATGAATGAATTTGGGGCAGTTTGGCTCTTTATGCACAAATATTTAGCTCTAGGATCCTTATGTAATTTTATTTTTTTTGGGCGCTAAGATCTATGGATCAATAGTCATATTTCACCAAAGGAAGTGCTCACACACAAGGCACCAAGCCAAGGGAGGAAGCCACAAGGGCTCATACTCTGCTCAACACAATAGGATTAGCAGTGATATCTATGGTGCTCAAAAGGCTAGAAAATCATTCTAAGGATATCTTATATTTGATGCAAAACTATGAATATCTTTGGTAATGAGGTCACAACTGAGAGAGATGTAAAATAATATTACTTTGTTATCGGAAAGTATGATAAAAAAAATAGCAAAAGGAATTGGAGATCTATAGGGTGATGCTCCTCGTGCTAGTGAGGTTTGGTGAAGGGAAACTTGAAAATCAAAATCATGCTCTAATTTTCACGAGGGGTGATGCATTGTAGGCAATTGATATGAATCAAGAGAATTACTTCGAAGAGGCTCTCAAAATGCAGAATTTGCTGCAAGAATTACAAAATTTTATGGTCTACGAAAGCCCACAATACTAGGATTTAATGAACATGTATTCATAGGTTATGTTTCTTCCCTTTCTTGGCTCATGTATGCTCAAGATTCAAGTTTTGTGATGATTGGGAGGTGTATCCTTGCAAATCCAAGATAAGGATGCACTATGGTTACCATGATGTGTTTGATCGCTTGTTGTTTTTTAGCTTGTGGAGGCATGAGTAAAGCTTCCAAAGTGATAAATATCAGTGAGGATATATTTGCAAGTTTTAATTGCACACTCCATGGTGGTGATGTAACACATCATGAATAGATCCAGGTTGGAAAAGTTCATGACATTGGCTTGAATTAGATTTCCATGTTTGAAGCCAAGGTTGCTAGTGGAAATGGAAAACAGGTGCTCAGAAGGGATGTATACAGGCTTGGTCACTGCTTGGATTTTTTCTATATGTTGTATTTTTATTACAAAATTGTTAGATTATTTTTTAATGCCATGTTTGTGGTTCTAACATTCTATGTATTCCTCTAAGGTCAGGTTTATATGACCCTTAGTGGATTGTAGGAAGCCTTTTAAAATGTAGTAGATGTCACAAACAATGTCGCACTTGGGGCGGTTCTCAACCAACAATTGACCATATAGCTTGGTCTTTTCACAACTCTTCCAATTGTCAAAGAGAACTCTACAGAGCATGGATTCCCTTTAGTTGTTTGGCACTCTATTACCATGCAACTGCACTTAGCATCTTGAGTTTTACACATTTTCAATGGGTACTCATACTCACTTATTTGGCCAAACAATATTTCATGGCATTGCAATGTATCAGGCTTCCAGGAATGGATTTGTTGTGAAACATAAGAGATTTGCTGGAATTTACAGACTTAATTCTCGTAGTCATTTTGCGAAGGCAATTGAACTTGACAAAAACCATGCAATTCAATCATTGGTAGAAGAAGTTGATGAAGATGGCAATAATTTTGGAGCGAGTTACAATAATATCAATAGGCACAAAGCTAATTTTGAAGAAAGTTATAATAATAATAATAATGGTGGTGGTGGTAGGTAGGAAAGCAATTTCATCGTTATTGACTACTATGGAAAATAAACTACTCATTAACAATAAAAACAATGGGATCGAAGATACGTTAGGTGCAAGTTATAATAATAACAATGGAAGCGAGTTAGTTTCAATGTCAGTGATTCCTGTGGCAAATAAACTGCCCATTAATTCAGGTTTTGAAGAAACTTTTATTTCTGTTAGTATGCGTAAATGAGGTCCACGTAGTAGCCTGTATGAATTGTACAAAAGAATGACATACTGCCACATAATTCATCTTTTTGATGTTGTTTTACAATACCATGTTATATTTGTTGATAACACTTTTGGGAAAAAAGGTAATGATGACGAGAATGAAGTAGAGGACTTTAGTTTTTCAAGATTTGACCTTGTGAGCATGGGTAGAAATAACCAACGGTCCTCAAAAATTATGCCCAGATCCAACAGTTTCCCGCTGGCATAATTTACACAAAGGTTATGCCAAAGACAACCCCTACAAATGGTTTTTCCCATACCGCTTAACGATCACGATTAAACCCGTGGACACCTCTTATCCATTCCAAAAAGCACTAGGGATGGTCCAAGAGGTGGTTTTGGGTTTTATGAAACCACAAGTTTTTTATTGACATAAATAAACGATGAATCCTAGGACCCATTCCTACGTATCATCCACCTCAACATTAGTGCCATACGAAACCTGCACAAACTTCATAGAATT